>JAWKAU010000042.1:0-600000 GCA_033398695.1 Orobanche coerulescens | reverse complement strand
TTTTATAAATTTCAAGATACTTACAAATACAACATGAACTACTATATATAGTAGTTTACAACCATAAGGAAATACAACAAAACAAGAAAATGAAACTTCCTAGCAATGGATCGGCCGAATCAATCAAGGGTGGGGGAGGGGATCATGAAGATTTTGGACAAGATATGATATCAATCATCTTGGACTAGATAAGATATGAAGGTGGGGACTAATTTGATGACTTTGGCCGATTTCAAAGAAGGTGGGGGGGAGGAGGAGATCTTCAAGATTTTGGTAAGATATGAAGACAAATCATGAGTCCCTTTCAAGCATGATATGGCCGAAATTTCCATGCTTTTGGACCGATTCCGTCGTCAAGTTTTACGTTACTCCGGTTCCGATTAACAACGTAATTCCAATCCACGTGTTCTTTTCTCCCAAGTATGATGATGCATGGTCATGCGAATTTGTATCGTCATTGATGTCGATTTTTATTGAAGCTTCTTCGATTGGAATATTTGATATCGTATCAGCCGTAGTGGTCAGCCCGAGTTTAGTCACCATCTCGCTGGAAGCTACGTTGGTGCAACTCCCTCCATCAACGATCAAACTACACCATTTATTTCCGATTTGACACTTTGTGTGAAAGATTTGATCCCGCTATTCCGAATCATTCGAAACAGCTTTGGCTTGTAGAGTACGCAGAACTAAAGCCGTGTCATAGTTTGGAACATCGTAAGTCTCACATTCTTCTCCTTCTTCGTCCTTCATGCTGAAATCAAATACATCACCCAATCTCTCCTTTTCGTCCTCGACCAACAACTCATCTCGGATCGTGACAGCTTCTCTTAGTGTTACCACTCATTTGTTGGACACGCATTTTGATAATGTCTGAACCCTTGACATTTGAAACATCTTACTTTAGCCAACTTGTCTCCTTCGGTACGTAGGGGGCCTTAGGAATCGCAACAGGGACCGGAGTCGGTACAGTTGTCTTAGTAGTTGAACTAGAACCGACACTTGGGTTTCCAAATTAGGCTGGAAACTCGGGTTTATACAACTTCATCCTGTTTTGAGCTTCCAACTTCACACATAGTCCACATAGTGTATCGAAGTCCTCGTATGGATATAATTCCACCGAGTTAGCTATGCTCCGGTTCAAGCCACGCAAGAATCACGACGTCTTCTGCCCTTTATTCTCCTCTATTTCTCCCATTAAGGTTAGATTCTCAAACTCCTCAATGTATTCACTGACACTCATCTTTCCTTGCATGAGATCTGCAATCTTCTTGTACAAGGACAACCGGTGTGATGTTGGTACATATCTTTTACGAAGTTTTCTTATTAATGAATCCCACAAACGGATCTTTTCTTTCCCCGCACGAGCTCTTCGTGTTTTAATTCCTTCGTACCAAAGTGAAGCTCCTTTACCCAACTTGAGAATCGCATACTTGCACCGTTTCTCATCGTTGAGGTCTTTGAACTCAAACATACGATCAATTTTACGTTCCCATTCCAGGTAAACTTCAGGGTCTGTCCCGCCAACGAACTCCGGAAGCTCATTAACCTTGAACTCTTCGACATGGCGTGAGGGTCGCTCATAGTCACCACGCCTAGGTTGCCAACGCTGGTCGCATTGTTCTGGTATGTCACGCAATGCATCACGAAGTTTTGCCAAGAAATCAGCGTCGTTGAGATCCATAATGCCAAAGATCAAGAGCACAGGGCTCGATACCACTGTAATCTGATTACGTATCGATACAACGGCAAGCTGTTTGTGAGCGGAGCGAATAGCAAGAAAGCGTCGAGGCGTAACAACTTGATTCGCTACAGCAATAACACTGGCTAGCGGTATGCGCACGCGATAGGAAATGCTGATGGCAACTCGATACAACAACAAGACCGGACCTGGCCGAATGGAAATAACTCGAAACAGGCAACCTCAAAACCGCGGCACTCGAAACAACAAGTTTCGGCTGGATGTTAATTGAAAACAGGAACAAGTTCGAACGATCGAATAGCACTTGATGCGAAATTCCGAACAAGGACAACTCTGTATCGAAAACAAGAAGAATAACGAAACAGGACAAGAAACAGTTGTTTTATCGAACTACACCTCTAATTCGATAAAGTGATTTCTTCTCAAGACCTATTGAGAATCAGTCAGATTAAGATTCGAAAACGCGTCGAATAATAATCAACGTTTTGAAGTAAACTCGTCCAACACTTAAACAATACACAAGGTATGTTGTTTTATCATTCAATCAATTTGCTGCATTACAATTCCATCGCCACTATTTATAGGCAAAAGTAGCCTGACAAGATAATCTAAACTATTACAAGCTGGTCTTAAAATAAGGAAAAGAAAATACAAGGTTCCCCACGTCACTTGCAAACAAGAGTAAAAGTTGGGTTTTGTCTTTCAAGGTGATAGCCGCCTTTCATGCTGCCGAGAATCCTGTTACTTTTATAATAAAAAAAGTGATGTAGTTCTTTTTTTTATTCTTTTGCCTTCACTACTTGGACCCCTTTCCCAAGATGCAAGTTGCTTATGTTTGATTTACTCCAAGTCTGGTTATCAAGGTAACTCCAGGTCTCGTATCCGTTTTCTCGCCTAAGTATGTTGGAGTATGGTCGAGGTGTTTCATGTCAATCCTTACTTCGTCTTCTTCGCTTGGAGTAGTCGGTTTCGTATCACTTAGAGTGTCATAATCACATAGAAATCTTCATCATCCTAGCTCTAGCCATATCCTTGGAGGATAGCAAGGTGATCGTCGTTCCGTTCGTTTCTCCGGCGTGTGGCAAGTAGAGACTCGATATTTTCGGCATTGGATCATCCAAGATCTTGGAGCAGATTGGATCGTAGGGAAAGCAATCTAAAGCTTGGGGAATAGCTCAAGAGAAGGAATCCATTTAATCAACGGACTACAAGGGTGAGTTTCTTACATCTCTTATGTTTTCGTTTATATATTCGTATATACGTAGCTCGATCGATCCTCGTAGGGATTCGGATTGAATTAATTTTCGTTTTACCGCTTTCAGTGGGCCTTCGTTTTAGGCACTGAACCCCAACATGTAGGGAGCCTTAGGATACGTAATCGAGGTAGGAGTTGGTACAGTCGTTTTAGTAGCTGAACTTGAACTCATACTTGGGTTTCCAAATTTGGATGGAAACTCGGGTTTATACAACTTCATCTTGTTTTGAGCTTCCAACTTCACACATAGTCCACATAATGTATCGAAGTCTTCGTATGGGTATAATTCCACCGAGTTAGCTATGCTTAGGTTCAAGCCACGCAAGAAACGCGACATCTTCTTGATACGAAACCGACTACTCCACGCGAAGAAGACGAAGTAAGGATTGACGTAAAACACCTCGATCATATTCCAACATACTTGGGTGAGAAAACGGATACGAGACCAGGAGTTACCTTGATAATCGGGCTTGGAGTAAATCAAACATATGCAACTTGCACCTTGGGGAAGGGGTCCAAGTAGTGAAGGCAAAAGAATAAAAAAGGAGCTTCAGCACTTTCTTTATTATTAAAGTAGCAGGATTCTCGGCAGCATAAAGGGCGACTATCACCTTGAAGACAAAACATCTTTTACTTTTGTTTGCAGGTGACATGGGGAACCTTTTATTATCTTTTCATTATTTTAAAGAACAGCTTGTAAAAGTTTAAATTATTTTGTCAGGCCACTTTTGCCTATAAATAGTGGCGATGAAGTTGTAATAGGGATTGATTTTTGAATGATAAAAACAACATACCTTGTGTATTGGTTAAGTGTTGGACGAGTTTCCTTCAAAACTTAGATTATTATTCGACGCGTTTTTGAATCTTAATCTGATTGATTCTCAATAGGTCTTGAGGAAAATCACTTTATCGAATTATAGGTCTAATTCGATAAAAACAACTGTTTCTATCCTGTTTCGATATTCTGTTTGTTTTCGATATAGTTTCATATTTGTTCGGTAGTTCGCATCAAGTGTTGTCCGATTCTTCGAACTTGTTTCCTGTTTTCAATTCACATCCGACCGAAACATGCTGTTTCGAGTGTCGCTGCTCGGAGGTGGCCTGTATCAAGTCTTCTACATTTGGCCAAGTTCCTGTCTTGTTGCTGTATTGAGTTGTCGTCTTCATCGCGCGTGCATACTGCTCGCCAGTATTATTGCTGTAGCAAACTGTTATTATCAGTTCCCGACAGTTCCTTGCTGATCGCTTCCGCTCGTCAAGACAGCCTTCCGCTGTACCGATAGAGAATTCGCATCACAAGCGAGAATTCGTATCATAAGTGGCATCGGAGTCCAAGTTCTTGATTTTTGACATTATGGATCTCAACGACGCTGATTTCTTGGCAAAACTTCGCGATGCATTACGTGACGTACCAGAACAACGCGACCAGCGTTGGCAACCTAGGCGTGGTGACTATGAACGACCCTCATGCCATGTCGAAGAGTTCAAGGTGAACGAGCTTCCGGAGTTCGTTGGAGGGACAGACCCTGAAGTTTACTTGGAATGGGAATGAAAAATTGATCGTATGTTCGAGTTTAAAGACCTTGACAATGAGAAAAGGTGTAAGTATGCAATTCTCAAGTTGGGTAAAGGAGCTTCACTTTGGTACGAAGGAATTAAAACACGAAGAGCTCGTGCGGGGAAAGAAAAGATCCGTTCGTGGGATTCATTAATAAGAAAACTTCGTAAAAGATATGTACCAACATCACACCGGTTGTCCTTGTACAGGAAGATTGCAGATCTCATGCAATGAAAGATGACTGTCAGTGAATACATTGAGGAGTTTGAGAATCTAACCTTAATGGGAGAAATAGAGGAGAATAAAGAGCAGAAGACGTCGCGATTCTTGCGTGGCTTGAACCGGAGCATAGCTAACTCGGTGGAACTGTATCCATACGAGGACTTCGATACATTATGTGGGCTATGTGTGAAGTTAGAAGCTCAAAACAGGATGAATTTGTATAAACCCGAGTTTCCAGTCAAATTTGGAAACCCAAGCGTCGGGTCTAGTTCAACTGCTAAGGCAACTGTACCGACCCCGGTCCATGTTGCGATTCCTAAGAACCCCTACGTACCGAAGGAGACGAGTTTGGCTAAAGTAAGATGTTTCAAATGGCAAGGGTTCGGACATTATCAAAATGTGTGTCCAAACAAACGAGTGGTAACCCTAAGAGAAGCTGTCACGATCCGAGACGAGTTGTTGGTCGAGGACGAAAAGGAGAGACTGGGTGATGTATTTGATTTCAGCATGGAGGACGAAGAAGGAGAAGAATTTGAGACTTACGATGCTCCAAACTATGACACGACTTTAGTTCTGTGTACTCTACAAGCCAAAGCTGTTTCGAATGATTCGGAACAGCGGGATCAAATATTTCACACAAAGTGTCAAATCGGAAAAAAATGGTGTAGTTTAATCATGGATAGAGGGAGTTGTACCAATGTAGCTTCCAGCGAGATGGTGACTAAACTCGGGCTGACCACTACGACTCACCCGAAACCTTACACTTTGCATTGGCTCGATGATGGGAGCAAGATAAGGGTGACTAAACAAGTGAGGATTGGACTAACCATGGGTTCGTATGGAGACAACGTATTATGTGATGTACTCCCAATGGATGCATGCCATGTACTTTTGAGAAGGCCATGGATGTTTGATAGGGACGTTTTACACCGAGGAAGAAGCAATGAGTACGAGTTACGGGATAAGGGCAAAAAGATTGTGCTTAAACCAATGACACCTCAAGCTATTCACTCTATGAGTTCTAGTCGGAGTGAAAAACCAAAACTGGCCATGTTTGCTAGCGAACGGGATGTGGAACATGTTATTAATGATGGCGAGTGCGTGTACTTGTTGATTCTGAAGGAGACACGGAATGATAACATGGTTGTGCGGAACGACGAAAGGATGGATGCCTTATTGCACGAATTTGCGGATGTTTTTCCCGAAGAATTACCGTCGGGTTTACCACCTATTCGTGGGATTGAACATCAAATCGACCTCATTGATGCGGATTCTCGCTATCGATACAGCGAAAACTGTTTTGACGAGCAGAAGCTATCGGCGAGGAACTGTCGGGAACTGATGACAACAGTTCGCTTACAGCGGTAATACGGGCTAGCGGCACGCACTCGCGACAGGAATGGATGACGGCAACTCGATACAACAACAAGACAGGAACTTGGCCAAATATAAAAGACTTGCTATAGACCACCTCCAAATAGCGACACTCGAAACAAGTTCGAACAATCGAACAACACTTGAAACGGAATTTTGATTAAGTACAACACTGTATCGAAAAACAAACAGAATATCGAAACAGGACAGAAACAATTGTTTTATCGAATTAGACCTATAACTCGATAAAGTGATTTCTTCTCAAGACCTATTGAGAATCAATCAGATTAAGATTCGAAGACGCGTTGAATAATAATCAAAGTTTCGATGAAAAGCATTCACCAAGGAAAAACACAAAGTGTGTTCTTAAATTTTCAACATTCAATAATCTTCATTACAACTCTACTGCCACTATTTATAGGCAAAAGTAACCTGACAAGATAAACTAAACTAATACAAGCTATTCTTAAAATAATGAAAAGATAATAAAAGGTTCCCCATGTCACTTGCAAACAAAAGTAAAAGCTGGGCTTTGTCTCCAAGTTGAAAGTTGACAGTCGCCTTTTGCGAAGAATCCTGCTGCTTTTGTAAGAAAATGCTGAACATTCTTTTATTGTTTAGCTACCACTCGGACCTCCTCCCTTCCAAGATGCAAGTTGCCTTTTGTTTAAGTTATTCCAATTCCGACTATCAAGGTAACTCCGTGTCTTGTGTCTGTTTTCTCGCCCAAGTACGTTAGAGTATGGTCGAGATGTTTTACGTCAATTCTTACTTCATCTTCTTCGCTTAGAGTAGTCGGTTTCGTATCATTCCCTCCTTCTTTAAAAGGAATTGTCCTCAATTCCGCAATCCCATCGTCGTTGAGATAAGGGGATAGATCACCTACGTTGAAAGTAGCATGCACTCCGTAATCACCCGGAAGTTCTAACTTGTAAGCATTGTCGTTCACCTTCGCAATTATTTTACTCGCATCATCGGTTTTGTGACAAGCAACAAAATGAGCCATCTTTGAAAAACGATCGACAACAACCATAATCGCATCCTTTCCTCGTTGGGTTCGAGGCAAAGCAACAATGAAATCCATCGAGACATCTTCCCATGGCCTCTCCGGAATCCGTAAAGGTGTGTATATTCCTGGTTTGAACGAACTCTTCGCAAAATGGCACGTCACACACTTACTAATTATATTATTAACATCCCCTTGCATCCTTGGCCAATAAAAATATTCCTTAAGCACATCTAATGTCTTGGTCGAACCAAAGTGGCCAGCCAAACCTCCCCCGTGAGCCTCTCGAACCAGCAATTCTCGAATCGTGTGCCTTGGTAGACAAAGATGATTTCCCTTAAAAAGAAAACCTTCCTGTATCGAAAATTCTCCCATCGGGCCAGGTTTGCACAGGGCAAAGGTCTCGCCAAAATCCGCATCACCTTCGTAATACTCCTTTACTGTATTGAATCCAAGCAATCGAACGTCAAGGGTAGAGAGTAAGGCATATCGCCTGGATAACGCATCTGCTACAATGTTGCTCTTGCCATCCTTATACTTTGATGAAAAGTGAAATGATTGCAAGAACTCCACTCACTTTGCATGTCTCGAACTCAACTTCTGCTGTCCATTAATATACTTGAAAGATTCATGATCTGAATGCAGAATAAAATGTTTCGGCCGAAGGTAATGGCTCCAATGGTCAAGAGCTCTCACTATGGCATAGAACTCCTTATCGTAAGTACAGTAGTTGAGTCGAGCCCCACCCAACTTCTTCGAAAAGTACGCAATAGGCCGCCTACCTTGAATGAGGACTGCCCCAATACCAACCCCACTAGCATCACACTCTACCTCAAACGGCTGTGCAAAATCGGGTAATGCCAAGATAGGTGCTTCACATAACCTTGTCTTCAAATTTTCAAATGCCCCTTGGGCAGCCCTGCTCCATACAAACGGACCCTTCTTCAAACGCTCAGTTATCGGACTCGTTATGGTGCTGAAATCGCGAATAAACCTCCGATAAAAAGAGGCAAGACCGTGGAACGATCTAACTTCAGTTATGGTTTTAGGAGTAGGCCATGACTTAATAGCTTCAATTTTCCCCTGATCAACCGACACTCCATCCTTCGAAACAACATAGCCAAGAAAAGTTATGCTCTCGACGAGAAACGCACACTTTTCTTTCTTCCCATACAGCCTTTGAGACCTAAGAGTCTCGAATACTTGTCGTAGATGTCCGAGATGCTCCTCCACTGATACGAATTATCCGGGAGAGGCGGATACGTATCGTTCGGAGTGTGTGTATGAATATCGTAGCGGAAGTCTTTTTACGAGTATGGGTGTTCTTGGATGTATTTTGTGGGAGTAATATCGAATATGACAATGAAAATTCGAACAAATGGAAAATGGAAGTAATATCGGGAAAAGTGATAATATCGATCAAAGTGATTCGATCGAACAAGAAAAAAGGATTTATCGAATTAGACCTATAATTCGATAATGTGATTTCTTCTCAAGACCTATTGAGAATCAATCGGATTAATACTCGAAAACGCGTCGAATAAAAATCAAGTTTCGGTAAAAATCATTTACCTAGGATAGAAAGACAAAATGTATTCTTTCACATTCAAATTCATCATACTCTTTTTACAAATGATAATCAACTCCTACTTATAGGATGTGAAGCCTTAGTCTAAGGAATCAAAAAAAACAAAAAAAAAAAAATAATTCAAAGATTTATAAAATCTTTGAATAATCAAAACAAATCAAATAAAATACATACAAGAAACATAAATCACAAAATGGGGGAAACATAATCCCTAAAATAAGTAAAAAGGAAAAGAGAAGTCAAAAATACACAAAAGTGTATAAAATATGTGGGCTGCCGGTAGGGACTCGACCGTGTCCCGTGACACGGCCGCGGTGCAGTCGACAGGCGTCTGACAGTGACTCGGCATGGGCGCGGCGCGACAAGGACCGACAGTGACTCGACTGTGTGGCGTGACAAGGACGTTTAGCAGGACTCGGCATGGGCGTGGCGCGACAAGGACCGGCAGTGACTCGACCGTGCAGCGCGACAAGGACGTTTGGCAGGACTCGATCGTGTCCTGGAACACGGTCGGGCGTCTGGGCAGTGGGTTCCGGTAGTTGTGGGCGAGTAGGACTCGTCCGTGTCTCCTGGCACGGTCGGGTTCGGCCAACAGCGACCTTGGCTATTCCGGACGAGCATGACTCGACCGTTCCGGATGACACGGCCGAGTTCGATCGGCAGTGCTCGCCATTTTCCGGCAGGCGTGACTTTTTCCGGCAGGCTGGATATTTTCCGGCCGGTTGGACATTTTCCGGCAGGTTGGACATTCTTTTTACGTCTTATGTCCGTTTTCTAGCCTAAAAATGTTGCCGTACGTGCATGATTCGTTGTAAGGCCATTCACGTCGATCCTTGCTTCGTTTTCTTTATTTGAACTAGTCAATTACGTATCATTCCCTCCCCCTTTAAAGGGAATTGTCCTCAATTCCGAACTTCCTTCGTCATCAAGGTAATTAATTAAAGCTTCTAAGTACTTGGTCTCAAAAATGTCCGCAGTACGTACATGGCCCAAAATCTTGAGACGATAAGTAGTATGGGATCTCCGGGAATCACCAAACAAATAACTATCATTATTAATGAAATAATAATAATTATTATTCTGTGAGGCAAAATCTTTATCATCGTGGTTGAATTCATTGGATGCAATTTCAAGAACCAAGAAAATTGCCTCGGAATCACCTTTCACATTATAAACAGGAACCACTGGGTAAATATAGCACCTTTCTTCATCTTTATCAAAAATAGGAGACACGAAATCAATTATGGGCTCCTCTTCGTTAACTGGTTCGGTATCAAATACTGGTGGCCCTTCAATAATCCGGCCCAATTTTCATGACACTAACCGGCTCCTCATCATTAAAATAATTTGACCCGTTTTGATCAATTTGGCCAACACAACTAATTGGATCATGCTCATAATAGTAATATCCAAGTTCGTCAATTAGGGAAATACGGCTCAACTCATCTTCTTCGTTGTATGGCGCCGTTGAAACCTCTGTCTCGTCTACTCCATCGAAAACGGTGGTAGGGACATCGTCTTCATCAAAAAATGGCTTTGCTGGAAATTCTTCGATGGGGATAAACCTTAGATCGAAGGTCGGTGGCGGGGCGTCGAAGGATTGGTGGTAAGATGGGGATTTGAACCTTCGATTGAAATATTTTTTGAATTTAAGCCAATCTTGGATTTTAGGCTTACTTTGTTGTGAACGGGACTGTTTCAATTTTTGCCACCAGGCGGCGGCGCTACCGCAGAGGCGCCTTGCCACCAACGAAATGCGGCGGTTGATCGGGGCAGCCTTGAAGTCCGAGTGCTCCTCACAAACACGAAGCCAATCTATGCACGCATCTGGATTACTATCTCCGTGAAATTCCGGTATGCTGCGGAATTTGGCCAAGAAATCAATACCGTTGGCATCGTCTCTGCGTCTTTCTTGCATACGTTGCTCCGGTAAGCCGTTTAGTGCATCACGGAGTTTCATCAAGAAATCGAGATTGGAGAAATCCATAACAAGAATCAAGAGATAGTTCTTCATAAGAAATCATTGAAGAAAATCGCCCAAGGAGATGACCCTGGGCTCCGATACCACTTATGATACGAATTATCTGGGAGAGACGGATACGTATCATTCGGAGTGTGTGTATGAATATCGTAGCGGAAGTCTTTTTACGAGTATGGGTGTTTTTGGATGTATTTTGTGGGAGTAATATCGAATATGACAATGAAAATTCGAACAAATGGAAAATGGAAGTAATATCGGGAAAAGTGATAATATCGATCAAAGTGATTCGATCGAACAAGAAAAAAGGATTTATCGAATTAGACTATAATTCGATAATGTGATTTCTTCTCAAGACCTATTGAGAATCAATCGGATTAATACTCGAAAACGCGTCGAATAAAAATCAAGTTTCGGTAAAAATCATTTACCTAGGATAGAAACACAAAGTGTATTCTTTCACATTCAAATTCATCATACTCTTTTGACAAATGATAATCAACTCCTACTTATAGGAGGTGAAGCCTTAGTCTAAAGAATCAAACAAAAACAAAAAAAAAAAAAGAAAATAATTCAAAGATTTATAAAATCTTTGAATAATCAAAACAAATCAAATAAAATACATACAAGAAACATAAATCACAAAATGGGGGAAACATAATCCCTAAAATAAGTAAAAAGGAAAAGAGAAGTCAAAAATACACAAAAGTGTATAAAATATGTGGGCTGCCGGTAGGGACTCGACCGTGTCCCGTGATACGGCCGCGGCGCGGTCGACAGGTGTCTGACAGTGACTCGGCACGGGCGCGGCGCGACAAAGACCGGCAGTGACTCGACCGTGTGGCGTGACAAGGACGTTTGGCAGGACTCGGCACGGGCGCGGCGCGACAAGGACCGGCAGTGACTCGATCGTGCGGCGCGACAAGGACGTTTGGCAGAACTCGATCGTGTCCTAGAACACGGTCGGGCGTCTGGGCAGTGGGTTCCGGTAGTTGTAGGCGAGTAGGACTCGACCGTGTCTCCTGGCACGGTCGGGTTCGGCCGACAGCAACCTTGGCTATTCCGGACGAGCATGACTCGACCGTTCCGGACGACACGGCCGAGTTCGGTCGGTAGTGCTCGGCATTTTCCGGCAGGCTGGACTTTTTCCGGCAGGCTGGATATTTTCCGGCCGGTTGGACATTTTCCGGCAGGTTGGACATTCTTTTTACGTCTTATGTACGTTTTCTAGCCTAAAAATGTTGCCGTACGTGCATGACGCGTTGTAAGGCCATTCACGCCGATCCTTGCTTCGTTTTCTTTATTTGGACTAGTCAATTCCGTATCATCCACCGATCGACTATAAATCAAAATATCATCCAAATAAACAACCACAAATCTTCCCAAAAATGATTTAAGTACCTCATTCATCAAGCGCATGAAAGTACTCGGTGCATTTGTAAGGCCGAACGGCATAACGGCCCATTCATACAGTTCGTGTTTAGTTTTGAAGGCCATCTTCCACTCATCTCCTTCTCTCATTCGGATTTGGTGATACCCACTCCGTAGGTCAACCTTTGAAAAGATTACGGACCCGTGTAATTCATCCAACATGTCATCAATCCTTGGATTAGGAAATCGATATTTGATGGTTATATTATTCACGGCTCGACTGTCAATACACATCCTCCAAGATCCGTCTTTCTTAGGAACCAGTAATACCGGAACCGCACAAGGACTTGGGCTTTCTCGAACATACCCACGATCCATTAGTTCTTCGATTTGGTTTTGTAATTCCTTCGTCTCCTCGGGATTACATCTATAGGAAGCTTTGTTAGGGAGCGACACACCCGGTATGAGGTCGATCTGATGTTCAATCCCACGAATAGGTGGCAAACCCGACAGTAATTCTTCGGGAAAAACATCCGCAAATTCGTGCAATAAGGCATCCATCCTTTCGTTCCGCACAACCATGTTACCATTCCGTGTCTCCTTTAGAACCAACAAGTACACGCACTTGCCATTATTAATAGCATGTTCCACCTCCCGTTCGCTAGCAAACATGGCCAGTTTTGGCTTTTCACTCCGACTAGAACTCATAGAGTGAATATTTTGAGGTGACATTGGTTTAAGCACAATCTTCTTGCCTTTATCCCGTAACTCGTACTCATTGCTTCTTCCTCGGTGTAAAACGTCCCTATCAAACATCCATGGCCTTCCCAACAGTACATGACATGCATCCATCGGGAGTACATCACATAATACGTTGTCTTCATATGAACCCATGGCTAGTCCAATCCTCACTTGTTTAGTCACCCTTATTTTGCTCCCATCATCGAGCCAATGCAAAGTGTAAGGTTTTAGGTGAGTCGTAGTGGTCAGCACGAGTTTAGTCACCATCTCGCTAGAAGCGACGTTGGTGCAACTCCCTCCATCAATGATCAAACCACACCATTTATTTCCAACTTGACACTTCGTGTGAAATATTTGATTCTGCTGTTCCGAATCATTCGAAATAGCTTTGGCTTGTAGCGTCCACAGAACTAAAGCCGTGTCATAGCTTGGAGCATCGTAAGTCTCGCATTCTTCTCCTTCTTCGTCCTTCATTTCGAAATCAAATACGTCACCCAGTCTTTCTACCTCAACCAACAACTCATCTCGGATCGTGACAGCTTCTCTTAGTGTCACCACTCGTTTGTTCGGACAAGCATTTTGATAATGTCCAAATCCTTGACATTTGAAACATCTTACTTTAGCCAAACTCATCTCCTTCGGCACGTAGGGTGTTTTAGGAATCACAATAGAACTGGAGTCGGTACAGTTGCCTTAGTAGTTGAACTAGAGCCAACACTTGGGTTTCCAAATTTGGCTGGAAACTTGGGTTTATACAACTTCATCCTGTTCTGAGCTTATAACTTCACACATAGCCCACATAATGTATCGAAGTCCTCGTATGGATGCAGTTCTACCGAGTTAGCTATGCTTCGGTTCAAGCCAAGCAAGAATCGTGACATCTTCTGCTCCTCATTCTCCTCTATTTCTCCCATTAGGGTCAGATTCTCAAACTCCTTAATGTACTCACTGACATTCAACTTTCCTTGCATGAGATCTGCAATCTTCCTGTACAAGGACAACCGGTGTGATGTTGGCACATATCTTTTATGAAGTTTTCTTTTTAAGGAATCCCACGAACGGATCTTTTCCTTCCCCGCACGAGCTCTTCGTGTTTTAATTCCTTCGTACCAAAGTGAAGCTCCTTGTCCCAACTTGAGGATTGCATACTTACACCTTTTCTCATCGTCAAGGTCTTTAAACTCGAACATACGATCAATTTTACGTTCCCATTCCAGGTAAACTTCAGGATCTGTTCCGCCAACGAACTCTGGAAGCTCGTTCACCTTGAATTCTTCAACATGGCGTGAGGGTCGTTCATAGTCACCACGCCTAGGTTGCCAACGCTGGTCGCGTTGTTCTGGTACGTCACGCAATGCGTCACGAAGTTTTGCCAAGAAATCAGCGTCGTTGAGATCCATAATACCAAAGATCAAGAACTTGGGCTCCGATGCCACTTATGATGCGAATTCTCGCTATCAATACAGCGGAAACTGTTTTGACGAGCGGAAGCTATCGGCGAGGAACTGTCGGGAACTGATGACAACAGTTCGCTTACAGTGGTAATATGGGCTAGCAGCATGCACTCGCGACAAGAATGGATGACGGAAACTCGATACAGCAACAAGACAGGAACTTGGCCAAATATAAAAGACTTGCTACAGACCACCTCCAAACAGCGACACTCGAAACAAGTTCGAACAATCGAACATCACTTGAAATGGAATTTTGATTAAGTACAACACTGTATCGAAAAACAAGCAGAATATCGAAACAGGACAGAAACAGTTGTTTTATCAAATTAGACCTATAACTCGATAAAGTGATTTCTTCTCAAGACCTATTGAGAATCAATCAGATTAAGATTCGAAGACGCGTAGAATAATAATCAAAGTTTCGATGAAAAGCATTCACCAAGGAAAAACACAACGTGTGTTCTTAAATTTTCAACATTCAATAATCTTCATTACAACTCTACTGCCACTATTTATAGGCAAAAGTAACCTGACAAGATAAACTAAACTAATACAAGTTGTTCTTAAAATAATGAAAAGATAATAAAAGGTTCCCCATGTCACTTGCAAACAAAAGTAAAAGCTGGGCTTTGTCTCCAAGTTGAAAGTTGGCAGCCGCCTTTTGCCAAGAATCCTGCTGCTTTTGTAAGAAAATGCTGAACATTCTTTTATTGTTTAGCTACCACATGGACCTCCTCCCTTCCAAGATGTAAGTTGCCTTTTGTTTAAGTTATTCCAATTCCGACTATCAAGGTAACTCCGTTTCTTGTGTCTGTTTTCTCGCCCAAGTACGTTATAGTATGGTCGAGATGTTTTACGTCAATTCTTACTTCGTCTTCTTCGCTTGGAGTAGTCGGTTTCGTATCACTCATACCGGGTGCGTCGCTTCCTAACAAAGCTGCTTATAGATGTAATCCCGAGGAGACGAAGGAATTACAAAACCAAATCAAAGAACTAATGAACCGCAGGTATGTTCGAGAGAGCCTAAGTCCTTGTGCGGTTCCAGTATTACTGGTTCCTAAGAAAGACGGATCTTGGCGAATGTGTATTGACAGTCGAGCTGTGAACAATATAACCATCAAGTATCGATTTCCGATTCCGAGGCTTGATGACATGTTGGACGAATTACATGGATCTGTGATCTTTTCAAAAGTTGACCTACGAAATGGTTATCACCAAATCCGGATGCGAGAAGGAGATGAGTGGAAGACGGCCTTCAAAACTAAACACGGGCTGTATGAATGGACCGTTATGCCGTTCGGCCTTACAAATGCGCCGAGTACTTTCATGCGCTTGATGAATGAGGTACTTAAACCATTTTTAGGGAAATTTGTGGTTGTATACTTAGATGATATTTTGATTTACAGCCGATCGTTGCAAGAACATTTCGAACACTTGTGACGAGTCTTCGAAACCCTTAGGGAACAAAGGCTGTATGGAAAAAAGGAGAAGTGCTCATTTTTGGTCGAGAGTATAGTCTTTCTTGGCTATGTTGTTTCCAAGGATGGTGTGTCGGTCGATCAAGCAAAGATCGAAGCAATCAAGTCCTGGCTAGTACCCACTACAATGACGGAAGTTAGATCATTCCACGGACTGGCCTCATTTTACCGAAGATTCATTCGAGATTTCAGTACCATTGCAAGCCTAATAACTGGATGTTTAAAGAAGGGCACGTTTAATTGGAGTCGGGCTGCTCAGGAGTCGTTCGCAAATTTGAAGGCAAAGTTGTGCGAAGCACCAATCTTAGCACTACCCAATTTTTCGCAACCGTTCGAGGTAGAATGTGATGCTAGTGGAGTTGGCATTGGGGCAGTTCTTATTCAAGGAAAGCGGCCTATTGCTTATTTCTCAGAAAAGTTAAACAGTGCTCGTCTCAATTATTGTACGTATGACAAGGAGTTTTATGCTATTGTGAGGGTTCTAGATCATTGGAGTCGCTATCTTCGGCCGAAGCATTTCATCATACATTCGGAACATGAATCCTTGAAGTATATTAACGGACAGCACAAGTTAAGTCCCAGGCATGCGAAGTGGGTGGAATTCTTACAATCATTTCACTTCTCATCAAAGTATAAGGATGGCAAGAGCAATATTGTAGCAGATGCATTGTCTAGGCGTTATGCCTTACTCTCTACTCTTGATGTTCGTTTGCTTGGATTCGAGACAGTAAAGGAGTATTACGACGGTGATGCGGATTTTGGCGAGACCTTCGCCCTTTGCAAATCTGGGCCGATGGGAGAATTTTCGATACAGGAAGGCTTCCTTTTTAAGGGAAATGGTCTTTGCTTACCCAAGCACACGATTCGAGAATTGTTGGTTCGGGAGGCTCACGGGGGAGGTTTGGCTAATTGGTTCGGCTAAGACATTAGATGTGCTGAAGGAACATTTTTATTGGCCAAAGATGCAGGGGGATGTTAATAATATAATTAGTAAATGTGTGACATGCCATGTTGCGAAAAGTAAGTTCAAACTAGGAGTCTACACACCTTTACGGATTCCGGAGAGGCCATGGGAAGATGTCTCGATGGATTTCATTGTTGCTTTGCCTCGAACCCAACGAGGAAAGGATGCGATTATGGTTGTTGTCGATCGTTTTTCAAAGATGGCTCATTTTGTTTCTTGTCACAAAACCGATGATGCGAGTAATGTTGCTGACTTGTATTTCCGAGAGGTGGTACGATTACATGGAGTTCCGAAAACTATTGTTTCAGACCGGGACTCGAAGTTTTTGAGCTACTTTTGGAACACATTGTGGAGAAAGGTGGGAGCCAAGATTTTGTTTAGTACTTCGCATCATCCTCAAACAGACGGACAAACTGAAGTGACTAATTGAACACTGAGAACGTTGTTGCGAGGCTTGGTAAGCAAAACACAAAAGGACTGGGATTTGAAGCTCGCACATGCGGAGTTCGCATATAATCGCTCTCCTACTCATGCCACGGCACACTCTCCATTCGAAGTAGTTTACGGGCTGAATCCTTACATACGCTAGATCTAATTCCATTACCAAGTGACGAATTGGTACATAAGGATGCGGAGTCAAAACTGAAATCCATGATGAAATTACACGAACAGGTGCGGTAACGAATCAATGAGATAAACGAGACGTACAAAAGGAAGTCGAACAAGCAAAGAAAATCGAGATTATTCGAGGTTGGGGATTTAGTTTGGGTGCATTTGAGGAAGGAAAGATTCCCGGGTAAGCGTAAGAACAAGTTAATGCCACGAGCTGAGGGACCATTTAAAATAGTTGCGAAGGTGAACGACAACGCTTACAAGATAGAACTTATAGGTGATTATGGAGTGCATGCTACTTTCAACATAGGTGATCTATCTCCTTATCTCGACGACAATGGGATTGCGGAATTGCGGACAATTCCTTTTAAAGAAGGAGGGAATGATACGAAACCGACTACTCCACGCGAAGAAGATGAAGTAAGGATTGATGTAAAACACCTCGATCATATTCCAACATACTTGGGCGAGAAAACGGATATGAGACCAGGAGTTACCTTGATAAATCAAACATAGGCAACTTGCACCTTGGGGAAGGGGTCCAAGTAGTGAAGGCAAAAGAATAAAAAAGGAGCTTTAGCACTTTCTTTATTATTAAAGTAGCAGGATTCTCGGCAGCATAAAGGGCGGCTATCACCTTGAAGACAAAACCCATCTTTTACTTTTGTTTGCAAGTGACATGGGGAACCTTTTATTATCTTTTCATTATTTTAAAATTAAACAGCTTGTAAAAGTTTAAGTTATTTTGTCAGGCCACTTTTGCCTATAAATAGTGGCGATGAAGTTGTAATAGGGATCGATTATTGAATGATAAAAATAACATACCTTGTGTATTGGTTAAGTGTTGGACGAGTTTCCTTCAAAACTTATATTATTATTCGACGCGTTTTCGAATCTTAATCTTATTGATTCTCAATAGGTCTTGTGGAGAAATCACTTTATCGAATTATAGGTCTAATTCGATAAAAACAACTGTTTCTATCCTGTTTTGATATTCTGTTTGTTTTCGATACAGTTTCATACTTGTTCGGTAGTTCGCATCAAGTGTTGTCCGATTCTTCAAACTTGTTTCCTATTTTCAATTTGCATCCGACTGAAATGTGCTGTTTCCAGTGTCGCTGTTCGGAGGTGACCTGTATCAAGTCTTCTACATTTGGCCAAGTTCCTGTCTTGTTGCTGTATCGAGTTGCCGTCTTCATCGCGCACGCATACTGCTCGCCAGTATTATTGCTGTAGCGAACTGTTATAATCAGTTCCCGACAGTTCCTTGCTGATCGCTTCCGCTCGTCAAGACAGCCTTCCACTGTACCGATAGAGAATTCGCATCACAAGTGAGAATTCGTATCACTTCTGCTCCTCATTCTCCTCTATTTCTCCCATTAAGGTCAGATTTTCAAACTCCTCAATGTATTCACTGACACTCAACTTTCCTTGCATGAGGTCGGCAATATTCCGGTACAAGGACAAACGATGTGATGTTGGTACATATCTTTTGCGAAGTTTTCTTTTTAATGAATCCCACGAACGGATCTTTTCTTTCCCCATACGAGCTCTTCGTGTTTTAACTCCTTCGTACCAAAGTGAAGCGCCTTTCCCCAACTTGAGAATTGCATACTTGAACATGCGGTAAATTTTACGTTCCCACTCCAAGTAAACTTCAGGATCTGTCCCGCCAACGAACTCCGGAAGCTCGTTAACCTTGAACTCTTCGACATGGCGTGAGGGTCGTTCATAGTCACCACGCCTAGGTTGCCAACGCTGGTCGCGTTGTTCTGGTACGTCACGCAATGCGTCGCGAAGTTTTGCCAAGAAATCAGCGTCGTTGAGATCTATAATGCCAAAGATCAAGAACTTGGGCTCCGATGCCACTTATGATGCGAAATATATATCGGTACAGCGGAAGGCTGTCTTGACGAGCGGAAGGGAACAACACTTAGCCAAAAGGAATTGAACAGTACGGTTAGAAACTGACAGGAACTGATAGCAACAGTTCGATAAAGCAATAATACTGGATAGCGGCACGCGCACGATACAGGAACTGATAACAACAGTTCGATACAGCAACTAGACAGGAACTGGCCGAGTGGAAATGACTTGGAACAGGCAACTCCAAACAGCGTCACTTGAAAACAGCAGGTTTCGGTCGAATGCCAATGGAAATAGGAAGCAAGCCTCGGACAATCGAACAGCAATTGATGCGAGCTCCCGATTAGGTACAAACCTATATCGAAAGCAAGAGGAATATCGAAACAGGACAGGAAACAGGTGTTTATCGAACTAGACCTATAATTCGATAAGGTGATTTCTTTTTTTTTTTTTTGGGAAAAGTCAATTGCATTAAATAAATAAGATTAGCCAACAAGGCAGGCCAGTACCCAGCAACCATTACAAAAGGTGCACCAGCATCACGAAACAGAAGAAAAATGGAAAGAGTTACAATGGAACTGACTACCAAGCAACCCTCCAAATACGCCTAACCGCGACCGCAGATAAGGAATGAGGCGGCCAACGCTGAGATATGATGTCACGAACAAGACCAATCCCCTGAAAAGTAACTGTGTGGGGGTCTCGACGCCTCTGACCGAATCTCCTCTCATTACACTCATGCCAGATTAAGTAGACCAACGCAGTTAGAAAGATACGGTATGCCACGTTAACCACATGCTTACCTCTCCATCTCCTAGCCGCCCACAGAATACCCGTTCTCCAGTCAGAGTGAGGCTAACAAAATTTAACCTCCCTCCTAGCAATAGATATACACCTACTAGAGTAGGGGCACAAGAAGAATAAGTGAGAATGAGACTCGCTCGCCATCCCACAGAGGACACAAATACCATCTACATGCTGCAGCCAGGGCTTATCCATAGTCGACAGACGCTCCTGAATAGCCAACCATAAGATGAAGGGGTGTCGAGGAATCTTCTCGGGGCCAAGAAGAAGAGGGGACCACGGAACAGAAGGAGAATATGCACTAAGGAACCGACGAGCGGAAGAGGATGAATAGGAATCTGAGCTATGCGGTCTCTAGGAGATGCGATCCTGGCCTCCATTAATAGGAGGGAGGGTAGAAACAACCTGCTGAAACTCGGAACGGTCAACCACCGGCCAAACCCACTGACCATCAGAAATAATAGAGCTAAGACGGGCATGCACATTAATGCCAGTCCAAAGAGGCGCTCTAGGCAAAGAATGCCTAATCAAACCCATAGGGTGCCAAGGGTCCGACCATAAACGGAAGGAAGAGCCATCACCAACAGAATACTGAAACACTCCCATGACTAGAGGATGCAACTTCAGCAGCTGTTTCCAATATCAAGAAGACGCAGCAGAGATAGGAATATCCCAAAACGAACACTGCTGAACTCTATACGAGCGAACACAGCTAACCTAAACAGAACGAGAAGACCCAGTCAGGAGAGCCCAAATATGGCGGGTCATAAGAGCCTGGTTCTGAACCCTCAACAGAGTAATACCAAGGCCACTACACTCTACATGCAAACAAACCTTAGACCAAGCCACTTTAGCATGCCCAGAGTCACGAGAACCTTTCCAAAGAAATCGCCTTAAACGTTTCTCAATGATGGCAAGCGAGCCCTTAGGCAGGATGAAAATACAGGCCCAATAAATGTGAAGAGCAGATAACACAGACCGAATAAGCTGGCAACGACCGGCCATGGACAGAGATCTACAAGCCCAGTCACTCAGTCGACCCTCAATCCTGCCAATAAAAGGAGAGCACTGAGCCACTGTGAGCTTCGATGAAGATAAAGTGACTCCGAAATACCTCACAGGGAGCTGGCCCACCTGAAACCATAATAACTGCTCAACCTGTGGCCCCTGCTCCAAAGCATTCGCCGAGAGGAAAAAATTACTCTTCCCAGGGTTAGCGCGCAACCCCGAAAGAGAATCAAAGATATCAATACTCCTCTTGAGAACACCAATAGAGACCTCATCTGTATTACAGAAAATAAGGAGATCATCTGCAAAGGCGAGCATGAAAGTACGAGTAGCCTCACACTTCTAGTGGTACCTGAACCCCGGGGTCTGAGCAATCTCACGAGCAATAATACCATGAAGCACCTCCATAACAATAACAAAGAGATAAGGAGAGATGGGGTCTCCCTGCTGAAGCCCCCTACGCCCTCTAAAGATCCCCTCAGCATCACCATTCAAGGATACCGAAAAGTCCGTAGTGGTGATGCACTCCCTGATCCAGGCGATGAACGACTGATGGAAGCCCATGCACTGCAGAGCTATCAGCACAAAATCCCACTCAACAGTGTCATAAGCTTTCATAAGGTCAACTTTAAACACACACCGTCTAGGCATCCCCCTCTGCCCATAACCATGAAGAAGTTCCTGAGAAAGAAGGATATTATCACTAATCCTTCTCCCAGGAATGAAGGCAGTCTGAGCCAGGTCGATCAAGGCATCCAAGCTATCACGCATGCGGTGAACAATAATCTTCGAAATAGCCTTATATAATTAAGTTGTAGCAAGATATCGGTCTGAAATCCGACATGCTCCTAGGCAAGGCTACTTTCGGAACAAGAGAAATGATCATAGAATTGATATGCCTGACAAACTTTCCCGTAGCAAAGAAATGCATAATAGCAAATGAAATCTCACCCCCACAATCGGCCACGCCCGAGGGTAAAAAGTAGCATTAAAATCATCAGGGCCCGGGGCCTTGTCCTTACCAAACTCAAAGAACACAGACCGAACCTCATCAGCAGTAACAGGTCTAATCATGTGCACCGCAACATCAGGGGAAAGAGAAGCCGAGATAAAAGGCCTAACCTGACTGAAAGATAAAGGCATAATCCGATTAGAATAACCCAACTGATACGAATTCTCACTAGTGATGCGAATTCGCTATCGATACAACGGAAGGCTTTTTGACGAGCGGAAGCTATCGACAAGAAACTGTCGGGAACTAGTGACAACAGCTCGCTACAGCAACAACACTGACGAGTGATGAAGATGGTAAGTCGATACAGCAACAAGATAGGAATTTGGCCAACTGGAAAATGACTCGAAACAGGCCACCTCCAAAAAGCGACACTCGAAACAGCACGCTTTGGACGGAAGCGAAGTTAAAACAGGAAACAAGTTCAAAGGATCGAACAACAATTTATGCGAAATATCGGACAAGTATACAACTGTATCGAAAAACAAACAGAATATCGAAAAAAGATATAAACAGATGTTTTTATCAAATTAGACCTATGATTTGATAAAGTGATTTCTCCTCAAGACCTATTGAGAATCAATCAAATTAATACTCGAAACGCGTCGAATAAAAACCAAGTTTTGATGAAAAGCATTCACCAGGGAAAAACACAAAGTGTTCTTAATTCTTCAACATTCAATCTTTTTTTCATTACAACTCTACTGCCGCTATTTATAGGCAAAAGCAGCCTGACAAGATAAATTAAACTAATACAAGCTGAGCTTAGAATAAGAAAAGATAATAAAAATGTTCCTCATGTCACTTGTTGACAAAAGTAAAAGCTGGGTCTTTGTCTCCAAGTTGCTTGCTGACAGCCGCCTTTTGCCAAGAATCCTGCTGCTTTTGTAAGAGAAAGCTGAACATTCTTTTATTTGTTTAGTTGCCACTTGATCCTTTTCCCTCCCCAAGGTGCTGCTTGTCTTTTGTTTAAGTTATTCCAATTCCGACTATCAAGGTAACTCCGTGCCTCATTTCTGTTTTCTCGCCTAAGTAAGTTGTAGTGCGTTCGAGGTGTTTTACGTCAATTCTTACTTCGTCCTCTTCGCTTGGAGTAGTCGGTTTCATATCATTCCCTCATTCTTTAAAAGGAATTGTCCTCAATTTCGCAATCCCATCGTCGTCAAGGTAAGGAGATAGATCGCCTATGTTGAAAGTAGCATGCACTCCGCAATCACCCGAAAGCTCCAACTTGTAAGCATTGTCATTCACCTTCGCAATTATCTTAAATGATCCCTCGGCTCGTGGCATTAACTTGTTCTTACGCTTATTCGGGAATCTTTCTTTCCTCAAATGCAACCAAACTAATTCCCCGACTTCGAACACTCTCGGTTTCCTTTGTTTGTTTGATTTTCTTTTGTACGCCTCATTTATCTCCTTGATTCGATCCCGCACCTGTTCGTGTAATTTCATCATTGATTTCAGCTTCGACTCTGCATCCCTATGCACCAGTTCATCACTTGGTAACGGAATTAAGTCTAACGGTATGTAAGGATTTAGGCCGTAAACTACTTCAAATGGAGAGTGTGCCGTGGCATGAGTAGGAGAACGGTTGTAAGCAAACTCCGCATGTGCCAGTTTCAGATCCCAATCTTTTTGTGTCTTGCTTACTAAGCCTCGCAACAACATTTCCAGTGTTCGGTTAGTCACTTTAGTTTGTCCGTCTGTTTGAGGATGATGCGAAGTACTAAACAACAGCTTGGTTCCCACCTTCCTCCACAATGTGTTCCAAAAGTAGCTTAGAAACTTTGAGTCCCTGTTCGAAATAATAGTTTTTGGGACTCCATGTAATCGTACCACCTCTCAGAAATAAAGGTCAGCAACATTACTCGCATCATCGGTTTTGTGACAAGGAACAAAATGAGCCATTTTTGAAAAACGATCGACAACCACCGTAATCGCATCCTTACCTCGTTAGGTTCGAGGCAAAGCCACAATGAAATCCATCGAGACATCTTCCCATGGTCTCTCCGGAATCGGTAAAGGTGTGTAGACTCCTGGTTTGAACGAACTCTTCGCAATATGGCATGTCACACATTTACTGATTATATTATTAACATCTCCCTGCATCCTTGGCCAATAAAAATGTTCTTTAAGCACATCCAATGTCTTGGCCGAACCAAAGTGGTCAGCCAAACCCCCTCTATGAGCCTCTCGAACCATCAATTCTCGAATCGTGTGCCTTGGTAGACAAAGACGATTTCCCTTAAAAAGAAAGCCCTCATGTATCAAAAATTCTCCCATCGGGCCAGGTTTGGACAGGGTGAAGGTCTCGCCAAAATCCGCGTCACTGTCGTAATACTCCTTTACTGCCTCGAATCCAAGCAAACGAACATCAAGAGTGGCGAGTAAGGCATAACGCCTAGACAATGCATCTGCTACAACATTGCTCTTGCCATCCTTATACTTTGATGAGAAGTGAAATGATTGTAAGAATTCCACCCACTTCGCATGCCTGGGACTTAACTTGTGTTGTCCGTTAATATACTTCAAGGATTCATGGTCCGAATGTATGATGAAATGCTTCGGCCGAAGATAGTGACTCCAGTGATCTAGAGCCCTCACAATAGCATAAAAGTCCTTATCATACGTACAATAATTTAGACGAGCACCGTTTAACTTCTCGGAAAAATAAGCAATAGGTCGCTTTCCTTGAATGAGAACTGCCCCAATGCCAACTCCGCTAGCATCACATTCTACCTCGAACGGTTGCGAAAAATCGGGTAGTGCTAAGATTGGTGCTTCGCACAACTTTGCCTTCAAATTGGCGAACGACTCCTGAGCAGTCCGGCTCCAATTAAACGTGCCCTTCTTCAAACACTCAGTTATCGGACTCGTTATGGTGCTGAAATATCGAATAAACCTTCGATAAAAGGAGGCAAGACCGTGGAACGATCTAACTTCAGTTACGGTTTTAGGACTAGGCCACGACTTAATAGCTTCAATTTTCCCCTGATCAACCGACACTCCATCCTTCGAGACAACATAGCCAAGAAAAGTTATGCTCTCGATGAGGAACGCACACTTTTCTTTCTTTCCATACAGCCTCTGAGACCTAAGAGTCTCGAATACTTGTTGTAGATGTCCGAGATGTTCCTCCACCGATCGACTATAAACCAAAATATTATCCAAATAAACAACCACAAATCTGCCCAAAAATGGTTTAAGTACCTCATTCATCAAGTGCATGAAAGTACTTGGTGGATTTGTAAGGCCGAATGGCATAACGGTCCATTCATACAGCCCGTGTTTAGTTTTGAAGGCTGTCTTCCACTCATCTCCTTCCCGCATACGAATTTGGTGATAACCACTTCGTAGATTAATTTTTGAAAAGATCACTGATCCGTGTAATTCGTCCAACATGTCATCAAGCCTCGGAATTGGAAATCGATACTTGATGGTTATATTGTTCACAACTCGACTATCAATACACATTCGCCAAGAACTATCCTTCTTAGGAACAAGTAGGACCGGAACCGCACATGGACTTAAACTTTCTCGAACATACCCGTGGCTCATCAGTTCTTCGATTTGCTTCTGAAGTTCCTTCGTTTCCTCGGGATTACACCTATAGGCAGCTTTATTTGGAAGAGGTGCACCTGGTATAAGGTCGATTTGATGCTCAATTCCACGAATTGGTGGCAAACCCGACGGTAATTCTTCAGGGAAGACGTCCGCGAAGTCATGTAATAAGTTGGCCACTGTATCCTCGTATTTCGCCGGCACGAAATCATCTTGAGTCTCTTTTATCACTAGCATGTAAACATGCTCGCCATTTTCCATAGCGTGTTCAACTTCCCTCTCGCTCGCGAACATGGTGAGGTTCGGTTTTTCCTCTCGTTTGGCACTTATGGACCGGATAGCTTGGGGTGACATCGGTTTTAATACGATCTTCTTTCCCTTATCTCGCAACTCGTATTCGTTGCTCCTACCCCGATGCAAAACATCCCTATCAAATAACCAAGGGCGTCCCAAAAGCACGTGACAAGCATCCATTGGAATCACATCACACAATATCTCATCGTGATATGAACCCATTGCTAATCTGACCCGAACTTGCTTCGAAACCCTTACCTTACTTCCGTCATCAAGCCAATGTAAAGCATATGGCTTAGGGTGAGTTGTCGTGGTTAGTCCAAGCTTCGTCACCATTTCACTTGAAGCCACGTTGGTGCAACTCCGTCCGTCGATAATTAAACTACACCACTTATCTCCAACTTGACACTTTGTATGGAATATTTGATCCCGCTGTTCTGACTCGCTTGGAACCGACTTGGCTTGCAGAGTGCGAAGGACCAAGGCTGTATCGTAATTCGGAGTATCGTAAGTCTCGCATTCTTCTCCTTCTTCGTCCTTCATGTGGAAATCAAATATGTCACCCAGTCTTTCTTGCTCAACCAATAACTCGTCTCGGATCGTGACAGCTTCCCTTAGTGTCACCACTCGTTTGTTTGGACATGTATTTTGATAATGTCCGAAACCTTGACATTTGAAACATCTCACTTTAGCCAAACTTGTCTCCTTCGGTACGTAGGGCACAATTGCCTTAGCAGGAATCGCAACAGGAACCGGAGTCGGTACAGTTGCCTTAGCAGCTGAACTAGTTCCGACGCTTGGGTTTTCAAATTTGACTGGAAACTCGGGTTATACATCTTCATCCTGTTTTGAGCTTCTAACTTCACACATAACCCGCATAAAGTATCGAAGTCCTCGTATGGATACAGTTCCACCGAGTTAGCTATGCTTCGGCTTAGGCCTCGCAAGAATTGCGACATTTTTTGCTCCTCATTCTCCTCTATCTCTCCCATTAAGGTTAGGTTCTCAAACTCCTCAATGTACTCACTGACATTTAACTTTCCTTGCATGAGATCTGCAATCTTCCTGTATAAGGACAACCGGTGTGATGTTGGCACATATCTTTTACGAAGTTTTCTTTTTAACGAATCCCACGAACGGATCTTATCCTTTCCCGCACGAGCTCTTCGTGTTTTTACTCCTTCGTACCAAAGTGAAGCTCCTTTCCCCAACTTGAGAATTGCATACTTACACCTTTTCTCATCGTCGAGATCTTTAAACTCGAACATACGATCAATTTTTCATTCCCATTCGAGGTAAACTTTAGGGTTTGTCCCTCCAACGAACTCCGGGAGCTCGTTCACCTTGAACTCTTCGACATGGCGTGAAGGTCGTTCATAGTCACCACGCCTAGATTGCCAATGCTGGTCGCATTGTTCTGGTACGTCACGCAATGCGTCATGAAGTTTTGCCAAGAAATCAGCGTCGTTGAGATCTATACTGCCAAAGATCAAGAACTTGGGCTCCGATGCCACTTATGATACGAATTCTCACTAGTGATGCGAATTCGCTATCGATACAGCGGAAGGCTTTTTGACGAGCGGAAGCTATCGACAAGAAACTATCGGGAACTGGTGACAACAGCTCGCTACAGCAGCAACACTGACGAGTGGTGAAGACGGTAATTCGATACAGCAACAAGACAGGAATTTGGGCAACTGGAAAATGACTAGAAACAGGCCACCTCCAAACAGCGACACTCGAAACAGCACGCTTTGGACGGAAGCAAAGTTAAAACAAGAAACAAGTTTAAAAGATCGAACAACAATTTATGCGAAATATCGGACAAGTATACAACTGTATCGAAAAACAAACAGAATATCGAAACAAGATATAAATAGATGTTTTTATCAAATTAGACCTATAATTTGATAAAGTGATTTCTCCTCAAGACCTATTGAGAATCAATCAGATTAATACTCGAAACGCGTCGAATAAAAACCAAGTTTTGATGAAAAGCATTCACCAGGGAAAAACACAAAGTGTTCTTAATTCTTCAACATTCAATCTTTTTTTCATTACAACTCTATTGCCGCTATTTATAGGCAAAAGCAGCCTGACAAGATAAATTAAACTAATACAAGTTGAGCTTAGAATAAGAAAAGATAATAAAAAGGTTCCTCATGTCACTTGTTGACAAAAGTAAAAGCTGGGTCTTTGTCTCCAAGTTGCTTGCTGACAGCCGCCTTTTGCCAAGAATCCTGCTGCTTTTGTAAGAGAAAGCTGAACATTCTTTTATTTGTTTAGTTGCCACTTGATCCTTTTCCCTCCCCAAGGTGCTGCTTGTCTTTTGTTTAAGTTATTCCAATTCTGACTATCAAGGTAACTCCGTGCCTCGTTTCTATTTTCTCACCTAAGTATGTTGTAGTGCGGTCGAGGTGTTTTACGTCAATTCTTACTTCGTCCTCTTCGCTTGGAGTAGTCGGTTTCATATCACCAACAACCTCTCATAGAACCCAACAACCTCATTCTTAATAAGAGCAGGGTCAGTCAACTCAGTACCATCCTCCGTATTAATTCTATAGATACGGGATCTGACTTGCCTAGAAGCAATCCGCCGGAAGAAGAAGGCAGTACACTGGTCCCCATCCTTAAGCCAAGCCAACTTAACCCGCTGCTTGAGCGAAGACTGTTCCTGGGCCACGACAACGGAGAAAACCCACCGACAACATCTCTCCAACAATAAAACCGAGTCATCCATGGGATGGTCCCTGAGAATACTCTGAGAAGAAGAGAGGAACGAAGTAGCAGCAGCAACATTCAATGCCAAATCCCCTTTCTTCTTCCTCATAGCCCGAAAAACGGGCTTAAGGGCATCCAACTTACGGCAAATCGCATAAAATGGAGCCCCCACAATATGGTGATGCCAAATGTCCTAAACCGCCGGGAGGAAATCCTCAGAGTCAGCCAGAAAATTATTAAATCTGAACATTTTACCCCTGCAACGAGGCAAACTATGAAGACCCAGAATAAGGGGCTATGATCATAGGTACGCGGCAAATCACAAGAGTAAGTACGATCAGCGTGATCAATGAACCACTGCGGGTTACCCAACACCCTATCAAGACGTTTCCTTAAAGATCCAGGAGATGAGCTCTTGTTATGCTAGGAGAACCAAGAGACAACCATCGAAAGGGTCTCAATATCTGCACGCCTGCAAAGCTCTCTGAACTCCACCATAGGCGGCTCATCGTCAGAATGAGGAGCTTCCCCTCCCAAAATCTCACTAGTGTCCAAAACAGCATTAAAATCACCATAATGATCCAAGGCTCAACAACATGTAATACCGAGAAATCAGTGATATACTGCCATAACAGCCGCCTCTCAATAAGATCATTAGAACCATAGGCAAAGGTAACCAGAAGACAAGACGAGTCGAGCAACATATTAATACGACAATGAATAAATTGCGACTCAATAGCAATAATATCCACAGTAACAACACCAGAATCCCACCCAATCCAGATTCTTTTCACAGGCCCACTACCATAATCAGAGAACCACTTCCAAGAGCTAGAAATAAATGAAGAAACACGCCCAAAGTTACCAACCGAGACTCGCGTCTCAAGTAGAGCAATACAACAAAGATTAAATGATCTAATAACCTCTCGAACCGAGATCTGATGTTCAGTATGGTTAAGTCCACAAACATTCCACATGGCAATAGGGATCATCTAACAACATCGACTCGGGTTGCATCAATATTAAGGCCCAAATGAGAAGAACTAGAAAAGAGCGACATGCCGACAAACTCAGAAATCTCATCCTCAATATCATCGGCCAAACCAAAAAGAGCCGCAAACCTATTGTGAGACGGCTCACAAACATCAGCACCAGCCCTCCTAGGCGACACGATATGAGAGCTGGTAGTAACCAAGGAGAAAGTAGAGATGCTACTCAACGGTACCAATCCAGCAGAACGACCTCCAGTGCCCCCAGCTAACTCCACTCCTAGGCACCAGAAACTGGCAGCTGGGCCTACCTCAGCCTGAGCAACTCCCGCATCGCAAGAAAATCGCACCTACAGTGCGAGAAAATCGCCCCCACAAGCCCATGGGTTTTTATCTTTCCTTTGACCAGATTTCGATAAGGTGATTTCTTCTTAAGACCTATTGAGAATTGATCAGATTAAAATTCGAAAACACATCGAATAATAACCAAATTTTAGAAGGAAACTCGTACAACTCTTTTAGACAATACACAATGTATTTTCTTGATGATTCAATAATATGCCCTTGTTACAACCCGAACAAGACTACTTATAGGTAAGAGTAGCCTGACAAGATTACTTAAAATATTAAAAGATAAGATCACATGATCTTAAAATAAAGACAATAATAAAAAAGTGCTCCACGCTACTTGCAAACAAAAGGAATAAGGGTGGGTTTTGTCTCCAAGGTGCTCTTCTTCTCCACATGCAGGTCGTGAATCCTGCATTGCTTTATTATAAAGAAATGGGATGAATTCTTTATTATCTTATCTTCACCAACTTGGACCCAACATGATGCATGTTGCTATGTTTAAGTTATTCCCAGTCCAATCACCAAGGTTACTCCAGGTCTCGTAGCCGTTTTCTCGCCTAAGTATGTAGGAGTACGTTCAAGGTGTTTTACGTCAATCCTCACTTCGTCTTCTTCGGTTGGAGTAGTCGGTTTCATATCATATATACATATATATAAACAATTTTGTGGTTCGCATTGGAGTTAAGTTGTGTTTTAAGTAAGATATTCGATACTTGTTTCTTGTTTCGAATCACTTGGTACCATGATGGCAGGATCAAGAAACTCGAAGGATGGAGAAACTCCAGCCATTAGACGACCTGGAAAGGATCCCGTAGATGAGGAAGAAGTCCTAAGCGACGACCCAGTTACTAATAAAATCCAAAGCTTCCGTGTTGTATAATTTCAACTCGATGGCCTGACATCCTACATACGAAGGATGGAAAACATGATGTTGGAGATGAGAGAAGAACTGAAATACCATAGAACTTCACAAACTACCAAACCTACTATTAGAAATAGGGAGGATCGAGAGAGAGAACCCACAATGGGAGGAAGGGATTCACGGTATAGAGGTAGAGGAAGGGGTAGAGTTAGAAAAGCCCCTCCACCACCCGAATATTATCCAGAAGATAAATATGACGAGTACTTTGAGGATGATAGACAGTCTGGGATCGACCAAGAGCCTAGGGAACAACGAGGACGGGTAGATGATAACTTAAGTAGTGTTAAGTTTTCCATACCCCATTTGAAGGTAAATCTGATCCCGAAACTTACTTTTAATGGGTTAGGAAGGTCGAGGGACAATTTGAGTGTTGAAATTTTTCTGATCTTAAGAAGGTTAAGATAGACACTGTAGAGTTCACCGGGTATGCTCTTGTATGGTGGGATCATGTAGTTCAACTTAAGCATCAACATGGGAAAAAACCTATAGATACATGGGAAGAGCTTAAGCGAGTGATGAAGGAAAGGTTTGCTTCTAGCTATTACATGAGGGACCTTAGGTATAGTCTCCAAACTTTAAGGCAAGGGACTAAGTTAGTAGATGATTACTATAAGGAGATGGAAACTGGACTGATTAGGTGTCGTATAGAGGAGGACCACGATAGCACCATGACTAGGTTCTTAGCCGGACTTAATGTTGAGATTAGAGACCAATTAGAGCTCATGGCTATGCATGACATAGAGGATATTCTGCACACGGCTAGGAAAATAGAAACCCAAGTTCGGAGGCATCAAACTAGGAAGAACACTACTCCTAGTATCCCATGGAAACTGAGACAGCCCACTAACCATAAGGAAGACCCTAAAACATCGGTCAATAGAGTCCAGTCAGCCCCTAATCCGCCAACTAAGTCCCAACCTTCACCAAATTCCAAACCTCAACCTAGGACACATGAGATCTGATGCTATAGGTGTCAAGGTATAGGTCACATAGCCCCGAACTATCCAAATAAGCGAGCCGTAGTCATTAAGTCAGGGTAAATAGCGACTGAAAGTGAGGATGAAGAGGAGATTGAGAATGAGGATAGTGGAGAAGAGATAGAAGAATGTAACGAAGAGATCTTAGAGTGTAAGATTAATGTAGTGCTTAGAATGTCCTTGTCAGCTAAGATAGTTGAAGATGAGGATAGTCAGAGGGAGAACTTGTTTCAGTGTAGGTGCTACATTAAGAAGAACCTCTATAGTATGATCATAGATGGGGGTAGTTGTGTTAATGTTGTTAGCACAACCTTGGTGCAGAAACTAGAACTTAAAACCGAAAGACACCCTAAACCATATAAGTTGATGTGGATGAATAATGCTGGAGAATTGAAAGTAGTGAGTAGATGCACCCTGCCCTTTAAGATAGGTAGATATGAGGATGAAGTAGTTTGCGATGTCGCCCCTATGCATGCCACCCAGATCCTTTTAGGAAGACCATGGTAGTACGGCCGCAAAGTTACTCATGATGGGTTTTCGAACAAGTATTCCTTCATCTTTGGGAAGAAGAAATTCAACCTATCGCCTATGACTCCTAAGAAAATCCATGAATATCAGAGCATATTAGAGCAAGTACGGAGAGCAAGCGAAAAAAAGAGAAGGAAAGGAAAACAGTCACGACAGTCCCTGAAGGGATAAAAATCGTCGCCCTTTGTAGGGCTAGTGAGGTTAAACGGGCCTTGCTCGCAAGACGGCCTGTGGTTCTATTACTATTTCTTGATGTATTGCTTAATATTTCATCTATTCCTGCTACTACTGATCCATTGATTATCCCTTTATTGCAGGAGTTTGAAGATGTGTTTCTCGAGGAGACACCACCCGGGTTGCCGCCCGGATCGACTTTGTTCCCGGATCCTCAATACCAAACTGATATGAATTACGTATGAGAATGGACGTAAACTCGTATGGAATGCAGCGGAAATATAATTGATCCTCACAACACTCGAATATGTGTAACACTCGTAAGATATAACCGAAAGTAGGGCAATTCGGCTTACATAAACAAGAACAATATGAATGATTTATCAAACTAGACCTATAGTTTGATAAGATAATCTTTCCTCAAGACCTATTGAGAATCGATTCGATTAAAACTCGAAAACGCGTCGAATTATAACCAAGGTTTCGATGAAAAGCATTCACCAAGAAAACACAAGTGTATTCTTATTTCTTCAACATACAATGCTATATCTTTACAAATGATAATCAACTCCTACTTATAGGAGGTGAAGTCTTAGTCTAAGGAATCAAACAAAAAAAAAAAAGAAAATAATTCAAAGATTTATAAAATCTTTGAATAATCAAAACAAATCAAATAAAATACATACAAGAAACATAAATCACAAAATGGGAAAAACATAATCCCTAAAATAAGTAAAAAGGAAAAGAGAAGTCAAAAATACACAAAAGTGTATAAAATATGTGGGCTGTCGGCAGGGACTCGACCGTGTCCCGTGACACGGCCGCGGCGCGGTCGACAGGCGCCGGCAGGGACTCGACCGTGTCCGCTTGACACGGTCGCGGCACGACAAGGATGTCTGACAATGACCCGGCACGGGCGCGGCGCGACAAGGACCTGTAGTGACTCGACCGTGCGGCGTGACAAGGACGTTTTGCAGGACTCAACCATGTCGCCTGGCACGGTCGGGTTGGTCGGACAGCGAGATCTCCTTATCCGGAAGAGTGTGACTCGACTGTGTCGGACGACACGGTCGGGTTCGGCCGATAGTCAGTTTCACAATTCTGGGACATCTCGGCACGGGCCGTGCCGGACGACACGGTCGGGTCTGGCCGGCAGTGCTCGGCATTTTCCGGCAGGTGCGATATTTTCCGGCAGGCTCGACATTTTCCGGCAGGCGACGACATTTTCCGGCAGGTTGTATCTTTTTCCGGCTTGTGTCTGTTTTCTCGCCTAAAAATGTCGCCGTACGTGCATGACGCGTTGTAAGGCCGTTTACGTCGATCCTTGCTTCGTTTTCTTTATTCGGACTAGTCAATTCCGTATCATCCCCTCCCCCTTTAAAGGAAATTGTCCTCAATTCCGAACTTCCTTCGTCATCAAGATAATTCACTAAAGCCTCTACGTATTTGATCTCGAAAATATCCGTAGTGCGTACATGGCCCAAAATCTTGAGACGATAGGTAGTGGGGGCCCCTCGAGAATCACCAACAAAATAACTATCATTATTAATAAAATAATAATAATTACTTCGTCCGGTAATACCGATATCATGACATGAGTGGACATCTGAAATGGGACGCACGGTTAATTTCACATCGGGTTCATCCTCCATAATTGGAAACACCGATAATTCCACATCGGGTTCACCATCAAGAATGGGAAACACATGATTTATTACGGATTCCTCTTCATCAACTGGTTCCTCATCAAATGCTGGTGGTCCGTCATAATCTGACCAACTCTCCGTTTCAATATTGTTGGGCTCCTCCAATAATGTCTCATCAAAAATTAATCCACTAAGCTCGTTTCGTACCGCAACAAAGTCACACGACCCACTTTGCTCCGATAGGGCAGCTCGAATCCAACCATCATCTTCTTTGTTGTATGGCACCGTTGAAACCTCTTCTCGTCTACTTCATTAAAAATGACAGTAGGGACATCATCTTCATCGAGAATGGACTCTGTTGAGAATTCCTTGATGGGGAAAAACCTTTGACCGAATGTCGGCGGTGGGCCGTCGAAGGACTGGTGGTGGGGGAACAACGAGTGGTGGTGTGGTTTATCATCAGCAAATGTCGCAGGAAATTCTATCATATCAAAGTCGGCATTGACAAGGATTTCATCTTCAAGATTAGCCGTTTCAGAATGCATAAAGCCGTGATCTTGTTTCGCGTTTGGGATAAATTTTCTGGCGAAATATTACCTGAATTTTTGCCAATCTCTAATTTTTGGCTTACGTTGTTGTGAACGGGACTGTTTCAGTTTTTGCCACCAGACGGCGGCGCTACCGCGGAGGCGCCTTGCCACCAACAAAACGCGGTGGTTGATCGTGGCAGCCTTGAAGTCCGAGTGCTCCTCACAAGGATGGAGCCAATCTATGCACGCATCTGGATTACAATATCCGTGAAACTCCGGTATGCTGCGGAATTTGGCCAAGAAATCAATATCGTTGGCGTCGTCTCTGCGTCTTGCTTGCATACGTTGCTCCGGTAAGCAGTTTAGTGTGTCACGGAGTTTCATCAAGAAATCGAGATCGGAGAAATCCATAAAAAGAGTCAAGAGATAGTTCTTCACAAGAAATAGTTGAAGAAATCGCCCAAGGAGATGACCCTGGGCTCCGATACCACTTATGATACGAATTACGTATGAGAATGGACGTAAACTCGTATGGAATGCAGCAGAAATATAATTGATCCTCACAACACTCGAATATGTGTAACACTCGTAAGATATAACCGAAAGTAGAGCAATTCGGCTTACATAAACAAGAACAATATGAATGATTTATCAAACTAGACCTATAGTTTGATAAGATAATCTTTCCTCAAGACCTATTGAGAATCGATTCGATTAAAACTCGAAAACGCTTCGAATTATAACCAAGGTTTCGATGAAAAGCATTCACCAAGAAAACACAAGTGTATTCTTATTTCTTCAACATACAATGCTATATCTTTACAAATGATAATCAACTCCTACTTATAGGAGGTGAAGTCTTAGTCTAAGGAATCAACAAAAAAAAAAGAAAATAATTCAAAGATTTATAAAATCTTTGAATAATCAAAACAAATCAAATAAAATACATACAAGAAACATAAATCACAAAATGGGGAAAACATAATCCCTAAAATAAGTAAAAAGGAAAAGAGAAGTCAAAAATACACAAAAGTGTATAAAATATGTGGGCTGTCGGCAGGGACTCGACCGTGTCCCGTGACACGGCCACGGCGCGGTCGACATGCGCTGGCAGGGACTCGACCGTGTCCGCTTGACACGGTCGTGGCGCGACAAGGACGTCTGAGAGTGACCCGGCACGGGCGCGGCGCGACAATGACCGGTAGTGACTCGACCGTGCGGCGTGACAAGGACTTTTGGCAGGACTCGACCGTGTCGCCTGACACGGTCGGGTTGGTCGGACAGCGAGATCTCCTTATTCGGAAGAGTGTGACTCGACCGTGTCGGACGACACGGTCGGGTTCGGCCGACAGTCAGTTTCACAATTCTGGGACATCTCGGCACGGGCCGTGCCGGACGACACGGTCGGGTCTGGCCGGCAGTGCTCGGCATTTTCCGGCAGGTGCGATATTTTCCGGCAGGCGACGACATTTTCCGGCAGGTTGTGTCTTTTTCCGGCTTGTGTCCGTTTTCTCGCCTAAAAATGTCGCCGTACGTGCATGACACGTTGTAAGGCCGTTTACGTCGATCCTTGCTTTGTTTTCTTTATTCGGACTAGTCAATTCCGTATCACAAATCGTCCTGCATACCGAAGTAACCCCGAAGAGACTAAAGAGATGCAAAGACAAGTGGATGAGCTATTAGCAAAGGGACATGTGAGAGAAAGTATGAGTCCTTGTGCAGTTCCGGTGTTGCTAGTACCAAAGAAGGATGGCTCGTAGAGGATGTGTGTAGACTGCCGTGTGATAAATAACATTACGGTAAAATATCTACATCCCATCCCTAGACTTGATGACATGTTAGATGAATTATATGGTTCCACAATATTTTGAAAAATTGATTTAAAAAGTGGGTACCATCAGATTTGAATAAAAGAGGGAGATGAGTGGAAAACGGCATTTAAAACTAAACACGGTTTGTATGAGTGTTTAGTTATGCCATTTGGGCTCACTAATGCACCAAGCACATTTATGAGGGTAATGAATCATGTTCTACGTGCTTTTATTGGAAAATTTGTTGTTGTGTACTTTGATGATATCCTAATATATAGCAAAAATTTGAATAAACATGTAAAGCATTTGAAAGATGTGTTGCTTGTGCTTAGAAAGGAACGCTTGTTTGCTAACATTCAAAAGTGCAACTTTGGCACCGAGAAATTAGTTTTCCTTGGTTTTGTTGTTTGTTCTCAGGGGATACAGGTCGATGAAAAAAAGGTGAGAGCAATAAAAGAATGGGACAGCCCCAAAATGTGAGCGAAGTCCGAAGCTTCCACGGCTTGGCAAGCTTCTATCGCCGGTTTGTACCCAACTTTAGTACTATAGCCACCCCTTTGACCGAGGTAATCAAGAAGAATGTTGGATTCAAGTGTGAAAATGAACAAGAGACGGCCTTCAAGACCTTAAAAGAAAAACTGACGAACGCTCCCCTGCAAGCCCTACCAAATTTTGCTAAGTCTTCTGAGATCGAGTGTGATACATCCGCTACAGGTATAGGAGCTGTTTTGATGCAAGAGGGTAGTCCGATTGCCTACTTCAGTGAGAAGTTAGGAGGAGCTTCGCTGAACTATCCAACTTACGATAAGGAACTGTATGCCTTGGTTCGAGCACTCGAGACTTGGCAGCTTTACTTATGGCCCAAAGCACTCGTGATACACACTGATGACAAGTCCTTGAAACATCTGAAGGGGCAACAGAAGTTGAATAAAAGGCATGCTCGATGGATGGTATTCATAGAGACATTTTCGTACGTGATTAAGTACAAACGGGGAAAGGAGAACATCATTGCTGATGCTCTATCTCGCAGGTATACCTTCCTGACTGCTTTAGATTCGAAAATACTTGGCTTTGAATTGATTAAAAATCTATACGAGAAAGAAATTGATTTTGGTGAAATTTTCATTACTTGTGAGAAGTCTGGAGTAGAGAAGTTCTATAAGATTGATGGTTTTCTGTTTAGGGAAAATAAGTTATGCATACCTGTTAGCTCTATACGTGAACTGTTGTTACTCGAATCGCATGGGGGAGGGTTGATGGGTCATTTTGGTATTGATAAAAATTTATCTATTTTGCAAGAACATTTCTACTGGACGAGTATGAAACGAGATGTCACTCGTATCTGTGGTCGCTGTATCACTTGTAAAATGGCTAAAAGTCGAGTCCATCCCCACGGTTTGTATACCCCACTCCCATTCCTAACACTCCTTGGACTGATATATCGATGGATTTCGTGATGGGATTGCCTAGAAACCGGTATGGGAGGGGTTCTATATTTGTTGTGGTTGATAGCTTTTCAAAAATGGCACATTTCATAGCTTGCCACAAAACTGATGATGTATCTAACGTGGATAATCTTTTCTTTAGAGAGATCGTTCGTTTACATGAAATGCCTAGGACTATAGTTTCTGATCGTGATGCTAAGTTCCTAAGTTATTTTTGGAAGACCTTATGGGCTAGATTAGGCACAAAGCTTCTATTTTCTACCACTTGTCACCCACAAATCGATAGGCAAACCGAAGTAGTAAATCGAACTCTTTCTACATTGTTAAGGGTTATAATAAAAACAAACATTAAAACTTGGGAAGAATGTTTGCCACATGTTGAGTTTGCTTATAATCGAACAGTGCATTCTGCTTCTCAATTTTCTCCTTTTGAGATTTTTTATGGATTTAATCTGTTGACCCCACTTGATCTTGTGCCTTTGCCAGTGACTGAAAGAATTAGTACAGATGGGAAGAAGAAAGCCGAGCTAGTTAAACAACTCCATGAGAAAACAAGAGCTAACATTGAAAGACGTACTAAGCAGTATGTTGAGCGCGCCAACCGAGGAAGAAAGAAAGTGGTCTTCGAACCTGGAGACTGGGTTTGGATACATATGAGGAAGTAAAGGTTTCCTGTACAAAGGAGATCGAAATTGCTACCAAGAGGAGATGGTCCTTTCATGATCTTGGAGAGGATAAATAATAATGCTTATAAACTAGACTTACCAGGAGAATACAATGTATCTGCTACTTTTAATATTTCTGAGTTGTCTTTGTTTGAAGCAGGTGACCTCGCGGAGCTGAGGACAGATCCTTCTCAAGAGGGAGGGGATGATACAAACACGGTTGTGCTACCAAGAGAGTTGGGAACGGTTGGAAACATCATGGACCCTACTGGTGCTATCACACGTACACGTGCTAGGAAGTTGAGAGAATAAACGAGTGAAATATTGAGAATGAGTGACACTAGCACCACCTCACGAAATAAACTTAATGCATGTTCCTCACCTATTACCTTATTATCTGTTACTAACTCTTACAAAGACAACTCGGTTCCTACTCAAGAGGTTTACTGTATGACCTCGATCAAATCCTCTCTTGAAGACCCTCACACTGAGGCTGCTTGGAGTGCACTGAATAAAGACCCCGAACCTAGAAGAATTCACGTCCAAAGAAAAGAACAAGACAAGCTCGTCCTTAAGCTGCCCGAATTGGAAGTGGAAATCATGTCTAAGTTTAGTGACTGTGCGACGGTGGATCTACTTGAGATTCAAGAAGGCCAGATAGTTATTCAAATCCTAAGCCCATATATAGCTTTGCTTGAGGGCAGCCCAGATATAGCTAAAAACAGAAAGCTTGAGGGCGGACCCCAGATATTGCCTAAATAATGGCATGAGGGCGTCTTTGTCATGTTTCCTGAAAATGAGAGTTAAATCATAAAAAAACTAAAAAAAGGAAAATATTCTATAAAAAGGATGAACAACCAGAGGTCGACTTGATGATTGATGAAAGTCCATCCTAGTTTGGAAACTAGACTTAGGCGTAAGGAAGCTTCAAAGAAGGTGTGATGTTTTTTTCAAAGACTTATCTTGATATTGAGGAAAGTCCACCCTAGCTTGGAGACAAGACTTATGCACATGGGAGCTTCAAAATGAACGTGATGCTTTGAAGACCAAAGATCCGTTCAAAGATTTTTCCTTATTTACTGTCTAGAATAATTGCTATTTTATTTCCTTTTATTCGTGTCACATGCTTGACCACCCTTTTGTGCCTTAGAAAGGGGGACACTCTTGATTTTATTTTCTTAGTTTAATATGTAAGGGATATTCTGGTTTGTTCTGTACACTCCTATAAAGGAGACCTTTTGATTATGAGAAAAAAAGAACCTTTGAAATCAAAAAGATATTTCGGCCTTGTGCTTGAGTCAAGAGCTGTTGCTCGGATTTTCTTGAGTTTTATTCTAATAATTCTTACTTCTACATTCTTACAATTTTAGTTCATAAAATTGTTAAGTCTTAATCAAAGAAACTTGAGTTCTTAGAATAGTTCCGAACGTTTCTTTATAACAGGATTCTAAGGGGATTATAGTGATTAATTCTAAGGGTTTGAAGTGCCCTTATCATTTCCGTGTCCTGATCTTTCAAGAGTGCTGTCCGATTGTTGTTGTCGGAATACCGAAGTGCTGTCCAATTGTTGCTGTACCGAAGTGCTTTCCAATTGTTGCTGTCGGAATACCGAAGTGCTGTCCAATTGTTGCTGTACCAAAATGCTGTCCAATTGTTGCTGTCAGAATACTGAAGTGTTGTCCAATTGTTACTATTATAATACCAAGCGTGCTGTCCGATTGACGCTGTTAGAATACCAAGCGTGCTGTCCGATTGTCGCTGCTAGGATACCAAACATGTTGTCCGATTGTCGCTGTTAGACTACCAAAATGGTGCCCGTTGTTGCAACCCGCTGCTTGCTGTTCGTTTTCTCCCGTTCGAGAACTTATACTTCCACTTCGTTGACACCCACGAAACACATCAGACCCTGTTTCGTACTGCCTTCCTCAAATGTACCCAAACCAAATCCACAACTTCAAATAATCTCAGTTTCCTTTGCTTGTTAGACTTTCGCTTGTAAGCATCATTTACTTCTTTAATTCGATCACGCACTTGCTCATGTAACTTCACCATCGACTTCAGCCTAGACTCTGCATCCTTGTGTACTAACTCATCGCTCGGCAATGGAATAAGATCCAACGGCATGTATGGATTCAGCCCATAAACGACTTCAAAAGGTGAGTGAGCCGTGGCATAAGTAGGAGAACGATTGTACGCAAATTCAGCATGTGCAAACTTCAGTCAGCAACATTACTCGCATCATCGGTTTTGTGACAAGCAACAAAATGAGCCAGCTTCGCAAAGCGAACGACAACAACCACAATTGCATCCTTACCTCGTTGGGTACGAGGCAAGGCAACAATGAAATCCATCGAGACATCCTCCCATGGCCTTTCCGGAACCGGTAGAGGCATATACACGTCTGGCTTGAACAAGCTCTTCGCAATATGACATGTTACGCACTTACCAACAAGATCATTCAAATAAACAACAAAAAACCACCCCAAAATGGTTTAAGTACTTCGTTCATCAAATGCATGAAAGTACTCGGAGCATTGGTAAGTCCAAACGGCATGACAATCCACTCATACAGTGCATGCTTAGTTTTTTTTGGGAAAAGTTAATTGCATTAAATAAATAAGATTGGCCAACAAGGCTGGCCAGTACCCAGCAACCATTACAGAAGGTGCACCAACAGCACAAAACAGAAAAAAAATAAGAGAGTTACAATGTAGCTACCAAGCAACCCTCCAAATATGCCTAACAACGACCACAGATAAGGAATGAGGCGGCCAACACTGAGAGATAATGTCACGAACAAGACCAATCCCCTGGAAAGTGACTGTGTGTGGATCTCGACGCCTCTGACCGAATCTCCTCTCATTTTGCTCCTGCCAGAGTAAGTAGACCAACGCTGCTAAAAAGATAGGGTATGCCACGTTAATCACATGCTTACCTCTCTACCTCCTAGCCGCCCAAAGAATACCCGTACTCCACTGATACGAATTATCCGGGGAGAAGTGGATACGTATCAGACGGAGTGTGTGTATGAACATCGTAGCGGAAGGATTTTTGCGAGTATGGGTGTTTTTGGATGTATTTTGTGGGAGTAATATCGAATATGACGATGAAAATTCGAACAAATAGAAAATGGAAGTAATATCGGGAAAAGTGATAATATCGATCAAGAAGACTTGAACGATCAAGAACAAGGGTTTATCGAATTAGACCTATAATTCGATAAGGTGATTTCTTCCCAAGACCTATTGAGAATCAATCGGATTAATACTCGAAAAACGCGTCGAATAAAAATCAAGTTTCGATGAAAAGCATTCACCAAGAATAGAAGACACAATGTGTATTCTTATACTTCAACATTCATAATACTCTATCTACATTACAAATGATAATCAACTCCTACTTATAGGAGGTGAAGTCTTAGTCTAAGGAATCAAACAAAAAAAAGAAAATAATTCAAAGATTTATAAAATCTTTGAATAATCAAAACAAATCAAATAAAATACATACAAGAAACATAAATCACAAAATGGGGAAAACATAATCCCTAAAATAAGTAAAAAGGAAAAGAGAAGTCAAAAATACACAAAAGTGTTTAAAATATGTGGGCTGTCGGCAGGGACTCGACCGTGTCCCGTGACACGGCCGCGGCGCAGCCGACAGGCGCCGGCAGGGACTCGACCGTGTCCGCGTGACACGGTCGCGGCGCGACAAGGACGTCTGACAGTGACCCGGCACGGGCGCGGCGCGACAAGGACCGGTGGTGACTCGACCGTGCGGCGTGACAAGGACGTTTGGCAGGACTCGACCGTGTCGCCTGGCACGGTCGGGTTGGTCGGACAGCGAGATCTCCTTATCCGGAAGAGTGTGACTCGACCGTGTCGGACGACACGGTCGGGTTCGGCCGACAGTCAGTTTCACAATTCTGGGACATCTCGGCACGGGCCGTGCCGGACGACACGGTCGGGTTTGGCCGGCAATGCTCGGCCATTTCCGGCAGGTGCGATATTTTCCGGCAGGCGAGATATTTTCCGGCAGGTTGGATATTTTCCGGTCGGTTGGACATTTTCCGGCAGGTTGGACATTCCTTTTACGTCTTATGTCCGTTTTCTCGCCTAAAAATGTAGTCGTACGTGCATGATGCGTTGTAAGGCCGTTTATTTTGATCCTTGCTCCGTCTTCTTTATTCGGACTAGTCAATTCCGTATCATCCCCTCCCCCTTTAAAGGGAATTGTCCTCAATTCCGAACTTCCTCCGTCATCAAGATAATTAATTAACGCCTCTAAGTACTTGATCTCGAAAATGTCCGCAGTACGTACATGGCCCAAAATCTTGAGACGATAGGTAGTGGGGGCCCCTCGAGAATCACCAACAAAATAACTATCATTATTAATAAAATAATAATAATTACTCCACCAGGTAATACCGATATCATGAAATGAGTGGACATCTGAAATGGGACGCACGGTTAATTTCACATCGGGTTCATCCTCCAGAATTGGAAACACGGATAATTCCACATCGGTTTCACCATCAAGAATGGAAAACACAGGATTTATTACGGATTTCTCTTCAACAACTGGTTCCTCATCAAATGCTGGCGGTCCGTCATAATCTGACCAACTCTCCGTTCCAATATTGTTGGGCTCCTCCAATAATAGCCCATCACAAAATAATTTACTAACATCAATTTGTTAATCATCCAAGACAATAAGTCCATCACCAGAAACTGAGTCAATATAGAATTTAGGCTCAAAATTGTCGTTTTCTTCGAACCGGCCAATTTTAGTACCAAGCTCAATTTTATCTTCCACAGTCTTAAATGGCTCGACTTGTGTTAAATACTCATCTGACCATAATTCACTTGGCTCATCAATTCCGTTTTGGTCAATTTAGCCAACGCAATTAATTGGCTCATGCTCATAATGACAAGATCCAAGTTTGTCAATTAGGGAAACACTAACCAAATCGTCTTCCAAATCGTCTTCTTCGTTGTATTGCGTCGTTGAAACCTCTTTCTCGTCTACTTCATTAAAAATGACAGTAGGGACATCATCTTCATCAAGAAAGGACTCTGCTGGGAATTCCTTGATGGGGAAAAACCTTTGATCGAATGTCGGTGGCGGGGCGTCGAAGGACTGGTGGTGGGGGAACAATGAGTGATGGTATGGTTTGAACCTCCGATTGAAATATTTTGTGAATTTTTGCCAATCTTTGATTTTTGGCTTACGTTGTTGTGAACGGGACTGTTTCAGTTTTTGCCACCAGACGGCGGCGCTACCGCGGAGGCGCCTTGCCACCAACGAAACGCGGTGATTGATCGGGGCAGCCTTGAAGTCCGAGTGCTCCTCACAAGCACGGAGCCAATCTATGCACGCATCTGGATTACTATCTCCGTAAAATTCCGGTATGCTGCGGAATTTGGCCAAGAAATCAATATCGTTGGCATCGTCTCTGCGTCTTTCTTGCATACGTTGCTCCGGTAAGCCGTTTAGTGCGTCACGGAGTTTCATCAAGAAATCGAGATTGGAGAAATCCATAACAAGAGTCAAGATATAGTTCTTCACAAGAAATTCGAGGACGAATCGCTTTAAAGGGGGAGGGAATGATACGAAATTGAGTAGTCCAAATAAAGAAAACAAAGCACGGATCGACATAAATGGCCTTACGATACGTCCTGCACATACGACGACATTTTAGGCGAGAAAACGGACATAAGACGTAAAAAGAATGTCCAACCTGCCGAAAAATGTCCAACCGGCCGGAAAATATCCAGCCTGCCGGAAAAAGTCATGCCTGCCGGAAAATGCCGAGCACTGCTAGCTGGACTCGACCGTGTCGTCCGTAACGGTCGAGTCTTGCTCGTCCGGAACAGCCAAGGTCGCTGTCAGCCGAACCCGACCGTGCCAGGCGACACGGTCGAGTCCTACTCACCCAGAAATGCCGAAAATGACTGTCCAGACGCCCGACCGTGCTCCAGGACACGGTCGAGTCAATGCCGAGTCACTGTCGGTCGAGTCGCTGTCAGACGTCCTTGTCACGCCGCGACCGTGTCAAGCGGACACGGTCGAGTCATTGCCGAATGTCCCTGTCGCGCCGCGCCCGTGCCGAGTCACTCTCGGACGAGTCACTGTCAGACGTTGCTGTCGCGCCGTGACCGTGTCAAGCGGACACGGTCGAGTCCCTGCCGGCGCCTGTCGACCGCGCCGCGGCCGTGTCACGGGACACGGTCGAGTCCTGCCGACAGCCCACTTATTTTATACACTTTTTTGTATTTTTGACTTCTCTTTTCCTTTTTACTTATTTTAGGGATTATGTTTTCCCCATTTTGTGATTTTATGTTCCTTGTTTGTATTTTATGTTGATTTGTTTGGATTATTCAAAGATTTTATAATCTTTGAATTATTTTATTTTTTTGTTTGTTTCCTTAGTAGTAGGAGACTTCACCTCCTATAAGTAGGAGTTGATTAGCCTTGTAATCATATAGAGTATTATGAATGTTGAAGTATAAGAATACACATTGTGTTTTCTATTCTTGGTGAATGCTTTTCATCGAAACTTGATTTTTATTCAACGCGTTTTCGAATATTAATCCGATTGATTCTCAATAGGTCTTGGGAAGAAATCACCTTATCGAGTTATAGGTCTAATTCGATAAACCCTTGTTCTTGATCGTTCAAGACTTCTTGATCAATATTATCACTTATCCGATATTACTTCCATTTTTTATTTGTTCGAATTTTCATCGTCATATTCGATATTACTCCCACAAAATACATCCAAAAACACCCCTAATCATAAAAAGACTTCCGCTACGATATTCCTACGTACACTCCGAACGATACGTATCCACCTCTCCCGGAGAATTCGTATCATAAGTGGTATCGGAGCCCAGGGTCATCTCCTTGGGCGATTTATTCAACGAGTTCTTGTGAAGAACTATCTCTTGTCTCTAGCCATACCGATTCTGGAACTAAAATGGAGGAATTTGATTTCTTCTGGTCTCACTTGGCTACCGCCATTGATGGAGTTTTTGACAGTTCTTGTCAATGGGATGACGACAATTTACATGTGCCGCCACCGCCATCTTCCCCAGTCTTGGCAGCCCTGATTGTCGCTAGTACAGCAGTACCGGATCGAGATCCAGCTTCCCATGTCTCACAACCACCATGCCACACGACTGCCGCCACGATGGACCACCAGTCATCCACCATAATCCACATCCCCACGACCATACTTCCTGAAATCCATGATTATGATGGGTCACCTATTTTTGATAAAGATGAAGAACAGTGCTATATTTATCCAGTGGTTCCTGTTTATGATACCGAGCCTAAAGACGAGCCTTTCCAACATTTTGATGTGAAAGATGATTACGAGGCAATTTTCTTCATTCTTGAAATTGCATCCGGTGAGTTCAACCACGATGATAAAGGCTTTGCCTCGCAAAATAATTATCATTTTTATGTTAATGATGATAGTTAGTTTGTCGGTTGCCCTTTGAAATATCCATTCGTTTATCACCTCAAAGTTCTGCGCCACACTCGAACGTCCGATATTTTTGGGCTTATTATCTGTTTGGTGACTTTCTTTTATCCCTTTGGAGATGAGATCAATGCCGATTCGAGGACGAATCGCTTTAAAGGGGGAGGGGATGATACGAAATTGAGTAGTCCAAATAAAGAAAACGAAGTACGGATCGACATAAATGGCCTTACGACACGTCCTGCACATACGAAGACATTTTTAGGCGAGAAAACGGACATAAGACGTAAAAAGACTTCCACTACGATATTCTTACGCACACTCCGAACGATACGCATCCGCCTCTCCCCGGATAATTCGTATCATAAGGATGATACGGAATTGACTAGTCCGAATAAAGAAGACGGAGCAAGGATCAAAATAAATGGCCTTACAATGCATCATGCACGTACGACTACATTTTTAGGCGAGAAAACGGACATAAGACGTAAAAGGAATGTCCAACCTGCCGGAAAATGTCCAACCAAATGAAAATATCCAACTCGCGGAAAATATCTCGCCCGCCGAAAAATATCGCACTGGAAAATGGCCGAGCATTGCCGCCAAACCCGATCAGTGTCGTCGCACGGCCCGTGCCGAGATGTCCTGCACTGTGTGGCGGCGTCGGCCGAACCCGACCGTGTCGTCCGACACGGTCGAGTCACACTCTTCCGGATAAGGAGATCTCGCTGTCCGACCAACCCGACCGTGCCAGGCGACACGGTCGAGTCCTGCCAAACGTCCTTGTCACGCCGCACGGTCGAGTCACCACCGGTCCTTGTCGCGCCGCGCCCGTGCCGGGTCACTGTCAGACATCCTTGTCGCGCCGCGACCGTGTCACGCGGACACGGTCGAGTCCCTGCCGGCGCCTGTCGGCCGCGCCGCGGCCGTGTCACGGGACACGGTCGAGTCCCTGCCGACAGCCCACATATTTTATACACTTTTGTGTATTTTTGACTTTTCTTTTCCTTTTTACTTATTTTAGGGATTTTATTTTCCCCATTTTGTGATTTATGTTTCTTGTATGTATTTTATTTGATTTGTTTTGATTGTTCAAAGATTTTATAAATCTTTGAATTATTTTCTTTTTTTTTGTTTGATTCCTTAGACTAAGACTTCACCTCCTATAAGTAGGAGTTGATTATCATTTGTAATGTAGATAGAGTATTATGAATGTTGAAGTATAAGAATACACATTGTGTCTTCTATTCTTGGTGAATGCTTTTCATCGAAACTTGATTTTTATTCGACGCGTTTTCGAGTAATAATCCAATTGATTCTCAATAGGTCTTGGGAAGAAATCACCTTCTCGAATTATAGGTCTAATTCGATAAACCCTTGTTCTTGATCGTTCAAGTCTTCTTGATCGATATTATCACTTTTCCCGATATTACTTCCATTTTCCATTTGTTCGAATTTTCATCGTCATATTCGGTATTACTCCCACAAAATACATCCAAAAACACCCATACTCGCAAAAAGCCTTCCGCTACGATATTCATACGCACACTCCGTCTGATACGTATCCACTTCTCCCCGGATAATTCGTATCATCCACTCAGAGTGAGGCCAACAAAATTTTACCTTCCTCCTAGCAATAGAGATACACCTACTAGAATAAGGGCACATAAAGAATAAGTGAGAATGAGACTCTAACGCCATCCCACAAAGGACGTAAATACCATCTTCATGTTGCAGCCAGGGCTTATCCATAGTCGACAGACGCTCCTCAATAGCCAACCATAAGATGAAGGAGTGCCTAGGAATCTTCCCGGGGCCAAGAAGGAGAGGGACCCATGGCACAGAAGGAGGATAAGCTCTAAGGAACCGAAGAGCGGAGGAAGAAGAATAGGAACCTGAGCTATGCGGTCTCCAAGAGATACGATCCTGACCTCCATTGATAGGAGGGAGGGAAGAAACAACCTGCTGAAACTCGGAACGATCTACCACTAGCCAAACCCAATGACCATCAGAAATAACAGAACCAAGATGGGCATGCACATCAATGCCAGTCCAAAGAGGCCCTCTAGGCAGAGAATGCCTAATCAAAACCATAGGGTGCCAAGGATCCGACTATAAACGGAAGGAAGAGCCATCACCAACAAAATACCGAAACTCTCCCATGACAAGCGGACACAACTTCAGCAGCTGTTTCCAATACCAAGAAGATGCAGCAGAGATAGGAATATCCCCAAAAGAACACTGCTGAACTCTATATGACCGAACCCAGCTAACCCAAACAAAACGAGGATACCCAGCGAGGAGAGCCCAAATATGGTGGGTCATAAGGGCCTAGTTCTGAACCCTCAACGGAGTAATACCAAGGTCACCACACACTACAGGCAAGCAAACCTTAGACCAAGCCACTTGATACGAATCCTGTATCGAGACGAAGCGAAAACAGAATTTTGCGAAAGCTAAACAAACAACAATCTACCAAATGGGCTCGAAACAGTAACCTTCCTTCGCTACAACAATAATGGACCGCAACAGTCAACCACTAACAGCAACCACCCTTCGCTACAGCAGTAGCGAACGACAACAATCACGACTAAACAACGACTACCCTTTCGCTACAGCAGTAGCGAACAGCAACAATCACGACTAAACAACGATTACCCTTTCGCTATAGCAGTAGCGAACAACATCAATCAACAGCTAAACAACGGCCGGTCAAATGGAAAACAACAGCAATCGAGAATCGCCAACAACTGTAGCGATCCGTGAATTGTGGTCGAATGCGGAGGAAACAGGAATCACGCTCGGTCTCTGGACAGCAACTCGATCAAATCTGAGTTTTGCGATTTAACGAGATGGAAGCAAGTTCCACGAACAAGAAACTGGATAATACTCCGATGAACAACACCACGAACGACTCCAAAGATTCTGTCCAAACAAGAACAGTTTCCGATCGGACGAACAGAAAAACAGTAAAAGATTTTGACGAGTTATACCTATAACTCGTCAAAGATGATCTCTTCCCAAGACCTATTGAGAATTGATCGGATTATAATTCGAAATCGCGTCGAACAATAATCAAGAATTGGTGTTTGAGACACGTCAAACAAATAAAACTCAAAGAGAGCAAAATATCAAGTGTATTCCATCCATCCCATCGGCCGAGCTATATGATGTATATATAGCCGCCAAACCCTAGTAACATAAATAAGGTTACTTCCTAAAACGCCCTTAAACAAGTTTGGGCTACTACTGATTAAGGAAAATAATACACAAAGCAACATAGGGCTGCACATGTCGCACCCTTTATTAAATAAATAATATAAAATAACGTTATTCCGAGCCCGACCACCAAAGTCACTCCAAGCCTCGTGTCTATCTTCTCGCCTAAGTATGTAGCATGGACGCTTACGTCGATCATCACCTCGTCTTCTTCCCTTGGGCTTGTCAATCCCGTATCATCCCCTCCCCCTTTAAAAGGAATTATCCTCAATTCTGCAATCCCGTCGTCATCAATATAAGGAGAGATATCTCCAACATTAAAAGTAGCGTGCACCCCATAATCCCCCGGAAGTTCTACCTTGTATGCATTGTCATTCACCTTCGCAACTACTTTAAGTGGTCCCTCAGCTCGCGGCATCAATTTGTTCTTACGCTTACTCGGAAATCGCTCCTTTCTCAAATGCACCCAAACCAAATCGCCAACTTCGAATAATTTAAGTTTTCTGTGCTTGCTCGGATTTCTTTTGTAAGCTTCATTTATCTCCTTGATTCGGTTACATACTTGCTCGTGTAATTTCGCCATTGACTTCAGCTTCGACTCCGCATCCTTATGCACCAATTCGTCGCTCGGTAATAGAATTAGATCTAACGGCATATAAGGATTCAGCCCGTAAACTACTTCAAATGGAGAGTGTGCCGTGGCATGAGTAGGAGAGCGATTATAAGCAAACTCCGCATGTGCGAGCTTCAAATCCCAATCCTTTTGTGTCTTGCTCACAAGACCACATAATAAAGTGCCCAAGGCTCGATTGGTTACCTCAGTTTGGCCGTCGGTTTGAGGATGATGCGAAGTACTAAATAGAAGCTTGGTTCCCACCTTTCTCCACAATGTGTTTCAAAAGTAGCTAAGAAACTTCGAGTCCCGGTCCGAAACAATAGTCTTCGTAACTTCATGTAAACGTACCACCTCTCGGAAATACAAGTTAGCAACATTACTCGCATCATCGGTTTTGTGACAAGCAACAAAATGAGCCATCTTCGAAAAACGATCGACAACAACCTTAATCGCATCCTTATCTCGTTGGGTTCGAGGCAAAGCAACAATGAAATCCATCGAGACATCTTCCCACGGCCTTTCCAGAATCGTTAGAGGCATATATTCGCCCGGTTTGAATGAGCTCTTCGCCATATGACACGTTACACACTTGCCAACGATGCCAGCCACGTCCCCTTGCATCTTCGGCCAATAAAAATGTTCCTGGAGCACCCCCATGGTCTTAGCCGTGCCAAAGTGACCAGCCAAGCCCCCTCCATGAGCTTCATGAACCAACAACTCCCGAACGGCATGCTTGGGCAAACAAAGTCGATTCCCTTTAAAGAGAAACCCCTCCAGGATCACAAACTCCCCAAACGAACCAGATTTACAATGGCCAAAAATCTCCCCAAAATCAGCATCGTCAACATAATAATCTTTCAACGTTTCGAACCCCAACAAATGAACATCAAGGGTAGAGATTAAAGCATACCTCCTAGACAGCGCATCAGCAACCACATTGCTCCTATCGTCCTTATACTTCGATGAAAAGTGAAACAATTGTAAGAACTCCACCCACTTAGCATGTCTCGGACTCAACTTCTGCTGTCCATTAATATACTTCAAAGATTCATGGTCCGAATGCAGAATAAAATGTTTCGGCCGAAGGTAATGACTCCAATGATCAAGAGCTCTCACTATGGCATAGAACTCCTTGTCATAAGTACAATAGTTGAATCGAGCCCCACTCAATTTCTCCAAAAAGTACGCAATAGGCCGCTTGCCTTGAATGAGGACCGCCCCAATACCAACTCCACTAGCATCACACTCCACCTCGAACGGCTGTGCAAAATCGGGTAATGCCAAGATAGGTGCTTCACATAACCTTGCCTTCAACTTTTCAAACGCCCCTTGGGCAGCCCTGCTCCACACAAACGGACCCTTCTTCAAACACTCTGTTATCGGACTCGTTATGGTGCTGAAATCTCGAATAAAGCTCCGATAAAAAGAGGCAAGACCGTGGAATGATCTAACTTCAGTTACGGTTTTAGGGGTAGGCCACGACTTAATAGCTTCAATTTTACCTTGATCAACCGACACTCCATCCTTCGAAACAACATAGCCAAGAAAAGTTATGCTCTCGACGAGAAATGCACATTTTTCTTTCTTTCCATAAAGCCTTTGAGACCTAAGAGTCTCGAATACTTGCCGTAAATGCCCGAGATGCTCCTCCACCGACCGACTATAAACCAAAATATCATCCAAATAAACAACCACAATCTGCCCAAAAATGCCTCAAGTACTTCGTTTATCAAACACATGAAAGTACTCGGGGCATTCGTAAGTCCAAATGGCATGACAGTCCACTCATACAACCCATGCTTAGTTTTGAACGCCGTCTTCCATTCATCTCCCTCCCGCATACGAATCTGGTGGTAGCCACTTCGCAAATCAACTTTAGAAAAGACCATCAAGCCATGTAGCTCGTCCAACATATCATCCAGCCTCGGATTCGGGAATCGATACTTGATCATTATATTATTCACGGCTCAGCTATCGATACACATCCGCCAAGACCCATCCTTCTTAGGAACAAGTAGAACCGGAACCGCACATGGACTTAAACTTTCTCGAACATACCCGCGGCTCATTAGTTCTTCAATCTGCTTCTGAAGTTCCTTCGTTTCCTCGGGATTACACCTATAGGCAGCCTTATTCGGAAGAGGTGCACCCGGTATAAGGTCGATTTGATGCTCAATCCCACGAATTGGCGGCAAACCCGACGGCAATTCTTCAGGGAAGACGTCCGCGAACTCATGTAATAAGTCAGCCACTGTACCCTCGTTTTTCTCTACCATGAAATCATATCGAGTCTCCTTCATCACCAGCATGTAAACACGCTCACCCCTCTCCATAGCGTGTTCAACTTCCCTCTCTCTAGCGAACATGGTGAGGTTCGGCTTTTCCCCTCGTTTGGCACTCATGGAACGAACAGCTTGAGGTGACATCGGCTTCAACACGATCTTCTTTCCCTTATCTCGCAACTCGTATTCGTTACTCCTACCCCTATGCAAAACATCCCTATCAAATAACCAAGGACGTCCCAAAAGTACGTGACAAGCATCCATCGGAAAACCATCACATAATATCTCATCACGATATGAACCCATTGCCAATCCGACCCGAACTTGCTTCGAAACCCTCACCTTACTTCCGTCATCAAGCCAATGTAAAGCATATGGCTTAGGGTGAGCCGTGGTGGTTAGCCCAAGTTTCGTCACCATCTCACTCGAAGCTACGTTGGTGCAACTCCCTCCGTCAATAATCAAACTACACCACTTATCTCTAACTTGACACTTCATATGGAATATTTGATCCTGTTGTTCTGACTCGCTCGGAACTGACTTAGCTTGCAAAGTGCGATGGACCAAGGTTGTATCGTAATTCGGAGCATCGTAAGCCTCACAATCTCCTTCTTCTTCGCCTTCCAAATCAAATACATCACCCAACCTCTCTACTTCTTCCTCGTCTAACAAATCCTCTTGGGCCGCGAGAGCCTCTCTCAACGTCACGACTCGCTTATTCGGGCAAGCGTTTTGATAATGGCCAAAACCTTGACATTTAAAACAGCGCACCTTCGATAGACTCATCTCTTTATTTGCGCTGGGAGCCTTAGGAACTGGATTAGGGGTTGAAGTTGGCACTGTTTTGGTAGCCGAACTAGAGCCGCTACTCGTGGTTCCGAATTTTGAGGGAAACTCAGGTTTAGTCCATCCGCTTGACTTTTTATGCTCCATATTCGAACCTCCCACCCTCATTCTATTTTGAGTCTCAACCCTGAAACACAACCCACACAAGGTGTCAAAATCGGCGCATGGATACAACTCCACCAAATTAGCTATGTTTCGATTTAAACCGCGCAAGAACCGCGCCATCTTCTGTTCTTCGTTCTCCTCCAACTCTCCCATCAAGGTCAAATTCTCGAACTCATCAATATATTCACTAACACTCATCTTTCCTTGCATGCAGTCGGCAATCTTGCGATACAGGGTCAGCCTATGTGACGTGGGGACATATCTCTTGCGAAGTTTCCGTTTCAACGAATCCCACGAATTAATCTTTTGATACCGATCGATACCCAACAGTGATATCAATACAGGGACTGTTGTTAATCGTGGTTGTGTGAAGCGGAAGTATAAGTTCTCGAGCGGAAGCAAACGAGCAGCAAACAGCAAATAACAATAGCGAACAGCATGTCGGTACAGCAGTACCTCGATACAGCAATGTTCGGACAGCACTTCGATACAGCACTATTCGGACACTACTTTGATACAGCAATGTTCGGACAGCACTTCGATACAGTAACAATGGAATACATTTCAGTAGGGCACTTTGGTACAGCGGCACTTGGACAATACTTCAGCACGGTATGTCGGTACAGCAATGGACTGTATTTTGGTATAGCGACAATGAATACGGAAATGATGAGGGCACTTCAAACCCTTAGAATTAATTACTATAATCCCCTTAGAATCGTATTCTAAAAAAACGTTTGGAATTATTCTAAGAACTCAAGTTTCTATGATTTAAGACTTAACAATTTTATGAATTAAAATTGTAAGAATGTAGAAGTGAGAATTATAAGAATAATACTCAAGAAAATTCAAGCAACAGCTCTGATTCTAGCACAAAGCCGAAATATCTTTTTGATTTCAAAAGTTTTGTGTTCCTCTTCTCGTTACCTAAAGGTCTCCTTTTATAGGAGTGTACACAACAAACTATATTATCCCTGACATATTAAACTAAGGAAATAAAATCAAGTGTCCCTATTTTTTAAGACAATGCAGGGCGGCTACACATGGGACTGGATTAAAAGGGAATAAACTAACAACAACTTAACTATAAAGTAAATAAAGAAATCTTGAAAAGGTCTTGGTCTTCACAATCCTCACGTTCACTTTGAAACTTTCACATGCTGAAGTCCCCTTTTCCAAGACAATACCAACATCACACCTTCCTTGAAGCTTCCTCATGCCTAAGTCTAATTTCCAAGATAGGATGGATTTTCCTTAATCATCAAATCGACCTTCGGTTGTTCATCCTTTTTACAGAGTATTTCTCTTTCCGAGTTTTTATGATTTAACTCTCATTTTCAGGAAATATGACAAAGACGCCCTCATGCCATTATTTAGGCAATATCTGGGGTCCGCCCTCAAGCTTTTTGTTTTTAGCTATATCTGGGCTGCCCTCAAGCAAAGCTATATCTGGGCTTAGGATTTGAACAACTATCGGGCCTTCTTGAATCTCAAGTAGATCCACCGTCGCACAGTCACTAAACTTAGACATGAATTCCACTTCCAATTCGGGCAGCTTAAGGATGAGCTTGTCTTCTTCTTTTCTTTGGTCGTGATTTCTTCTATGTTCGGAGTCTTTATTCAGTGTACTCCAAGTAGCCTCAGTGTGAGGGTCTTCAAGAGAGGATTTGATCGAGGTCATATAGTAAACCTCTTGAGTAAGATCCGAGTTGTCTTCGTAAGAGTTAGTAACAGATAATAAGGTAACAAGTGTGGAACGTGCATTAAGTTTATTTCGTGAGGTGGTGCTAGTGTCACTCGTTCTCAATATTTCACTCGTTTGTTCTCTCAATTTCCTAGCACGTGTACGTGTGATAGGACTAGTGGGGTCCATGACGGTTCCAACCGTTCCTAACTCTCTTGGTAGCACAACCGTGGTTGTATCATCCCCTCCCTCTTGAGAAGGATCTGTCCTCAGATCCGCGAGATCACCTGCTTCAAACAAAGACAAATCAGAAACATTAAAAGTAGCAGATACATTGTATTCTCCTGGTAAGTCTAGTTTATAAACATTATTATTTATCCTCTCCAAGATCATGAAAGGACCGTCTCCTCTTGGTAGCAATTTCGATCTCCTTCGTACAGGAAACCTTTCCTTCCTCATATGTATCCAAACCCAGTCTCCAGGTTCGAATACCACTTCCTTTCTTCCTCCGTTGGCGCACTCAACATACTGCTTAGTACGCCTTTCAATGTTAACTCTTGCCTTCTCATGGAGTTGCTTAACTAGCTCGGCTTTCTTCTTTCCATCTATACTAATCCTTTCAGTCACAGGCAAAGCCACAAGATCAAGTGGGGTCAAAGGATTAAATCCATAAACAATCTCAAAAGGAGAAAATTGAGAAGCAGAGTGCACTGTTCGATTATAAGCAAACTCAACATGTGGCAAACATTCTTCCCAAGTTTTGATGTTTGTTTTTATTATAACCCTTAACAATGTAGAAAGAGTTCTATTTACTACTTCGGTTTGCCCATCAGTTTGTGGGTGACAAGTGGTAGAAAATAGAAGTTTTGTGCCTAATTTAGCCCATAAAGTTTTCCAAAAATAACTTAGGAACTTAGCATCGCGATCAGAAACTATAGTCATAGGCATTCCATGTAAACGGACGATCTCTCTAAAGAAAAGATTAGCCACGTGAAATGCATCATCAGTTTTGTGGCAAGCTATGAAATGTGCCATTTTTGAAAACCTATCAACCACAACAAATATAGAATCCCTCCCATACCGGTTTATAGGCAATCGCAACACGAAATCCATCGATATATCAGTCCAAGGAGTATTAGGAATGGGGAGTGGGGTGTACAAACTGTGGGGTTGAACTCGAATTTTAGCCAATTTACAATCGATACAGCGACCACAAATACGAATGACATCTCGTTTCATACCCGGCCAGTAGAAATGTTCTTGCAAAACAGAAAAGGTTTTATCAATGCCAAAATAACCCATCAACCCCCCCCCCCCCCATATGACTCGAGTAACAATAGCTCACGTATAGAACTAGTAGGTATGCATAACTTATTTTCTCTAAACAGAAAACCATCACTCTTATAGTACTTATCTACTCCAGACTTCTCACAAGTAATGAAAATTTCGCCGAAATCAATGTCTTTCTCGTACAGATTTTTAATTAATTCAAAACCAAGTATTTTCGATTCTAAAGCAGTCAGGAAGGTATACCTGCCAGATAGAGCATCAGCAACGACATTCTCTTTTCCCTGTTTGTACATGATTACGTACGGGAACGTCTCTATAAATTCCATCCATCGAGCATGCCTTCTATTCAACTTTTGTTGCCCCTTCAGATGTTTCAAGGACTCGTGATCAGTGTGTATCACGAATTCTTTGGGCCGTAAGTAATGTTGCCAAGTCTCGAGTGCTCGAACCAAGGCATATACTTCCTTGTCGTAAGTTGGATAGTTCAGCGAAGCTCCTCCCAACTTCTCACTGAAGTAGGCAATCGGCCTACCTTCTTGCATCAAAACAGCTCCTATACATGTACCGGACGCATCACACTCAATCTTAAAAGACTTAGCAAAATTCGGCAGGGCTAGTAGTGGAGCGTTCGTCGGTTTTTCTTTCAAGGCCTTGAAGGCCGTCTCTTGCTCTTGTTCCCACTTGAATCCAACATTCTTCTTGATTACCTCGGCCAAAGGGGCGGCTACAGTACTAAAGTTGGGTACAAACCGGCGATAGAAGCTTGCCAGGCCGTGGAAGCTTCGAACTTCGCTCACATTTTTGGGGTTGTCCCATTCTCTAATTGCCCTCACTTTCTATTCATCGACCTGTATCCCCTGGGAACTAACAACGAAACCAAGGAAAGCCAATTTCTCGGTGCCAAAGTTGCATTTTTGAATGTTAGCAAACAAGTGCTCCTTTCTAAGCACAAGCAACACCTCTTTCAAATGCTTGATATGTTCATTCAAACTTGTGCTATATATTAGGATATCATCAAAGTACACAAGAACAAAGTTTCCAATAAAAGCACGTAGAACATGATTCATTACTCTCAAAAATGTGCTTGGTGCATTAGTGAGCCCAAATGGCATAACTAACCACTCATACAAACCATGTTTTGTTTTAAATGCCGTTTTCCACTCGTCTCCCTCTTTCATTCGAATCTGATGGTACCCACTTTTTAAATCAATTTTTGAAAATATTGTGGAACCATATAATTCATCTAACATGTCGTCAAGTCTATGGATGGGATGTCGATATTTCACCGTAATGTTGTTTATTGCACGGCAGTCTACGCACATCCTCCACGAGCCATCTTTCTTCGGTACTAGCAATACTGGAACTGCACAAGGACTCATACTCTCTCTCACATGTCCCTTTGTTAGTAGTTCATCCACTTGCCTTTGCATCTCTTTAGTCTCCTCGGGATTACTTCGGTATGCGGGACGGTTTGGTATTGAGGATCCTGGAACAAAGTCGATACAGTGCTCGATGCCTCGAACGGGCGGCAATCCGGGTGGTGTCTCCTCAGGAAACACGTCTTCAAACTCCTGCAATAACGAGACAATCAATGGATCAGTAGTTTCAGGAATAGATGGAATATTAAGCAATACATCACGAAATAGTAATAGAACCACAGGCCGTCTTGCGAGCAAGGCCCGTTTAACTTCACTAGCCCTACAAAGGGCAACGGTTTTTATCCCTTTAGGGATCACCGTGACTGTTTTCTTTTTCTTCTCCTTTTTTTCGCTTTCTCTCAGTGCTTGTTCTAATATCCTCTGATCTTCAAGGATTTGCTTAGAGGTCATAGGTGATAGGTTGAATTTCTTCTTTCCAAAAATGAAGGAATACTTGTTCGAAAACCCATCATGAGTAACTTTGCGGTCGTACTGCATGGTCTTCCTAAAAGGATCTGGGTGGCATGCATAGGGGAGACGTCGCAAACTACTTCGTCCTCATATCTCCCTATCTTAAAGGGCACGGTGCATCTACTCACTACTTTCAGTTCTCCAGCATTATTCATCCACATCAACTTATATGGTTTAGGGTGTCTTTCGGTTTTAAGTTCTAGTTTCTGCACCAAGGCTGTGCTAACGACATTGACACAACTACCCCCGTCTATGATCATACTACAGAGGTTCTCCTTAATGTAGCACCTACACTGAAACAAGTTCTCCCTCTGGCTATCCTCATCTTCCACTACCTTAGCTGACAAGGATATTCTAAGCACTACATTAATCTTCCCTTCTAAGATCTCTTCATTACATTCTTCTATCTCTTCTCCACTATCCTCATTCTTAATCTCTTCTTCACTCTCACTTTCAGTCGCTATTTCCCCTGACTTAATGACTACAACTCGCTTATTTGGGCAGTTTGGGGCTGTGCGACCTATACCTTGACACATATAGCATCGAATCTCATGTGTCCTAGGTTGAGGTTTGGAATTTGGTGAAGGTTGGGACTTAGTTGGCGGATTAGGGGCTGTCTGGACCCTAGTGACCGACGGTTTTGGGTCTTCCTTATGGTTAGTGGGCTGTCTCGGTTTCCATGGAATACTAGGAGTGGGGGTCTTCCTAGTTTGACGCCTCCGAACTTGGGTTTCTATTTTCCTAGCCGTGTGCATCATTTCTTCTAAGTCATGCATAGTCATGAGTTCTAATTGGTCTCTAATCTCAACATTAAGTCCGGCTAAGAACCTAGTCATGGTACTATCGTGGTCCTCCTCTATACGACATCTAATCAGTCCTGTTTCCATTTCCTTATAGTAATCGTCTACTGACTTAGTTCCTTGCCTTAAAGTTTGGAGACTATACCTAAGGTCCCTCATGTAATAGCTAGGAACAAATCTTTCCTTCATCACTCGCTTCAGTTCTTCCCATGTATTTATGGGTCTTTCCCCACGTCGATGCCTAAGTTGAACTATATGATCCCACCATACAAGAGCGTACCCGGTGAACTCTACAGTGGCTATCTTAACCTTCTTAAGATCAGAAAAATTTCGACACTCAAATTGTCCCTCGACCTTTGATACGGAATTGAATAGTCCGAATAAAGAAACCGAAGCAAGGATCGACGTAAATGACCTTACGACGCGTCATGCACGTACGGCAATATTTTTAGGCGAGAAAACGGACACAAGCCGGAAAATGACACAACCTGCCGGAAAATGTCGTCGCCTGCCGGAAAATGTCGAGCCTGCCGGAAAATATCGCACCTGCCGGAAAATGCCGAGCACCTTGCCGGACCGGCACCGTGTCGTCCGACACGCCCGAGTCGAACTCTTAGGATAAGCCAAAACCGATTGCCAGGACGACCGGCCGTGTTCCAGGACACGATCGGGCCCACGCCAACGCCTTGTCGGTGCCGCGCCGTGCGAAGTCGCTGTCGGACGATCGGCCGGACGTCCACGTCACGCGCGGGCCGTGTCGGTCGGACACGCCGAGTCGCTGCCGACCGGATGCGCGCCGCGGCCGTGTCAAGCAACACGGCCCGTGTCCGGCAGTTAGCCACCTTTTTTTTATTGTTGATTTTTGTGTGTTTTGTCTTCTCTTTTCCTTTCTTTACTCTTTTAGGTATTGTGTTCCCATGTTTTATGATGTATGTTTCTTTTTCTTATTTTATTTGATTTGTTTTGATTATTCAAAGATTTTATAAATCTTTGAATTATTTTATTTTTTGTTTGATTCCTTAAGTTGAAGACTTCACTCCTATAAGTAGTCTTCACTTAGCCTTGTAATAGATTGTATGATGAATGTTGAAGTATAAGAATACACATTGTGTTTTCTATTCTTGGTGAATGCTTTTCATCGAATCTTGATTTTTATTCGACGCGTTTTCGAATATTAATCCGATTGATTCTCAATAGGTCTTGGGAAGAAATCACCTTATCGAGTTATAGGTCTAATTCGATAAACCCTTGTTCTTGATCGTTCAAGTCTTCGTGATCGATATTATCACTTTTTCCGATATTACTTCCATTTTCCATTCATTCGAATTTTCATCATCATATTCGATATTACTCCCACAAAATACATCCAAAAACACCCCTAATCATAAAAAGACTTCCGCTACGATATTCCTACATACACTCCGAACGATACGTATCCGCTTCTCCCGGAGATGATACGGAATTGAATAGTCCGAATAAAGAAACCGAAGCAAGGATCGACGTAAATGACCTTACAACGCGTCATGCACGTACGACAATATTTTTAGGCGAGAAAACGGACACAAGCCGGAAAATGACACAACCTGCCGGAAAATGTCGTCGCCTGCCGGAAAATGTCGAGCCTGCCGGAAAATATCGCACCTGTCGGAAAATGTCGAGCACTGCCGGCCGGACCCGACCGTGTCGTCCGACACGGCCCGAGTCGAACTCTTCCGGATAAGCCAAAACCGACTGCCCAGACGACCCGACCGTGTTCCAGGACACGATCGGGCCCACGCCGAACGTCCTTGTCAGCGCCGCGCCCGTGCCGAGTCACTGTCGGACGAGTCGCTGTCGGACGTCCCTGTCGCGCCGCGACCGTGTCAGTCGGACACGCCGAAGTCACCGCTGCCGAGATGCGCGCCGCGGCCGTGTCAAGCGACACGGCCCGTGTCCGGCAGTCAGCCACCTTTTTTTTATTGTTGATTTTTCTGTGTTTTGTCTTCTCTTTTCCTTTATTTACTCTTTTAGGAATTGTGTTCCCATGTTTTATGATGTATGTTTCTTTTTCTTATTTTATTTGATTTGTTTTGATTATTCAAAGATTTTATAAATCTTTGAATTATTTTATTTTTTGTTTGATTCCTTAAGTTGAAGACTTCACTCCTATAAGTAGTCTTCACTTAGCCTTGTAATAGATTGTATGATGAATGTTGAAGTATAAGAATACACATTGTGTTTTCTATTCTTGGTGAATGCTTTTCATCGAACCTTGATTTTTATTCGACGCGTTTTCGAATATTAATCCGATTGATTCTCAATAGGTCTTGGGAAGAAATCACCTTATCGAGTTATAGGTTCGATAAACCCTTGTTCTTGATCGTTCAAGTCTTCTTGATCGATATTATCACTTTTCCCGATATTACTTCTATTTTCCATTTGTTCGAATTTTCATCGTCATATTCGATATTACTCCCACAAAATACATCCAAAAACACCCCTAATCAGAAAAAGACTTCCGCTACGATATTCCTACATACACTCCAAACGATACGTATCCGCCTCTCCCGGAGAATTCGCATCATAAGTGGTATCGGAGCCCAGGGTCATCTCCTTGGGCGATTTATTCAACGATTGCTTGTCGAAGAAAATAACTCTTGATTCTTTTCCTCGGAAACCACACCTGAATTTCTTAATTCAGTTAAGGTTCTTGATCTTTCAACCAAATGGAGTTCAACAATATTTATCTCTTGACGATATTACGCGACGCATTACACAGCATATCGGAGTTCATGGGACATTCCGATCCAAAAGTAGGTGTTGATTGGCTCCACGTTTGTGAGGAGTTTTTCAACCATAATTCAATTCCAGTAGACCGCCGAGTCTCGTTGGCGACAAAACGCCTTCGTGGTCGCGCCTCGACCTGGTGCCAGAAATTGAAAACCAGCCGTTTACACCAAGGTAAACCTAAACTAAGAGACTGGAACAAATTCATAAAACACTTTACTCGGAAATTCATCCCCACAAATTCTCACCGCCACGATCCACCAACGGCATCACACCGGAAATTGCAGAAGTTCAACGCCACCCCGCCACCAACCTTCGATCTAAGTTTTTTCCACATCACTGAGCGGCACAATGACGAATTTCCAGCAGAACCTTTTTCCTATGAAGACGATGCCCCTACTACCATTTTTAATGAAGTAGAGGAGGCAAAGGAGACGACGCAATACAACAAAGAAGAAGATTTGGTTAGTGCTTCCCTAATTGATGAACTTGGATCTTGCTATTATGAGCATGAACCAATCAGTTGTGTTGGTCAAATTGACCAAAACGGAATTGATGGGCCGAATGAATTATTCACACAAGTCGGACCTTTTAAAGATGTGAAAGACGAAATGGAGCTTGGGACTAAAATTGGTTGGTTGAAAGAAAACGACAATTTTGAGCCCAATTTTTATATCGACTCAGTTTCTGGTGATGGACTTATGGTCTTGGATGATTACCAAATTGAGGTTAGTAAATTATTTTGTGATGGGCCATTATTGGGGGAGCCCAATAATTTTGAAACGGAGAGTTGGTCAGATTGCGACGGACCGCCAACATTTGATGAGGAACCAGTTGATGAAGAGGACTCCGTAATAAATTCTGTGTTTTCCATTTTTGATGGTGAACCCGATATGGAATTATCAGTGTTTCCAATTCTGGAGGAGGAACCCGATGTGGAGTTAACCGTGCGTCCCATTTCAGATATCCACTCATGTCATGATATCGGTATTACCTGGCGGAGTAATTATTATTATTTTATTAATAATGATAGTTATTTTTTTGGTGATTCTCGAGGGGGCCCCACTACCTATCGTCTTAAGATTTTGGGCCATGTACGCACTGCGGATATTTTCGAGATCAAATACGTAGAGGCTTTAGTGAATTATCTTGATGACGAAGGGAGTTCGGAATTGAGGACAATTCTCTTTAAAGGAGGAGGGGATGATACAGAATTGAATAGTCCGAATAACGAAACCGAAGCAAGGATCGACATCAATGACCTTACAATGCGTCATGCACGTACGAGAACATTTTTAGGCAAAAAAACGGACACAAGCCGGAAAATGACACAACCTGCCGGAAAATGTCGTCGCCTGCCGGAAAATGTCGAGCCTGCCGGAAAATGTCGAGCCTGTCGGAAAATATCGCACCTGCCGGAAAATGCCGAGCACTGCCAGCCGGACCCGACAGTGTCGTCCGACACGGCCCGAGTCGAACTCTTCCGGATAAGCCAAAACCGACTGCCCAGACGACCCGACCGTGTTCCAGGACACGATCGGGCCCACGCAGAACGTCCTTGTCAGCGCCGCGCCCGTGCCGAGTCACTGTCGGACGAGTCGCTGTCGGACGTCCCTGTCGCGCCGCGACCGTCTCAGTCGGACACGCCGAGTCATCGCGGCCGAGATGCGCGCCATGGCCGTGTCAGCGACACGGCCCGTGTCAGCGATCGACCACCTTTTTTATTGTTGATTTTTGTGTGTTTTGTCTTCTCTTTTCCTTTCTTTACTCTTTTAGGGATTGTGTTCCCATGTTTTATGATGTATGTTTCTTTTTCTTATTTTATTTGATTTGTTTTGATTATTCAAAGATTTTATAAATCTTTGAATTATTTTATTTTTTGTTTGATTCCTTAAGTTGAAGACTTCACTCCTATAAGTAGTCTTCACTTAGCCTTGTAATAGATTGTATGATGAATGTTGAAGTATAAGAATACACATTGTGTTTTCTATTCTTGGTGAATGCTTTTCATCGAACCTTGATTTTTATTCGACGCGTTTTCGAATATTAATCCGATTGATTCTCAATAGGTCTTGGGAAGAAATCACCTTATCGAGTTATAGGTCTAATTCGATAAACCCTTGTTCTTGATCGTTCAAGTCTTCTTGATCGATATTATCACTTTTCCCGATATTACTTCCATTTTCCATTTGTTCGAATTTTCATCGTCATATTCGATATTACTCCCACAAAATACATCCAAAAACACCCCTAATCATAAAAAGACTTCCGCTACGATATTCCTACATACATTCCGAACGATACGTATCCGCCTCTCCCAGAGAATTCGCATCAACCTTCCTAACCCATTCAAAATAAGTTTCGGGGTCATATTTGCCTTCAAAAGGTGGTATGGAGAACTTAACACTACTTAAGTTATCATCTACCCGTACTCGTTGTTCTCTAGGTTCTTGGTTGATCCTAGACTGTCTATCATCCTCAAAATACTCGTCATATTCATCTTCCGGATAGTATTCGGGTGGTGGAGGGGCTGCCCTAACTCTACCCCTTTCTCTACCTCTATACCGTGAATCCCTTCCTCCCATCATGGGTTCTCTCTCTCGATCCTCCCTGTTTCTAATAGTAGGTTCGGGAGTTGGTGACGTTCTATGGGATTTCAGCTCTTCTCTCATTTCCAACATCATGTTTTCCATCCTTCGTATGTAGGATGTCAGGCCTTCGAGTTGGAATTGCACATCACGGAAGCTTTGAATTTTATTAGTAACTGGGTCGTCGCTTAAGACTTCTTCCTCATCTACGGGATCCTTCCCAGCTCGTCTAAGGGCTGGAGTTTCTCCATCCTTCGAGTTTCTTGATCATGTTATCATGATACTAAGTGATTCGGAACAGTAAGCAAGTATCGGGTAGCTTACTTAAAACACAACAACTTAACTCCAATGCGAATCACAAAATTATTTAGATATATATAGATATATGAGAATAACGATAAGAAAGGAACGACAAAACCGAGCTCCGATACCAAATGATACCGATCGATACCCAACAGTGATATCAATACAGGACTGTTGGTAATCGTGGTTTTGTGAAGCGGAAGTATAAGTTCTCGAGAGGAAGCAAACGAGCAGCAAACAGCAAATAACAATAGCGAACAGCACGTCGGTACAGCAACACCTCGATACAGCAATGTTCGGATAGCACTTCGATACAGCACTATTCGGACACTGCTTTAATAAAACAATGTTCGGACAGCATTTCGATACAGTAACAATGGAATACACTTCAGTAGGGCACTTTGGTACAGCGGCACTTGGACAATACTTCAGCACGGTACGTCGGTACAGCAATGGACTGTATTTCGGTACAGCGACAATGAATACGGAAATGATGAGGGCACTTCAAACCCTTAGAATTAATTACTATAATCCCCTTAGAATCCTGTTCTAAAGAAACGTTTGGAATTATTCTAAGAACTCATGTTTCTATGATTTAAGACTTAATAATTTTATGAACTAAAATTGTAAGAATGTAGAAGTGAGAATTATAAGAATAATACTCAAGAAAATTCGAGCAACAGCTCTGATTCTAGCACAAAGCCGAAATATCTTTTTGATTTCAAAAGTTCTGTGTTCCTCTTCTCGTTACCTAAAGGTCTCCTTTTATAGGAGTGTACACAACAAACTATATTATCCCTCACATATTAAACTAAGGAAATAAAATCAAGTGTCCCTACTTTTTAAGACAATGCAGGGCGGCTACACATGGGATTGGATTAAAAGGGAATAAACTAACAACAACTTAACTATAAAGTAAATAAAGAAATCTTGAAAAGGTCTTGGTCTTCACAATCCTCACGTTCACTTTGAAACTTTCACATGCTGAAGTCCACTTTTCCAAGACAATACCAACATCACACCTTCCTTGAAGCTTCCTCATGCCTAAGTCTAATTTCCAAGCTAGGATGGATTTTCCTTAATCATCAAATTGACCTTCGGTTGTTCATCCTTTTTATAGAGTATTTCTCTTTTCGAGTTTTTATGATATAACTCTCATTTTCAGGAAATACGACAAAGACGCCCTCATGCCATTATTTAGGCAATATCTGGGGTCCGCCCTCAAGCTTTCTATTTTTAGCTATATCTGGGCTGCCCCCAAGCAAAGCTATATCTGGGCTAAGGATTTGAACAACTATCGGGCCTTCTTGAATCTCAAGTAGATCCACCGTCGCACAGTCACTAAACTTAGACATGAATTCCACTTCCAATTCGGCCAGCTTAAGGACGAGCTTGTCTTCTTCTTTTCTTTGGTCGTGATTTCTTCTAGGTTCGGAGTCTTTATTCAGTGTACTCCAAGCAGCCTCATCGAGGTCATACAGTAAACCTCTTGAGTACGATCTGAGTTGTCTTTGTAAGAGTTAGTAACAGATAATAAGGTAACAAGTGTGGAACGTGCATTAAGTTTATTTCGTGAGGTGGTGCTAGTGTCACTCGTTCTCAATATTTCACTCGTTTGTTCTCTCAATTTCCTAGCACGTATACATGTGATAGGACCAGTGGGGTCCATGACGGCTCCAACCGTTCCTAACTCACTTGGTAGCACAACCGTGGTTGTATCATCTTTGTTTTTCCATCACGAGCTCTTTTTGATTTAACCCATTCGAACCAAAGAGAAGCGCCTTTACTTAGTTTTAGGATCGCATATTTACACCTTTTCTCATCATCAAGGTCCTTGAAATCGAACATGCGATCGATTTTCCGCTCCCACTCCAGGTATGCTTCTGGATCGGTACCCCCAACGAACTCTGGAAGTTTGTTCACCTTGAACTCGTCGGACTGACGCGTAGGACGATCGTAATCTCCTCGTCTCGGGTGCCAGCGCTGATCGCGTTGCTCCGGAAAGTCCCGTAGCGCATCGCGCACCTTGTTGAAAAACTCATCGTTGAACTCCATCCCGCTGAAGGATCAAGGATCTCAACTGAATTGAGAAATTCAGGTATGGCGCTCCAATACCACTAATGATACGAATCCTATATCGAGACGAAGCGGAAGCAGAATTTTGCGAAAGCTAAACAAACAGCAATCTACCAAATGGGCTCGAAACAGTAACCTTCCTTCGCTACAACAATAATGGACCACAACAGTCAACCACTAACAGCAACCACCCTTCGCTACAGCAGTAGCAAACGGCAACAACCACGACTAAACAGCAACTACCCTTTCACTACAGTAGTAGCGAACAGCAACAATCACGACTAAACAACGATTACCCTTTCGCTACAGCAGTAGCGAATAGCATCAATCAACAGCTAAACAGCGGCCGGTCGAACGAAAAACAACAGCGGTCGGTCGAACGAAAAACAACAGCAACTGAGAATCGCCAACAACTGTAGCGAGAAGTGAATTGTGGTCGAATGCGGAGGAAACAGGAATCACGCTCGGTCTCTGGACAGCAACTCGATCAAATCTGAGTTTTGCGATTTAACGATATGGAAGCAAGTTCCACGAACAAGAAACTGGATAATACTCCGATGAACAACACCACGAACGACTCCAAAGATTCTATCCAAACAAGAACAGTTTCCGATCGGACGAGCAGAAAAACAATAAAAGATTTTAACGAGTTAGACCTATAACTCATCAAAGATGATCTCTTCCCAAGACCTATTGAGAATTGATCGGATTATAATTCGAAATCGCGTCGAACAAAAATCAAGAATTGGTGTTTGAGACACGTCAAACAAATAAAACTCAAAGAGAGCAAAATATCAAGCGTATTCCATCCATCCCATCGGCCGAGCTATATGATACGAATCGGTCAACATCATCAAATACAAAAAGAAGATTATCCGACCAAGCTTGATTGAGTCGCAGGCATACATAAAATCCTCATGCAAAATACATGGACAAATTACCAATTCTCGCGCGCGCGACGACTTCGTAGCAGTTTTAGTATTTTGCCCATAACTTTCTCGTTCGAAATCCGATTCAGGTGATTCAAGTGGCCATGGAAAGCTAAGAAAGAGAGCTACAAATCTTATGAGACCATAGGACCAAATTCGGACCCATTGGATCCCAGAAATGACAAAACCGACAGCATCATATTTGGTCCAAGATCATGAAGATTTTTGTCTCTTCTAGTTTCAAGACTTCATTTTCAAAGTCCACTACAATGCTTGGGTCCCTCCACACTTCAATAATTCGTCCAAACCAAGTGGATGGAAGCTTGATTTTTGTTGTCCTTGTCAAGTATCACATGGGAGAGATTTTGTCCCCACCTTTGAACTTGATGCGATTACGACATCTCCAAACGAAGTAAGAATCAACGTAGGTGACGATACCAAGTTGCATGCACATGCACCTACGTACTTCGGTGAGAAAACTGATACGATATCAAATATTCCAATCGAAGAAGCTCCAATAAAAATCGACATCCACGACGATACAAATTCGCATGGCCATGCATCATTATACTTGGGAGAAAAGAACACGCGGATTGGAGTTACGTTGTTAATCGAAACCGGAGTAACGTAAAACTCGACGACGGGATCGGTCCAAAAGCATGGAAATTCAACCACATCATGCTTGAAAGGGACCCCTACTTATCTTCATTATCCTCCTTCCCCACCTTACTACAAATCGGCCAAAACATAAATAATTGATGAAGACTCTCATCAAATATTTCCTTCATGTCATAATCCTCCATGTCATAATCACCATAATAATTCCAAAAGGCTTGATATCATATCTTCACAAAATCCTCACCCCACCTTGATGATTCGGCCGATTTGAACATTTGATGAAGACTTTCATCAAATGTTTCCTTCATGTCATAGTCCTTCATGTCATAGTCACCATAATAATTCCAAAAGGCTTGATATCACATCTTCACAAAATCCTCATAAATCCTCCTTGATGAATTCGGCCGATTTGAAGGATTTGCTAGGAAATTTCATTTTCTTGTTTTGTTGTATTTTCTATGGTTGGAAACTACTATATATAGTAGTACTTGTTGTATTTGTAAGGCATCTTGAATATTAATAACATTGTATTTCTCTTGAAATATACGTTGAACGAGTTCAACAAAAACCTTGGTTATTATTTCGACGCGTCTCGAATTATAACTTGATCAATTCTCAATAGGTCTTGAGGAGAGATTATCTTTATCGAGTTATAGGTCTAATTCGGTAAAACACATCCAAATCCATACACTATCCTACATCACGGCCGAAAACCGTATAATTTCGGCCACCACCTTGCATTTTTTTGTTGATACTTTGATACTTGTCAAAACGTAATAACCTTCCGTTGTATTTTATACGCTTTACGTACACTTACATACGTAATTCGTATCATAAGTGGTATCGGAGCCCAAGGTCATCTCCTTGGGCGATCAACTATATTCACCGAATTTTTTTTGTTGAAGTATTTAGTCACCTTCTTGGGTTGTTCTTCACGGTTAGAAGAATTTTTGCATAACATTGGCAGATTAGCGCAGTCGGAAGAAAATAAATTTTCTCGTGGATTCGACCGTTGGATCGTCACGAAATTTTGACAAAGGTAAGCCAACTCATTGAACTACAGTCTGAACGGTGGAGATCAGATTCTTTGATCATCTTCTTGGTTCATTCTTCACGGCTTTCTTGGAAAATTTTCTGTTCGGAGCTCAAGGTCATCTCCTTGGGCGATTTATTCAACGATTTCTTATCAAGAACTATCTCTTGATTCTTGTTATGGATTTTCCCGATCTCGATTTCTTGATGAAACTCCGTGACACACTAAACTGCTTATCGGAGCAACATATGCAAGCAAGACGCAGAGACGACGCCAGCGATATTGATTTCTTGGCTATATTCCATGACATCTAGGAGTTCCACGGATCTAGTAATCCAGATGCGTGCATGGATTGGCTCCATGCTTGTGAGGAGCATGCGGACTTCAAGGCTTCCCCGATCAACCGCCGCGTTTCGCTGGTGACAAAGCGCCTCCGCGGTAGCGCCGCCTTCTGGTGGAAAAAATTGAAACAGTCCCGTTCACAACAATGTAAGCCTAAAATCAGAGCTTGGCAAAAATTCAGGAAATATTTTGCCAGAAAATTTATCCCAAACGCGAAACAAGATCACGGCTTTATGCTTTCTGAAACGGCTAATCTTGAAGATGAACTCTTTGTCACTGACGACTTTGATATGATAGAATTTCTGCGGCATTTTTGATGACAAAGAAGACGATGGTTGGAGTCGAGCCGCCTATCGAGCAAAGTGGGTCGTATGACTTTGTTGCGATGCGAAGCGAGCTTAGTGGGTTAATTTTTATGAGACATTATTCAAGGAGCCCGATAATATGGAAAGTGGATCGGGTTATGATGGACCGCCAATATTTGATACGAGAATCGGATGACAAAGAGGACCCCATAATTGATCTCGAGCTTCCCATTTTGAAGGTGAGCATGTACACATGCGGGTGCTTAAGGAGACCGAGATAATGGCATGGTTGTACAAAGCGAACTAATCGAACAAAGACCGCCTTGTTATATTCCACACAAGGTTGTTTCAATTATTGTCAAAGAACTGGAGGGTCCTAATCCATTTGTTCTTGTTGAACCGATTCTTGACACCGACTAACGTGAAAGCGTGGGCTGCGTATAATCGGAAAATAGTAAGGGACGAATTCATTATTGAAGGGAGTGAGGACGCGATTTGTGTTCACTTAGCACGGGAGTTGGAAATTACTCCGTTGAACCATAAATCATCTTTTGGGATTCCATTAAGGGAATGGAAGACTCCTAGGTATGTCGTTTGTTTCCATTTTGCATGTTGTCCTTTTGGATACGTAATCACAAGTTAAAGTCAACATTATGGACGAAAATTACATCTTCAAACCGGGAGGAGTGCAACCATATCCGAGTATCAACCCTTCTTTCGGGCATTAGAATCAAGAATGAATCTTCTTGAAAAGAAGGGAATGATGTGATTAAGACCGAGCATCCAATGAACTACATGTCAAGTCTTACGGACAAAAAAAAAGTTCAAAATCGGATTTGAGGTCAAATCCTTTGAAAGGGGAGGGTATGATACGAATCGGTCAACATCATCAAATACAAAAAGAAGATTATCCGACCAAGCTTGATTGAGTCGCGAGCATACATAAAATCCTCATGCAAAATACATGGACAAATTACCAATTCTCGCGCGCGACGACTTAATGCTTGATTTTAGTATTTTGCCCATAACTTTCTCGTCCGAAATCCGATTCAGGTGATTCAAGTGGCCATGGAAAGCTAAGAAAGAGAGATACAAATCTTATGAGACCATAGGACCAAATTCGGACCCATTGGATCCCAGAAATGACAAAACCGACAGCATCATATTTGGTCCAATATCATGAAGATTTTTGTCTCTTCTAGTTTTAAGACTTCATTTTCAAAGTCCACTACAATGCTTGGGTCCCTCCACACTTCAATAATTCGTCCAAACCAAGTGGATGGAAGCTTGATTTTTGTTGTCCTTGTCAAGTATCACATGAGAGAGATTTTGTCCCCACCTTTGAACTTGATGCGATTACGACATCTCCAAACGAAGTAAGAATCAACGTAGGTGACGATACCAAGTTGCATGCACATGCACCTACGTGCCGGTGAGAAAGCGATACGATATCAAATATTCCAATCGAAGAAGCTCCAATAAAAATCGACATCCACGACGATACAAATTCGCATGGCCATGCATCATTATACTTGGGAGAAAAGAACACGCGGATTGGAGTTACGTTGTTAATCGGAACCGGAGTAACGTAAAACTCGGCACGGATCGGTCCAAAAGCATGGAAATTCGACCACATCATGCTTGAAAGGGACCCCTACTTATCTTCATTATCCTCCTTCCCCACCGTACTACAAATCGGCCAAAACATAAATAATTGATGAAGACTTTCATCAAATATTTCCTTCATGTCATAATCCTCCATGTCATAATCACCATAATAATTCCAAAAGGCTTGATATCATATCTTCACAAAATCCTCACCCCACCTTGATGATTCGGCCGATTTGAACATTTGAGGAAGACTTTCATCAAATGTTTCCTTCATGTCATAGTCCTTCATGTCATAGTCACCATAATAATTCCAAAAGGCTTGATATCACATCTTCACAAAATCCTCATAAATCCTCCTTGATGAATTCGGCCGATTTGAAGGATTTGCTAGGAAATTTCATTTTCTTGTTTTGTTGTATTTTCTATGGTTGGAAACTACTATATATAGTAGTACTTGTTGTATTTGTAAGGCATCTTGAATATTAATAACATTGTATTTCTCTTGAAATATATGTTGAACGAGTTCAACAAAAACCTTGGTTATTATTTCGACGCGTCTCGAATTATAACTTGATCAATTCTCAATAGGTCTTGAGGAGAGATTATCTTTATCGAGTTATAGGTTTAATTCGGTAAAACACATCCAAATCCATACACTATCCTACATCACGGCCGAAAACCGTATAATTTCGGCCACCACCTTGTATTTTTTTGTTGATACTTTGATACTTGTCAAAACGTAATAACCTTCCGTTGTATTTTATACGCTTTACGTACACTTACATACGTAATTCGTATCACTATATGATGTATATATAGCCGCCAAACCCTAGTAACATAAATAAGGTTTCTCCCTAAAACGCCCTTAAACAAGTTTGGGCTACTACTGATTAAGGAAAATAATACACAAAGCAACATAGGGCCGCACATGCCGCACCCTTTATTAAATAAATAATACAAAATAATGATAAACTACGTTATTCCAAGCCCGACCACCAAAGTCACTCCAAGCCTCGTGTCTATCTTCTCGCCTAAGTATGTAGCATGGCCGCTTACGTCGATCGTCACCTCATCTTCTTCCCTTGGGCTTGTCAATCCCGTATCACCACTTTAGCATGCCTAGAGTCACGAGAACCTTTCCAGAGAAAGCGCCTTAAACGCTTCTCAATGAGGGAAGCACGCCCTTAGGCAGGATAAAAATACAGGCCCAATAAATGTGAAGAGCAGATAACACAGACCGAATAAGCTGACAACGACCGGCCATGGACAAAGATCTACAAGCCCAATCACTCAGTCGACCATCAATCATGTCAAGCAAAGGAGAGCACTAAGCTACCGTGAGCTTCGATGAAGATAAAGGGACTCCCAGGTACCTCAGAGAGAGCTGGCCCATCTGAAACCCTAATAACTGCTCAACCTGACCCCCCTGCTCCAAAGCACTCGCCGAGAGAAAATAATACTCTTCCCAAGGTTAGCACGCAGCCCCGAAAAAGAATCAAAGATATCATTACTCCTCTTAAGAACATCAATAGAGACCTCATCTGGATTACAGAAAAGAAGGAGATCATCTGCAAAGGCGAGCATGAAAGTACGGGTAGCCTCACACTTCCAGTGGTACTGGAACCCCAGGGTCTGAGCAATCTCATGAGTAATAACACCATGAAGCACCTCCATAACAATAACAAATAGATAAGGAGAGATGGGGTCTCCCTGCCGAAGCCCCCTACGACCTCTAAAGATCCCCTCAGCATCACCATTCAAGGATACCGAAAAGGCAGTAGTGATGATGCACTCCATGATCCAGGCGATGAACGACTAATGGAAACCCATACACTGCGGAGCAATCAGCACAAAATCCCACTCGACTGATACGAATTATCGTATGAAATGTACGTAAATTCGCCGGAAAATGCAGCGGTTATATTTGTTATCCTCACAACTCTCGAATATGTGTGACACTCGTAAGAATTAACCGAAAGTAGGGCAATTCGGCTTATGTAAACACAAATAAAATGAAAGTAGATTATCAAACTAGACCTATAGTTTGATAAGACAATCTCTCCTCAAGACCTATTGAGAATTGATTAAATTACAACTCGAAGACGTGTCGAATTATAATCGAAGTGTGCTGAAAATCATTCAACAAGAATACATGTGATGTATTTCGTTTTTTCTTGATTCAAAGTTGATTACAAAAGGTTGAGGATGAGGCTATTATATAGCCATAATAACTCCTAACAAAGCCAAAGAAGATCACACAAAATCTAGCTAAAATACAAGCAGTTATTAAACTATCTACAAAGACTTTGACAAGGAAAAGAAAATCACAACATTTTGGCTCCTTCCATGTACAAATCGGCCGTGGGGTTCAAAGAAGGAGTGGACAAGATCCTACTTATGTGATATATTTTGTAAGGCTTGACAATGACTTGATCATGAAAGTGACACCTTGGCCTCTCCTTTCCATATGGTTCGGCCGAAATAATTCCAAAGGAGTGGAGTGAATCAAATCTCTTTCCTTGATCTTGATGTGGTGGACTTGAAAATGAAAGCAAGTATTAAAGTAGTGGGGACAAAAGATCCTTCAAGGATGCATGTCACAATCGGCCGAAATCTTCCCCAAATGGCCGATTTTGTATGCATGAACATGCATACGTATGTATGTTTTGATACGTCTAAGTTATCCCGGTTTCGATTATTAAGATCGTTCCCATTTCCGCGGATGTTTTCTCACCGAAGTACGTAGGTGCATGTGCATGCAACGTGGTATCGTCACCTACGTCAATTCATACTTCGCTTACTTCATTTGGAGACGTCGTAATCGCATCATCGACAGTGTCATAAGCTTTCATAAGGTCAACTTTAAACACACACCGTCTAGTCATCCCCCTCTGCCCATAACCATGAAGATGTTTCTGAGCAAAAAGGATATTATCACTAATCCTTCTCCCAGGAATAAAAGCAGTCTGAGCCGGGTCAATCAAGACATCCAAGCTATCACGCATACTATGAACAATAATTTTCAAAATAGCCTTATATAATAAGTTGCAGCAAGAGATCGGTCTAAAATCTGACATACTCCTAGGTAAGGCTACTTTCGGAATAAGAGAAATAATCGTAGAATTGATTTGCCTGATAAACTGTCCCGTGGCAAAGAAATGCATAATAGCATACGAAATCTCACCCCCCACAATCGGCCAAGCCCACCGGTAAAAGGCAGCATTAAAACCATCGGGGCCCGGGGCCTTGTCCTTATCAAACTCGAAGAACACAGACCGAACCTCATCAGCAGTAACAGGTCTAACCATATGCATCGCAACATCAGGCGAAAGAGAAGCCGAAATAAAAGGACTAACCTGACTGAAAGATAAAGGCATAATCCGATTAGAGTAACCCAACAGTCTCCCATATAACCCAACAACCTCATTCTTAATAAGAGCAGGGTCAGTCAACTCAGTACCATTCTCCGTATTAAGTCTATAGGTACGAGATCTGACTCGCCTAGAAGCAATCCGCTGGAAGAAGAAGGCAGTACACTGGTCCCCATCCTTTAGCCAAGCCAACTTGGCCCGCTGCCTGAGCGAAGACTGTTCCTGAGCCACGGCAACTGAGAAAACCCACCGACAACATCTCTCCAATAGTAAAACCGAGTCGTCCATGGGATGGTCCCTGAGCATACTCTCAGAAGAAGTAAGGAACGAAGTAGCAGCTGCAACATTCAATGCCAAATCCCCTTTCCTCTTCCTCATGGCGCGAAAAACGGGCTTAATGGCGTCCAACTTACGACAAATCGCATAAAACGGGCCCCCCACAATATGATGACGCCAAGTGTCCCAAATTACCGGGAGAAATTCCTCAGAGTCAGCCAGGAAATTATCAAACTGAAAGCCGTCTTCTATTCATCCCCCTCTCGCATGCGAATCTGGTGATAGCCACTTCGCAAATCCACTTTAGAAAAGGCCACTGAGCCGTGTAGCTCATCCAACATATCATCAAGCCTCAGAATCGGGAATCAATGCCCGACTATCAATACACACCTGCCATGATCTATCCCTCTTAAGAACAAGCAAAACCGGAACCGCACAAGGACTCAAACTTTCTCGAACATACCCGCGGTTCATTAGCTCTTCGATCTGTTTCTATAGTTCTTTGGTTTCCTCGGGATTACATCTATAGGAAGCCTTATTAGGAAGAGACGCACCTGGTATAAGGTCGATTTGATGCTTAATTCCACGAATATACGACAAACCAGGCGGCAAATCTTCGAGAAAAACATCAGCAAATTTGTGCAATAAATCAGCCATCTCTCCTTCGTTTTGCCCAACTACGCCATCAGCCCGAGTCTCCGTAACCACCAGCATGTATACACGTTCATCCTCATCAATAGCGTGCTCAATGTCCCGCTCACTAGCAAACATGGTCAGATCCAGCTTCTGACCTCGTTTAGAGCTCATCAAATGAATAGATTGAGGCGACATTGATTTCAACACGATCCTCTTGCCCTTATCTCGCAACTCATACTCGTTACTTCTCCCACGGTGTAAAACATCTCTATCAAACAACCACGGACGTCCCAGCAGCACATGACAAGCATCTATAGGAATTACATCACACAAGATTTCATCACAATACGAACCCATGGTCAAACCGACGCGCACCTGTTTTCCAACCTTTACTTTACTCCCGTCATCGAGCCAATGCAAGGCATAAGGTCTTGGGTGAGCCGCAGTGGTCAGCGCAAGTTTCGACACCATCTCACTCGAAGCTACGTTAGTGCAACTTCCTCCATCAATGATCAAACTACACCGCTTGTCCCCAACTTGACACTTCGTATGAAATATTTGATCTCGCTGCTCCGAACACTCGAAATTGATTTGGCTTATAAAGTACGAAGGACCAAGGCCGTATCATAATTTGGAGCATCGTAAGCCTCACATTCTTCCTCCTCATCGTTCTATACATTAAAATCGGATACACCACCCAGCCTTTCCCTTTCCTCCTCGTACACCAATTCGTCCCGAGCAGCAATAGCTTCCCTTAACGTCACAACTCGTTTATTTGGACCAGTGTTTTGATAATGACCAAACCCTTGACATTTAAAACAGCGCACCTTCGACAAACTCGTCTCCTTAGTCACGTAGGGAGCCTTAGGAACCGTAATAGGGGCTGGTGTTGGTACGGTTTTGGTAGCCGAGTTAGAATCGCTACTCGTAGTTCCGAATTTTGATGAAAACTCGGGTTTAGACCACCCGCTCGATTTGCTATACTCCGTATTCGAACTTCAAACTTTGGCCTATTTTGAGCCTCAATTTTCAAACATAATCCACACAAGGTATCAAAATCGGCGTATGGGTACAACTCCGCCGAATTGGCTATATTCCGATTCAAACCACGCAAAAAATGAGACATCTTTTGTTCCTCATTCTCCTCTAATTCTCCCATCAAAGCCAAACTTTCGAACTCATCAGTATATTCACTAATACTCAACTTTCCTTGCACAAAATCGGCAATCTTATGGTACAAGGTCAATTTATGCGACGTAGGTACATACCTTTTGTGGAGTTTCGTTTCAACGAGTCCCAAGAAGTAATCTTTTTCCCCCATACGATCCCTCTACGTTTTCACCCCCTCGAACCAAAGAGAAGTGCCCTTACCCAACTTAAGAATCGCATACTTGTAACGTTTCTCATCATCAAGATCTTTAAACTCGAACATGCAATCAATCTTGCATTCCCATTACAAGTAAACTTCAGGATCTGTCCCGCCAACGAACTCCAAAAGTTCGTTAACTTTGAACTCGTCGACATGGCGCGGTGGACGTTCGTAATCACCACACCTAGGTTGCCAACGCTGGTTGCATTGTTCCGGTATGTCACGTAACGCGTCGCGATGTTTCGCCAAGAAATCAGCATCGTTGAAATCCATAATGCCAAAAGATCAAGAATCGAGGCTCCAATACCACTAATGATACGAATGTCTATTGGACGAGCGGAGGGAAATTTGTCACGAACAGGAACCAACAGCAACTGGCCGAGCGGAGGCGCACAGCAACGAACAACAACCAGCCAGAAGGAAGCCACAGCAACAAACTACCGCAAACAGCAACAAACTACAGCAAACAGCAACAAACTGCAATCAGACAAAGCGGAAAACATGAATCACAATCAGGCAACGAACGACAACCAACAGCAACACACAATCAACACAGTGAAACGATCTGATGTGAATCACGGTCGGAACGAAACGGAAGTAGTACTCACAAATGGAAAACGAACAACACTCCGATGGACACAACAACACAAACGATCAAGAAGATTCCGGCTGAATAAAAACAGCTCCGATCGGTTGAACAGCACAAAGATTTGTCGAGCTATAACTCGACAAAGACGATCTCTTCCAAAGACCTATTGAGAATTGATCACGTTAGAATTCGAGAACACGTCGAATAATAACGAAGAATTTGCTTGAAACTTGTCAAACAATTTAGAACTCAAAGAGAGCAAAAATCAACTTTCATATATCATGCATAAATCGGCTGAACTAGAGGGTTATTTATAGCCCTCTAACCCTAGCAACATCTCATATCTATAAAGAAGGGAATGTTGTGGCAGACTGGCTTTCTAAAAGATTGGCTTCTTACGAGTGGTCTAGCGAAGCGCTAGAGTCTCTCCGAGATCTTCTGTTGAGGGATATGTCTCCTATGTATTTTAGCCGATATTAGTTTTCTCGCAGCATAATGCTCGGGTACTCTTTTTCCCTATCATAGGTTTTTCCCATTGGGTTTTTCTACGATAGGGTTTTAACGAGGCATGCGGCTGCAACCCCATACATCTGGTATGGGGGTTTAGTTCCTTTTATTCTGTTTTCATAGATTGCTTTTGCATTTATGTTTTTCTGTCTGTTTCTCTTGACTACCCGCCTGTGGGATTAGCTTGAGATTTTATTTTGTTGTCTAGACCGGTTGCCTAGTTGTGGTATCCATTGGCCCTCTCTCTGTAACTCTTTTCTGTTTCTCGTTTTTATAATAATATTGACCTTGATGAGTCAAAAAAAGGGATTGACTACAATAGCTTCGATTAAACCTTTACTTCATGATTAAATCAAGATAAGACCACGTTACATTTTGAATCAAGAAGTAAACTTCTTGATTATGTCTTGTTAATAGGAAATAAGATCACGTTACATGCATTCGAGTCAGCACTCTATGAAACTCGTGTTTATTGGTTTGATTCGAGCCTTTTTGTACTCAGAATTGGCTATAACAACTCTGATTAAGCTTTTACTTCTTGATTAAGTATTTTTGTAGCAAGGATTGACAATAATATCTCTGATTAAGCCATTACTTCTTGATCAAATCTTGTTAATGTAGGATAAAATCACGTTACATATATTCGAGTCGGAACTCTACAAAAACACGACTTTATTTGATTATATTCGAGTATTTTTTATTGAGAATTGGTTATAATAGCTTAGATTAAGCCTTTACTTCTTAATTAAATCTTTTTAATAGGAAATAAGACCACGTTACATGTATTCGAGTCGGAACTCTACGAAAACTCAGGCTTATTGGTTAGATTCGAGACTTTTATACTGAGGATTGGTAGAACAACTCCGATTAAGCTTTTACTTCTTGATTAAGTCGTGTTGTAGCAAGGATTGGCTATAATGGCTCTGATTGAGCTTTTACTTCTTAATTAAGTCCTGTTAATAGGAGATAAGACCATGTTGCATGTATTGGAGTCAGAACTCTACAAAAACTTGGGTTTATTGATTAGATTTGAGTATTTTGTATTGAGAATTATCTATAATAGCTACGATTAAGCTATTACTTCTTGATTAGGTCATGTTAATAGGAGATTAGACCAAGTTACATGTATTCGAGTCAGAACTCTATGAAAACTCGGGTGTATTGATTAGATTCGAGCCTTTTGTACTGAGAATTGGCTATAACAGCTCTGATTAAGCTTTTACTTCTTGATTAAGTCTTTTTGTAGCAAGGATTGACAATAATATCTCCGACTAAGCCATTACTTCTTAATTAAATCTTGTTAATATAGGATAAAACCACGTTACATGTATGCGAGTCGAACTCTACAAAAACTCGGGTTTATTGATTAGATTCGAGCAATTTTTTGTGGGAAAAGTCAATTGCATTAAATAAATAAGATTGGACAACAAGGCAGGCCAGTACCCAGCAACCATTACAGAAGGTGCACCAACAGTACAAAACAGAAAAATAATAAAAGAGTTACAATGGAACTACCAAGCAACCCTCCAAATACGCCTAACAGCGACCGCAAATGAGGAATGAGGCGGCCAACGCTGAGAGATAATGTCACGAACAAGACCAATCCCCTGGAAAGTAATTGTGTGTGGATATCGACGCCTCTGACCGAATCTCCTCTCATTGCGCTCCTGCCAGAGTAAGTAGGCCAACACCGCTAAAAACATACGGTATGCCACGTTAACCACATGCTTACCTCTCCACCTCCTAGCCGCCCAAAGAATACCCGTACTCCACTCAGTGTGAGGCCGAAAAATTTTTACCTCCCTCCTAGCAATAGAGATACACCTACTAGACTAAGGGCACAGGAAGAATAAGTGAGAATGAGACTCTAATGCCATCCCACAAAGGACACAAATACCATCTTCATGCTGCAGTCAAGGCTTATCCATAGTCGACAGATGCTCCTGAATAGCCAACCATAAGATGAAGGAGTGCCTAGGAATCTTCCCGGGGCCAAGAAAGAGAGGGGCCCACGGGACAGAAGGAGAATACGCTCTAAGGAATCGAAGAGCAGACGAGGAATAATAGGATACTGAGCTATGCAGTCTCCAGGAGATTCGATCCTTACCTCCATTGATAGGAGGGAGGGCAGAAACAACATGCTGAAACTCGGAACGATCAACCACTTGCCAAACCCAATGACCATCAGAAATAACAAAGCCAAGACGGGCATGCACATCAATGCCAGTCCAAAGTGGCGCTCTAGGCAGAGAATGCCTAATCAAACCCATAGGGTGCCAAGGATCCGACCATAAATGGAAGGAAGAGCTATCACCAACAGAATACTGAAACGCTCCCATGACAAGAGGACGCAACTTCAGCAGTTGTTTCCAATACCAAGAAGATACAGCAGAGGTATGAATATCCCAAAAAGAACACTGCTGGACTCTATACGAACGAACCCAACTAACCCAAACAGAACGAGAAGACCCAGCCAGGAGAGCCCAAATATGGCGGGTCATAAGGGCCTGGTTCTGAACCCTCAACGGAGTAATACCAAGGCAACCAGACACTACAGGCAAGCAAATCTTAGACCAAGACACTTTAGCATGCCCAGAGTCACGAGAACCTTTCCAAAGAAAATGCCTAAACGCTTCTCAATGAGGGCAAGCATGCCCTTAGGCAGGATGAAGATAAAGGAGAGCATTGAGCCACCGTGAGCTTCGATGAAGATAAAGGGACTCCCAAATACATCACAGGGAGCTGGCCCATCTGAAACCCTAATAACTGCTCAACCTGAGCCCCCTGCTCCAAAACACTAGCCGAGAGCAAAAAATTACTCTTCCCTGGGTTAGCGCGCAACCCCGAAAGAGAATAAAAAATATCAATACTCCTCTTAAGAACACCAATAGAGACCTTATCTGGATTACAGAAAAGAAGGAGATCATCTGCAAAGGCGAGCATGAAAGTACGGGTAGCCTCACACATCTAGTGGTACCGGAACCCCGGGGTCTGAGCAATCTCACGAGTAATAATACCATGAAGCACCTCCATAACAATAACAAAGAGATAAGGAGAGATGGGGTCTCCCTGTCGAAGCCCCCTACGACCTCTAAAGATCCCCTCAGCATCACCATTCAAGGATACCGAAAAGGCAGTAGTGGTGATGCACTCCCTGATCCAGGCGATGAACGACTGATGGAAACCCATACACTACAGAGCAATCAGCACAAAATCCCACTCAACAGTGTCATAAGCTTTCATGAGGTCAACTTTAAATACACACCATCTAGGCATCTCCCTCTGCCCATAACCATGAAGAAGTTCCTGAGCAAGAAGGATATTATCACTACTCTTTCTCCCAGGAATAAAAGTAGTCTGATTCGGATCAATCAAGGCATCCAAGCTATCACGCATGTTGTGAACAATAATTTTCGAAATAGCCTTATATAATAAGTTGCAGCAAGAGATCGGTCTAAAATCCGACATGCTCCTAGGTAAGGCTACTTTCGGATCAAGAGAAATGATCGTAGAATTGATCTGCCTGACAAACTTTCCCATAGCAAAAAATTACATAATAGCAAACGAAATCTCACCCCCCACAATCGGCCAAGCCGCCGTAAAGCAAAGATTAAAACCATCGGGGCGGGGCCTTGTCCTTATCAAACTCGAAGAACACGATCGATACGGATTACGTATCGATACTGACAAGATGTTTTGGCGAAGCGAAGCGACAAGAAACTATCAAGAATCGATAACAATGATTCGCTACTGATATGCTGCGGCTAGCGGTATGCGCACGCGATAGGAAATGATGGCGGCAAATCGATACAGCAACAAGACAGGATCTGGCCGAATGGAAATGACTCGAAACAGGCAACCTCCAAACAGCAGCACTCGAAACAGCAAGTTTCGGTCGGGTGTTAATTGAAAACAGGAAACAAGTTCGAACGATCGAACAGCACTTGATGCGAAATCCCGAACAAGTTCAACTCTGTATCGAAAACAAGAAGAATATCGAAACAGGATATGAAACAGTTGTTTTATCTAAATAGACCTATAATTCGATAAAGTGATTCTCTTCTCAAGACCTATTGAGAATTGATCAGATTAAGATTCGAAAATGCATCGAATAATAATCAAAGTTTTGAAGGAAACTCGTCCAACACTTAAACAATACACAAGGTATGTTGTTTTATCATTCAATAATAATCTCCTTCATTACAACTCCATCGCCACTATTTATAGGCAAAAGTAGCCTGACAAGATAATCTAAACTATTACAAGCTGGTCTTAAAATAAGGAAAAGAAAATACAGTCTTCGCTCAGGCAGCGGGCCAAGTTGGATTGGCTTAAGGATGGGGACCAGTGTACTTCATTCTTCTTCCGGCGGATTGCTTCTAGGCGAGTCAGATCTCGTATCTATATGCTTAATACGGAGGATGGTATTGAGTTGACTAACCCTGCTCTTATTAAGAATGAAGTTGTTGGGTTCTATGAGAGATTGTTGGGTTACTCTAATCGGATTATGCCTTTATCATTCAGTCAGGTTAGGCCTTTTATCTCGGCTTCTCTTTCGCCTGATGTTGCGCTGCATATGGTTAGACCTATTACTGCTGATGAGGTTCGGTCTGTGTTCTTCGAGTTTGATAAGGACAAGGCGCCGGGCCCTGATGGTTTTAATGCTGCCTTTTACCGGCGGGCTTGGCCGATTGTGGGGGTAAGATTTCGTTTGCTATTATGCATTTCTTTGCAACGGGACAGTTTGTCAGGCAGATCAATTCTACGATCATTTCTCTTGTTCCGAAAGTAGCCTTACCTAGGAGTATGTCAGATTTTAGACCTATCTCTTGCTGCAACTTATTATATAAGGCTATTTCGAAAATTATTGTTCACCGCATGCGTGATAGCTTGGATGCCTTGATTGACCCGGCTCAGACTACTTTTATTCCTGGGAGAAGGATTAGTGATAATATTCTTCTTGCTCAGGAACTTCTTAATGGTTATGGGCAGAGGGGGATGCCTAGACGGTGTGTGTTTAAAGTTGACCTCATGAAAGCTTATGACACTGTTGAGTGGGATTTTATGCTGATTTCTCTGCAGTGTATGGGTTTTCATCAGTCGTTCATCGCCTGGATCAGGGAGTGCATCACCACTACTGCCTTTTCGGTTTCCTTGAATGGTGATGCTGAGGGGATCTTTAGAGGTCGTAGGGGGCTACGGCAGGGCGACCCCATCTCTCCTTATCTCTTTGTTATTGTTATGGAGGTGCTTCATGGTATTATTACTCATGAGATTTCTCTTACCACGGGGTTCTGGTACCATTGGAAGTGTGAGGCCACCCGTACTTTCATGCTCGCCTTTGCGGATGATCTCCTTCTTTTCTGTAAACCAGACGAGGTCTCTATTGGTGTTCTTAAGAGGAGTATTGATATCTTTGATTCTCTTTCGGGGTTGCGTGCTAACCCTGGGAAGAGTAGTTTTTTTCTCTCGGCGAGTGCTTTGGAGCAGGGGGGTAAGGTTGAGCAGTTATTAGGGTTTCAGATGGGCCAGCTCCCTGTGCGGTACTTGGGGGTCCCTTTATCTTCATTGAAGCTCACGGTGGCTCAGTGCTCTCCTTTGCTTGATAGGATTGATAGTCGGCTGAGTGACTGGGCTTGTAGATCTCTGTCCATGGCCGGTCGTTGCCAGCTTATTCAGTCTGTGTTATCTGCTCTTCACATTTATTGGGCCTGTATTTTTATCCTGTTTAAGGGTGTGATTGCCCTCATTGAAAAGCGTTTAAGGCGTTTTCTTTGGAAAGGTTCGGGTGACTCTGGGCATGCTAAAGTGGCTTGGTCTAAGGTTTGCTTGCCTGTTGTGTGTGGTGGCCTTGGTATTACTCTGTTGAGGGTTCAGAACCAGGCCCTTATGACCCGCCATATTTGGGCTCTCCTGGCTGGGTCTCCTCGTTCTGTTTGGGTTAGCTGGGTTCGTTTGCATAGAGTTCAGCAGTGTTCTTTTTGGGATATTCCTATCTCTGCTGCATCTTCCTGGTATTGGAAACAGCTGCTGAAGTTGCGTCCGCTTGTCATGGGGGCGTTTCAGTATTCTGTTGGGGATGGCTCTTCCTTCCATTTATGGTCAGATTTTTGGCACCCTATGGGTTTGATTAGGCATTCTCTGCCTAGAGCGCCTCTTTGGACTGGCATTGATGTGCATGCCCGTCTTGGCTTTGTTATTTCTGATGGTCATTGGGTTTGTCCGGTGATAGATTGTTACGAGTTTCAGCAGGTTGTTTATGCCCTCCCTCCTATCATTGGAGGCCAGGATCGTATCTCACGGAGACCGCATAACTCAGGTTCATTTTCTTCCTCATCGGCTCTTCGGTTCCTTAGAGCGTATTCTCCTTCTGTTCCGTGGGGCCCTCTCCTTCTTGGCCCCGGGAAGATTCCTAGGCACTCCTTCATCTTATGGTTGGCTATCCAGGAGCGTCTATCAACGATGGATAAGATTTGGCTGCAGCATGAGGATGGTATTTGCGTCCTTTGTGGGATGGCGGTAGAGTCTCATTCTCACTTATTCTTCATGTTCCCTTACTCTATTAGGTGTATCTCTATTGCTCGAAGGGAGGTAAAATTTAGTTGGCCTCACTCTGAGTGGAGTACGGGTATTCTGTGGGCGGCTAGGAGGTGGAGAGGTAGGCATGTGGTTAACGTGGCATACCGTATTTTTTTAGCGGCGTTGGTCTACTTACTCTGGCAGGAGCGTAATGAGAGGAGATTCGGTCAGAGGCGTCGAGATCCACACACAGTCACTTTTCAGGGGACTGGTCTTGTTGGGGACATTATCTCTCAGCGTTGGCCGCCTAATTCCTTATCTGCGGTCGCTGTTAGACGTATTTGAAGGGTTGCTTGGTAGTTTCAGTGTAACTCTCTTTTATTTTTTCTTTTACGTGCTGTTGGTGCACCTTCTGTAATGGTTGCTGGGTACTGGCCAGCCTTGTTGGCCACTCTTATTTATTTAATGCAATTGACTATTCCCAAACAAAAAACTGGGTTTTGTCTTCAAGGTGATAGCCGTCTTTCACAAAGCATGCTGCCGAGAATCCTGCTGCTTTTATAATAAAGAAAATGCTGAAATTCTTTTATTGTTTTGCCTTTACCACTTGGACCCCTTCCCCCAAGATGCAAGTTGCCTTTTGTTTAAGTTTTTCTTGGGGAAAAGTCAATTGCATTAAATAAGAAAAAATTGGCCAACAAGGCAGGCCAGTACCCAGCAACTAATACAGAAGGTACACCAACAGCACGAAACAGAAGAATAATAAAAGAGTTACAATGGAACTGCCAAGCAACCCTCCAAATACGCTTAACAGCGACCACTGATAATGAATGAGGCGGCCAACGCTGAGAGATAATGTCACGTACAAGACCAATCCCCTGGAAGGTAACTGTGTGAGGATCACGACGCCTCTGACCGAATCTCCGCTCATTCTGCTCCTGCCAGAGTAAGTAGACCAATGCTGCTAAAAAAGATACGGTAAGCCACGTTAACCACATGCTTTCCTCTCCACCTCCTAGCCACCCAAAGAATACCCGTAGTCCACTCTGAGTGAGGCCAACAAAATTTCACGTCCCTCCTAGCAATAGAGATACACCTACTAGAGTAAGGGCATATGAAGAATAAGTGAGAATGAGACTCTAACGCCATCCTACAAAGGACACAAATACCATCTTCATGCTGCAGCCAAGGCTTATCCATAGTCGACAGACGCTCCTGAATAGCCAACCATAATATGAAGGAGTGCCTAGGAATCTTCCCGGGACTTTTGTTTAAGTTACTCCAAGTTCGGTTATTAAGGTAACTCCGGGTCTCGTATCCGTTTTCTCATCTAAGTACGTTGGAGTATGGTCGAGGTGTTTTACGTCAATCCTTACTTCGTCTTCTTCACTTGGAGTAGTCGGTTTTGTATCATTCCCTCCTTCTTTAAAAGGAATTGTCCTCAATTCCGTAATCCCATTGTTGCCGAGATAAGGAGATAGATCACCTATGTTGAAAGTAGCATGCACTCCATAATCACCCGGAAGTTCTAACTTGTAAGCATTGTCGTTCTCCTTCGCAACTATTTTAAATGGCCCCTCAGCTCGTGGCATTAACGTATTCTTACGCTTACTCGGGAATCGTTCTTTCCTCAAATGCACCCAAACTAAATCCCCGACCTCGAATACTCTTGGTTTCCTTTGTTTGTTCGATTTTCTTTTGTACATCTCATTTATCTCCTCGATTCGATTACGCACCTGTTCGTGTAATTTCATCATCGATTTTAGTTTTGACTCCACGTCCTTATGCACCAATTCGTCATTCGGTAATGGAATTAAGTCTAACGGTATGTAAGGATTCAGGCCGTAAATTACTTCGAATGGAGAACGCGCCGTGGTATGAGTAGGAGAACAGTTATAAGCAAACTCCGCATGTGCCAGTTTTAGATCCCAGTCCTTTTGTGTCTTGCCTACCAGGCCTCGCAAAAGTGTTCCCAGGGTTCGATTAGTCACTTCAGTTTGCCCGTCGTTTTGAGGGTAGTGTGAAGTGCTAAACAAGAGTTTTGTTCCCACCTTCCTCCATAGGGTGTTCCAAAAGTAGTTGAGAAATTTTGAGTCTCGATCGGAAATAATAGTCTTCAGAATCCCATGTAAACATACCACCTCTCGAAAATATAAGTCGGCCACATTGCTTGCATCGTTTGTCTTGTGGCACGCTACAAAATGAGCCATCTTCGAAAAATGATCTACGACTACCATAATCGCATCCCTCCCTCGTTGAGTACGAGGTAAAGCCACAATAAAATCCATCGAGACATCTTCCCATAGGCTCTCCGTAATCGGTAAAGGTGTGTATACTCCTGGTTTGAACGAACTCTTCGCAACATGGCATGTCACACACTTACTATTTATGTTACTAACATCCCCCTGCATCTTTGGCCAATAAAAATGTTCCTTCAGCACATCTAATGTCTTAGTCGAACCAAAGTAGCCAGCCAAACCTCCCCCGTGAGCCTCCCAAACTAGCAATTCTCGAATCATGTGCTTGGGTAGGCAAAGATGAATTCCCTTAAAAAGGAAGCCTTCTTGTATCGAAAATTCTCCCATCTATCCAGTTTTGCAAAGGGCGGAGGTCTCGCCAAAATCCGCATCACCGCCGTGATATTCCTTCACTGTCTCCAATCCAAGTAAACAAACATCAAGAGTAGAGAGTAAGGCATAACACCTAGACAATGCATCTGCTACAATATTGCTCTTGCCATCCTTATACTTTGATGAGAAGTGAAATGATTGTAAGAATTCCACCCACTTCGCATGCCTGGGACTTAACTTGTGTTGTCCGTTAATATACTTCAATGATTCATGGTCCGAATGTATGATGAAATGCTTCGGCCGAAGATAGTGACTCCAATGATCTAGAGCCCTCACAATAGCATAAAACTCCTTGTCGTACGTATAATAATTGAGACGAGCACCGTTTAACTTTTCTAAAAAATAAGCAATAGGCCGCTTTCCTTGAATGAGAACCGCTCCAATACCAACTCCGCTAGCATCACATTCTACCTCGAACGGTTGCGAAAAATCGGGTAATGCTAAGATCGGTGCTTCGCACAACCTTGCCTTCAAATTTGAGAACGACTCCTGGGCAGTCCGGCTCCAATTAAACGTACCTTTCTTCAAACATTCGGTTATTGGGCTCGCAATGGTGTTAAAATCTCGAATGAATCTTCGGTAAAATGAAGCCAGTCCGTGGAACGATCTAACTTCCATCACTGTAGTGGGCACTGGCCAGGACTTAATTCCTTCGATCTTTGCTTGCTCGACCGACACTCCGTCCTTTGAAACAACATAGCCAAGAAAGACTATACTTTCGACCAAAAATGAGCACCTCTCCTTTTTTCCATACAGCCTTTGGTCCCTAAGGGTTTTGAAGACTTGTCTCAAGTGTCCGAAATGTTCTTGCAACGATCGGCTATAAATTAAAATATCGTCTAGATATACAACCACAAATTTCCCCAAAAATAGCTTAAGCACCTCATTCATCAAGCGCATGAAGGTACTTGGCGCATTTGTAAGGCCGAACGTCATAACAGTCCATTCATACAGCTAGTGTTTAGCTTTGAAGGCCATCTTCCACTCATCTCCTTCTCGCATCCGGATTTGGTGATAACCACTTCGTAGGTCAACTTTTGAAAAGATCACGGATCCGTGTAATTCATCCAACATGTCATCAAGCCTCGGGATCGGAAATCGATACTTGATGGTTATATTATTCATGGCTCGACTGTCAATACACATTCGCCAAGATCCATCTTTCTTAGGAACCAGCAATACCGGAACCGCACAAGGACTTAGGCTTTCTTGAACATACCCGCGGTTCATTAGTTCTTCGATTTGGTTTTGTAATTCCTTCGTCTCCTCGGGATTACATCTATAGGCAACTTTGTTAGGGAGCGACGCACCTGGTATGAGGTCGATCTGGTGTTCAATCCCACGAATAGGTGGCAAACCCGACGGTAATTCTTCGAGAAAAACATCCGCAAATTCGTGCAATAAGGCATCCATCCTTTTGTCGTTCCGCACAACCATGTTATCATTCCGTGTCTCCTTCAAAATCAACAAGTACACGCACTCGTCATCATTAATAGCATGTTTCACATCCCGTTCGCTAGCAAACATGGCCAGTTTTGGTTTTTCACTCCAACTAGAACTCATAGAGTGAATAGCTTGAGGTGACATTGGTTTAAGCACAATCTTTTTGCCCTTATCTCATAACTCGTACTCATTGCTTCTTCCTCGGTGTAAAACGTCCCTATCAAACATCCATGGCCTTCCCAACAGTACATGGCATGCATCCATCGGGAGTACATCACATAATACGTTGTCTTCATATGAACCCTTGGTTAGCCCAATCCTCACTTGTTTAGTCACCCTTATTTTGCTCCCATCATCGAGCCAATGCAAAGTGTAAGGTTTCGGGTGAGCCGCAGTGGTCAGCCCGAGTTTAGTCACCATCTCGCTGGAAGCTACATTGGTGCAACTCCCTCCATCAACGATCAAACTACACCATTTATTTTTGATTTGACACTTTGTGTGAAATATTTGATTCCGCTGTTCCGAATCATTCGAAACAGCTTTGGCTTGTCGAGTACGCAGAACTAAGGCCGTGTCATAGTTTGGAGCATCATAAGTCTCACATTCTTCTCCTTCTTCGTCCTTCATGCTGAAATCAAATAAATCACCCCGTCTCTCCTTTTCGTCCTCGACTAACAACTCGTCTCGGATCGTGACAGCTTCTCTTAGTGTTACCACTCATTTGTTCGGACAAGCATATTGATAATGTCTGAACACTTAACATTTGAAACATATCACTTTGGCCAAACTCGTCTCCTTCGGTACGTAGGGGGCCTTAGGAATCGCAACAAGGGCCGGAGTCGGTACAGTTGCCTTAGTAGTTGAACTAGAACCGACACTTGGGTTTCCAAATTTGGCTGGAAACTCGGGTTTATACAACTTCATCCTGTTTTGAGCTTCAACTTCACACATAACCCACATAATTTATCGAAGTCCTCGTATGGATATAATTCCACTAAGTTAGCTATGCTTCGGTTCAAGCCACGCAAGAATCGCGACATCTTCTGCTCCTCGTTCTCCTCTATTTCTCCCATTAAGGTCAGATTCTCAAATTTCTCAATGTATTCTCCGACACTCAATTTTCCTTGGATGAGGTCTGCAATCTTCCTGTACAAGGACAACTGATGCGACGTTGGTACATATCTCTTACGAAGTTTTCTTTTTAACGAATCCCACGAACGGATCTTTTCTTTCCCCGCACGGGTTTTTCGCATTTTCACTCCTTCGTACCAAAGCGAAGCGCCTTTCCCCAACTTGAGAATTGCATACTTGCACCGTTTCTCATCGTCGAGGTCTTTGAACTCGAACATACGATCAATTTTACGTTCCCATTCCAGGTAAACTTCAGGGTCTGTCCCGCCAATGAACTCCGGAAGCTCATTAACCTTGAACTCTTCAACATGGCATGAGGGTCGCTCATAGTCACCACGCCTAGGTTGCCAACGCTGGTCGCATTGTTCTGGTATGTCAGGCAATGCGTCGCGAAGTTTTGCCAAGAAATCAGCGTCGTTGAGATCCATAATGCCAAAGATCAAGAACCTGGCTCTCCGATACCACTTATGATACGGATTCTGTATTGATACAAAGGGGTGTCGCTTGACGAGCGTAACCGCAAGAAACCGCTGTGAATCGATAACAGCTCATAAAGAATAACATCAAGCTAGCGGTATGCGCACGCGATAGGAAATGATGGCGGCAGATTGATACAGCAACAAGACAGGATCTGGCCGAATGGAAATGACTCGAAACAGGCAACTCCAAACAGCGGCACTCGAAACAGCAAGTTTCGGTCGGATGTTAATTGAAAACAGGAAACAAGTTCGAACGATCGAATAGCACTTGATGCGAAATCCCGAACAAGTACAACTCTGTATCGAAAACAAGAAGAATATTGAAATAGGACAGGAAATAGTTGTTTTATTGAACTAGACCTATAATTCGATAAAGTGATTCTCTTCTCAAGACCTATTGAGAATTGATCAGATTAAGATTCGAAAACGCGTCGAATAATAATCAAAGTTTTGAAGGAAACTCGTCCAACACTTAAACAATACACAAGGTATGTTGTTTTATCATTCAATAATAATCTCCTTCATTACAACTCCATCGCCAATATTTATAGGCAAAAGTAGCCTGACAAGATAATCTAAACTATTACAAGCTGGTCTTAAAATAAGGAAAAGAAAATACAAGGTTCCCCACGTCACTTGCAAACAAGAATAAAAGCTGGGTTTTGTCTTCAAGGTGATAGCCGTCTTTCACAAAGCATGCTGCCGAGAATCCTGCTACTTTTATAATAAAGAAAATGCTGAAATTCTTTTATTGTTTTGCCTTTACCACTAGGACCCCTTCCCCCAAGATGCAAGTTGCCTTTTGTTTAAGTTACTCCAAGTCCGGTTATTAAGGTAACTCTGGGTCTCGTATCCGTTTTCTCGACTAAGTACGTTGTAGTATGGTCGAGGTGTTTTACGTCAATCCTTACTTCGCCTTCTTCACTTGGAGTAGTCGGTTTCGTATCACAGACCGAACTCATCAGCAGTAACAGGTCTAACCATGTGCACCGCCACATCAGGCGAAAGAGAAACCGAAATAAAAGGCCTAACCTGACTGAAAGATTTTTTTGGGAAAAGTCAATTGCATTAAATAAATAAGATTGGCTCACAAGGCAGGCCAGTCCCCAGCAATCATTACATAAGGTGCACCAGCAACACGAAACAGAAAAATAATAAAAGAGTTACAAAGGAACTACCAAGCAACCTTCCAAATACGCCTAACAGCGACCGCAGATAAGGAATGAGGCAGCCAACGCTGAGAGATAATGTCACGAACAAGACCAATCCCCTGGAAGGTGACTGATACGAATTACGTATGAAATTGTACGTAAACTCGCAAGGAAATGCAGCGGAAATATTTTGTTACCTCACAACACTCAATATGTGTAACACTCGTAAGAATTGACCGAAAGTAGGGAAATTCGGCTTACGTAAACAAGAACAATATGAAAGTGATTTATCAAACTAGACCTATAGTTTGATAAAGCAATCTCTCCTCAAGACCTATTGAGAATCGATTAAATTGCAACTCGAAAACGCGTCGAATTATAATCAAGGTTTTGCTGAAAATCATTCAACAAGAAGTAATACATAAGGTATTTCGTTTTTCTTCACTTCAAGATGCTTACAAAAGGTTGAGGATGAGGCCTATATATAGCCATTACAAGATCACACAAAAATCAACTAAAATCAAACAAAGATTAAACAATTCTAACAAGACAACAAAAATCAACACCAAGCTTCCATCCTCCTTGATTTGGTTCGAATTATTGAAGTGTGGAGGGATCCAAAATCTTCTCCATTTGATTTTCTTGTAAGATTTTGAAAAATGTAGGCATTAACTTGAAAATGAAGGCATGGAAAATCTTCATCAATCTTGGACAAAATCTTCACAAATCTTCATCAATTTTCGGCCATAAAAATCACTGCACATTTGAATGGTTCGTGTGGCTTGATAGAAGCATAATTGGACCTTGGATCGTTTCACATGATTTATAGATATTTCTTTTATCTTTCCATGGCCACTTGAATCACCTAAATCGGGCTTCGTATGAGAGAGTTATGATTAAAATACCAAAACTGCTACGAAGTAGTCATACGCGCGGGAATTGGTAATTTTGTCCGCTTTTCGCCTTTTTCACTCGGACTAGTCAATACAAAAGCCTATTATATTATGTCTAAAAATACTCCTAACCTATATGGTAACCTAATAGACTATTATTTTATTAAAATAGACTCCTAATATACTTCTAATACCGAAAATACTAACACTCTAATATCAATTCCGAAAATGACAATAAAATAATAATAATAATGTCTTCTTCACTCGAGCTCGTCAATCCCGTATCATCTCCTCTCTCTTTAAAGGGAATTGTCCTCAATTCCACAATCCCGTCGTCATCAAGATAAGGAGAGAGATCAAAATTATCGGACGTTCGAGTGTGGTTCAACACTTTGAGGCAATAGTAATATTTCTCAGAAGTGCCAACAAAATAACTATCATTAGTTATAAAAAAATAATAGATACTTTGTGAGGTAAAACCTTTATCATCGTGGTTGAACTCATCGGATGCAATTTCAAGACCGAAGAAAATTGCCTCGTAATCGTCTTTCATGCCAATCGGGTGTGATTTCACTTGTGAACAAATTTGACAATCGCATTCGTCAAAAATAGGAGGTTTTGACCAATCAACAACAAGATCTAAACTTGAAGATTCGGAGAACGGATAATAGAAATCAAATATTTTTTTATTTTTTATTTTTGGAAAGAAAAATTGATAATAAAATACCTCAACAAAAAAATTCGTTGAATAAATCGCCCAAGGCGATGACCTTGGGCTCCGATCATTACATAAGGTGCACCAGCAACACGAAACAGAAAAATAATAAAAGAGTTACAAAGGAACTACCAAGCAACCTTCCAAATACGCCTAACAGCGACCGCAGATAAGGAATGAGGCAGCCAACGCTGAGAGATAATGTCACGTACAAGACCAATCCCCTGGAAGGTGACTGATACGAATTACGTATGAAATTGTACGTAAACTCGCAAGGAAATGCAGCGGAAATATTTTGTTACCTCACAACACTCGATATGTGTAACACTCGTAAGAATTAACCGAAAGTAGGGCAATTCGGCTTACGTAAACAAGAACAATATGAAAGTGATTTATCAAACTAGACCTATAGTTTGATAAGGCAATCTCTCCTCAAGACCTATTGAGAATCGATTAAATTACAACTCGAAAACGCGTCGAATTATAATCAAGGTTTTGCTGAAAATCATTCAACAAGAAGTAATACACAAGGTATTTCGTTTTTCTTCACTTCAAGATGCTTACAAAAGCTTGAGGATGAGGCCTATATATAGCCATTACAAGATCACACAAAAATCAACTAAAATCAAATAAAGATTAAACAATTCTAACAAGACAACAAAAATCAACACCAAGCTTCCATCCTCCTTGGTTTGGTTCGAATTATTGAAGTGTGGAGGGACCCAAAATCTTCTCCATTTGATTTTCTTGTAAGACTTTGAAAAATGTAGGCATTAACTTGAAAAATGAAGGCATGGAAAATCTTCATCAATCTTGGACAAAATCTTCACAAATCTTCATCAATTTTCGGCCATAAAAATCACTGCACATTTGAACGGTTCGTGTGGCTTGATAGAAGCATAATTGGACCTTGGACCGTTTCACATGATTTATAGATCTTTCTTTTATCTTTCCATGGCCGCTTGAATTACCTAAATCGGAATTCGTATGAGAGAGTTATGATTAAAATACCAAAACTGCTACGAAGTAGTCATACGTGCGGGAATTGGTAATTTTGTCCGCTTTTCGCCTTTTTCACTCGGACTAGTCAATACAAAAGCCTATTATATTATGTCAAAAAATACTCCTAACCTATATGGTAACCTAATAGACTATTATTTTATTAAAATAGACTCCTAATATACTTCTAATACCGAAAATACTGACACTCTAATATCAATTCCGAAAATGACAATAAAAATAACAATAATAATGTCTTCTTCACTCGAGCTCGTCAATCCCGTATCATCCCCTCTCACTTTAAAGGGAATTGTCCTCAATTCCGCAATCCCGTCGTCATCAAGATAAGGAGAGAGATCAAAATTATCGGACGTTCGAGTGTGGTTCAACACTTTGAGGCAATAGTAATATTTCTCAGAAGTGCCAACAAAATAACTATCATTAGTTATAAAAAAATAATAGATACTTTGTGAGGTAAACCCTTTATCATCGTGGTTGAACTCATCGGATGCAATTTCAAGACCGAAGAAAATTGCCTCGTAATCGTCTTTCATGCCAATCGGGTGTGATTTCACTTGTGAACAAATTTCACAATCGCATTCGTCAAAAATAGGAGGTTCTGATCAATCAACAACAAGATCTAAACTTGAAGATTCGGAGAACGGATAACAGAAATCAAATATTTTTTTTTATTTTTTATTTTTGGAAAGAAAAATTGATAATAAAATACCACAACAAAAAAATTCGTTGAATAAATCGCCCAAGGCGATGACCTTGGGCTCCGATACCACTTATGATACGAATTACGTATGAAATTGTACGTAAACTCGCAAGGAAATGCAGCGGAAATATTTTGTTATGATACGAAGTCGACTACTCCAAGCGAAGAAGATGAAGTAAGAATTGACGTAAAATACCTTGATCGCACTCCAACGTACTTCTTGGGCGAGAAAACGGATACGAGGTACGGAGTTACCTTAATTGCCGGAATTGGAATAACTTAAGGCTAGTTGCAACATGGGAGGGGGAAAAGGTCCAAGTGGTAGCTAAACAAAGAATTTTCAGCATTTCTTTATTATAAAGGCAGCAGGATTCTTGGCAACTTGTTATATGAAAAAGCGGCTGTCAAACTTCAACTTGGAGACAAGACCCAACTTTTACTTTTGTCAACAAGTGACATGAAGAACCTTTTATTATCCTTTCATTATTTTAAAGAACAGCTTGTAATAGTTTAAGTTATTTTGTCAGGCCACTTTTGCCTATAAATAGTGGCAGTAGAGTTGTAATAGAGATTATTGAATGTTGAAGAATTGAGAACACTTTGTGTTTTTCCCTGGTGAATGCTTTTCATCAAAACTTGGTTTTTATTCGACGCGTTTCGAATACTAATCTGATTGATTCTCAATAGGTCTTGAGGAGAAATCACTTTATCAAATTATAGGTCTAATTTGATAAAACATCTGTTTATATCTTGTTTCGATATTCGGTTTATTTTTTTTGATACAGCTTGATACTTGTTCAATATTTCGTATAAAGTGTTGTTCGATCCTTCGAACGTGTTTCCTGTCTTAAAGTCGCTTCCGAACGAAACGTGCTGTTTCGAGTCTTTTCATTTGGGCCAAATTTCTGTCTTGTGGCTGCATCGAATCACCGCCTTCATCACTCGCCAGTATTGTTGCTGTAGCGAGCTGTTGTCACCAGTTCCCGACAGTTTCTTGTCGATAGCTTCCGCTCGTCAAAAAGGACTTCCGCTGTATCGATAGCGAATTCGCATAACCAGTGAGAATTCGTATCATAAGTGGCATCGGAGCCCAGGTTCTTGATCTTTGGCATTATGGATCTCAACGACGCTGATTTCTTGGCAAAACTTCGTGACGCACTGCGTGACGTACCAGAACAACGCGACCAGCGTTGGCAACCTAGGCGTGGTGACTATGAACGACCCTCACGCCATGTCGAAGAGTTCAAGGTGAACGAGCTTCCAGAGTTCGTTGGAGGGACCGACCCTGAAGTTTACCTGGAATGGGAACGAAAAATTGATCGTATGTTCGAATTTAAAGACCTTGACGATGAGAAAAGGTGTAAGTATGCAATCCTCAAGTTGGGGAAAGGAGCTTCACTTTGGTACGAAGGAGTGAAAACACGAAGAGCTCGTACGGGGAAAGAAAAGATCCGTTCGTGGGATTCGTTAAAAAGAAAACTTCGCAAAAGATATGTACCAACATCACACCGGTTGTCCTTGTACAGGAAGATTGCAGATCTCATGCAAGGAAAGTTGAATGTCAGTGAGTACATTGAGGAGTTTGAGAATCTGACCCTAATGGGAGAAATAGAGGAGAATGAGGAGCAGAAGATGTCGCGATTTTTGCGTGGCTTAAACCAAAGCATAGCTAACTCGGTGGAACTGTATCCATACGAGGACTTCGATACATTATGTGGGTTATGTGTGAAGCTAGAAGCTCAGAACAGGATGAAGATGTATAAACCCGAGTTTCCAGTCAAGTTTGGAAACCCAAGCGTCGGATCTAGTTCAGCTGTTAAGGCAACTGTACCGACTCCAGTTCCTGTTGCGAATCCGGTTAAGGCGACTGTACCCTATGTACCGAAGGAGACGAGTTTGGCTAAAGTGAGATGTTTCAAATGTCAAGGATTCGGGCATTATCAAAATGCTTGTCCGAACAAGCGAGTGGTGACACTAAGGGAAGCTGTCACGATCCGAGACGAGTTGTTGGTTGAGGAAGAAAGACTGGGTGACGTATTTGATTTCGACTTGAAGGATGAAGAAGGAGAAGAATGCGAGACTTACGATGCTCCGAGCTATGACACGGCTTTAGTTCTGCGAACGCTACAAGCCAAAGCTGTATCGAATGATTCGGAACAGCGGAATCAAATATTTCACACGAAGTGTCGAGTGGGAAATAAATGGTGTAGTTTGATCGTGGATGGAGGGAGTTGCACCAACGTAGCTTCCAGCGAGATGGTGACTAAACTCGGGCTGACCACTACAGCTCACCCGAAACCTTACACTTTGCATTGGCTCGATGATGGGAGCAAAATAAGGGTAACTAAACAAGTGAGGATTGGACTAGCCATGGGTTCATATGAAGACAACGTATTATGTGATGTACTCCCGATGGATGCATGCCATGTACTGTTGGGAAGACCATGGATGTTTGATAGGGACGTTTTACACCGAGGAAGAAGCAATGAGTACGAGTTACGGGATAAAGGCAAGAAGATTGTGCTTAAACCAATGTCACCTCAAGCTATTCACTCTATGAGTTCTAGTAGGAGTGAAAAGCCAAAACTGGCCATGTTTGCGAGCGAACGGGAGGTGGAACATGCTATTAATGATGGCAAGTGCGTGTACTTGTTGGTTCTGAAGGAGACACGGAATGGTGACATAGTTGTGCGGAACGAAACGATGGATGCCTTATTACGCGAATTTGCGGATGTTTTTCCCGAAGAATTACCGTCGGGTTTACCACCAATTCGCGGGATTGAACATCAGATCGACCTCATACCGGGTGTGTCGTTGCCTAACAAAGCTGCCTATAGATGTAATCCCGAGGAAACAAAGGAATTACAAAACCAAATCGAAGAACTGATGGATCGTGGATACGTTCGAGAAAGCCTAAGTCCTTGTGCGGTTCCGGTATTACTGGTTCCAAAGAAAGACGGATCTTGGAGGATGTGTATTGACAGTCGAGCGGTGAACAACATAACCATCAAGTATCGATTTCCGATTCCGAGGCTTGATGACATGTTGGACGAATTACACGGATCAGTGATCTTTTCAAAAGTTGATCTACGAAGTGGTTATCACCAGATTCGAATGCGAGAAGGAGATGAGTGGAAGACAGCCTTCAAAACTAAACACGGGCTGTATGAATGGACCGTTATGCCGTTCGGTCTTACAAATGCACCGAGTACTTTCATGCGCTTGATGAATGAGGTACTTAAGCCATTTTTAGGGAAATTTGTGGTTGTATACTTAGATGATATTTTGATCTACAGCCGATCGCTGCAAGAACATTTCGAACACTTGAGGCAAGTCTTCGAAACCCTTAGAGACCAGAAGCTGTATGGAAAAAAGGAGAAGTGCTCATTTTTGGTCGAAAGTATAGTCTTTCTTGGCTATATTGTTTCAAAGGATGGAGTGTCGGTCGATCAAACGAAGATCGAAGCAATTAAGTCCTGGCCGGTTCCCACTACAGTGATGGAGGTTAGATCGTTCCATGGACTAGCTTCATTTTACCGAAGATTCATTCGAGACTTCAGTACCATTGCAAGCCCAATAACCGAATGTTTGAAGAAGGGCACGTTTAATTGGAGCAGAGCTGCTCAGGAGTCATTTGCAAATTTGAAGGCGAAGTTGTGCGAAGCACCAATCTTAGCATTACCCGATTTTTCGCAACCGTTTGAGGTGGAGTGTGATGCTAGCGGGGTGGGCATTGGAGCGGTTCTCATTCAGGGAAAGCGACCTATTGCTTATTTTTCCGAGAAGTTAAACGGTGCTCGTCTGAATTATTGTAGACGATTTACAAGGAGTTTTATGCTATTGTGAGGGCTCTAGATCATTGGAGTCACTATCTTCGACCAAAGCATTTTATCATACACTCGGACCATGAATCTTTGAAGTACATTAACGGGCAACACAAGTTAAGTCCCAGGCATGCGAAGTGGGTGGAATTCCTACAATCATTTCACTTCTCATCAAAGTATAAGGATGGCAAGAGCAATATTGTGGCAGATGCATTGTCTAGGCGTTATGCCTTACTCGCCACTCTTGATGTTCGTTTGCTTGGATTCGATACAATAAAGGAATATTACGAAGGTGATGCGGATTTTGGCGAGACCTTCGCCCTGTGCAAATCTGGCCCGGTGGGAGAATTTTCGATACAGGAGGGTTTTCTTTTAAGGGGAATCGTCTTTGCCTACCCAGGCACACGATTCGAGAATTGCCGGTTCGAGAGGCTCACGGAGGGTTTGGCCGCCACTTCGGTTCGGCCAAGACATTAGAAGTGCTTAAGGAACATTTTTATTGGCCAAGGATGCAGGGGGATGTTAATAATATAATCAGTAAATGTGTGACGTGCCATATTGCGAAAAGTTCGTTCAAATCAGGAGTCTACACACCTTTACCGATTCCGGAGAGGCCGTGGGAAGATGTCTCAATGGATTTCATTGTGGCTTTGCCTCGAACCCAACGAGGTAAGGATGCGATTATGGTGGTCGTCGATCGTTTTTCAAAGATGGCTCATTTTGTTCCTTGTCACAAAACCGATGATGCGAGTAATGTTGCTGACCTGTATTTCCGAGAGGTGGTGCGATTACATGGAGTTCGGAAAACTATTGTTTCGGACCGGGACTCGAAGTTTCTAAGCTACTTTTGGAACACATTATGGAGGAAGGTGGGAACCAAGCTTTTGTTTAGTACTTCGCACCATCCTCAAACCGACGGACAAACTGAAGTAACAAATCGAACACTGGGGACGCTGTTGCGAGGCTTGGTGAGCAAAACACAAAAGGACTGGGATCTGAAACTGGCGCATGCGGAGTTTGCTTACAACCGTTCTCCTACTCATGCCACAGCACACTCTCCGTTTGAAGTAGTTTACGGGTTGAATCCTTACATACCGCTAGATCTAATTCCACTACCAAGTGACGAATTGGTGCATAAGGATGCGGAGTCAAAACTAAAATCAATGATGAAATTACACGAACAGGTGCGGGATCGAATCAAGGAAATAAACGAGGCATATAAAAGGAAGTCGAACAAGCAAAGAAAGCCTAGACTATTCGAGGTTGGAGATTTAGTTTGGTTACATTTGAGGAAGGAACGATTCCCGAGTAAGCGTAAGAATAAGTTAATGCCACGAGCCGAGGGGCCATTTAAAATAGTTGCGAAGGTGAACGACAATGCTTACAAATTAGAACTTCCGGGCGACTATGGAGTGCATGCTACTTTCAACATAGGTGATCTTTCTCCTTATCTTGATGATGACGGGATTGCAGAATTGAGGACAATTCCTCTTAAAGGGGGAGGGGATGATACGAAGTCGACTACTCCAAGCGAAGAAGATGAAGTAAGAATTGACGTAAAATACCTCGATCGCACTCCAACGTACTTCTTGGGCGAGAAAACGGATACGAGGTACGGAGTTACCTTAATTGTCGGAATTAGAATAACTTAAGGCTAGTTGCAACATGGGAGGGGGAAAAGGTCCAAGTGGTAGCTAAACAAAGAATTTTCAGCATTTCTTTATTATACAGGCAGCAGGATTCTTGGCAACTTGTTATATGAAAAAGCGGCTGTCAAACTTCAACTTGGAGACAAGACCCAACTTTTACTTTTGTCAACAAGTGACATGAAGAACCTTTTATTATTCTTTCATTATTTTAAAGAACAGCTTGTAATAGTTTAAGTTATTTTGTCAGGCCACTTTTGCCTATAAATAGTGGCAGTAGAGTTGTAATAGAGAGATTATTGAATGTTGAAGAATTGAGAACACTTTGTGTTTTCCACAGTGAATGCTTTTCATCAAAACTTGGTTTTTATTCGACGCGTTTGAATACTAATCGATTGATTCTCAATAGGTCTTGAGGAGAAATCACTTTATCAAATTATAGGTCTAATTTGATAAAACATCTGTTTATATCTTGTTTCGATATTCGGTTCATTTTTTTGATACACTTGATACTTGTTCAATATTTCGTATAAAGTGTTGTTCGATCCTTGAACGTGTTTCTGTCTTAAAGTCGCTTCCGAACGAAACGTCTTGTTTCGAGTCTTTTCATTTGGGCCAAATTCTGTCTTGTGGCAGTATCGAATCACCGCCTTCATCACTCGCCATGATATTATTCGTAGCGAATGTTGTCACCGATTCCGAGTTTCTTGTCGATAGCTTCCGCTCGTCAAAAAGGACTTCCGCTGTATCGATAGCGAATTCGCATAACCAGTGAGAATTCGTATCATGTTACCTCACAATACTCGATATGTGTAACACTCGTAAGAATTAACCGAAAGTAGGGCAATTCGGCTTACGTAAACAAGAACAATATGAAAGTGATTTATCAAACTAGACCTATAGTTTGATAAAGCAATCTCTCCTCAAGACCTATTGAGAATCGATTAAATTACAATTCGAAAACGCGTCGAATTATAATCAAGGTTTTGCTGAAAATCATTCAACAAGAAGTAATACACAAGGTATTTCGTTTTTCTTCACTTCAAGATGCTTACAAAAGGTTGAGGATGAGGCCTATATATAGCCATTACAAGATCACACAAAAATCAACTACAATCAAACAAAGATTAAACAATTCTAACATGACAACAAAAATCAACACCAAGCTTCCATCCTCCTTGGTTTGGTTCGAATTATTGAAGTGTGGAGGGACCCAAAATCTTCTCCATTTGATTTTCTTGTAAGACTTTGAAAAATATAGGCATTAACTTGAAAAATGAAGGCATGGAAAATCTTCACCAATCGTGGACAAAATCGTCACAAATCTTCATCAATTTTCGGCCATAAAAATCACTGTACATTTGAACGGTTCGTGTAGCTTGATAGAAGCATTATTTGACCTTGGACCGTTTCACATGATTTATAGATCTTTCTTTTATCTTTCCATGGCCGCTTGAATCACCTAAATCGGACTTCGTATGACAGAGTTATGATTAAAATACCAAAACTGCTACGAAGTAGTCATACGAGCGGGAATTGGTAATTTTGTCCGCTTTTCGCCTTTTTCACTCGGACTAGTCAATACAAAAGCCTATTATATTATGTCTAAAAATACTCCTAACCTATATGGTAACCTAATAGACTATTATTTTATTAAAATAGACTCCTAATATACTTCTAATACCGAAATTACTAATACTCTAATATCAATTCCGAAAATGACAATAAAAATAACAATAATAATGTCTTCTTCACTCGAGCTCCGATACCACTTATGATACGAATTACGTATGAAATTGTACGTAAACTCGCAAGGAAATGCAGCGGAATTATTTTGTTACCTCACAACACTCGATATGTGTAACTGATACGGAATTGAATAGTCCGAGTAAAGAAACCGAAGCAAGGATCGACGTAAATGACCTTACAACGCGTCATGCACGTACGGCAACATTTTTAGGCGAGAAAACGGACACAAGCCGGAAAATGACACAACCTGCCGGAAAATGTCGTCGCCTGCCGGAAAATGTCGAGCCTGCCGGAAAATATCGCACCTGCCGGAAAATGTCGATCACTGCCGGTCGGACCTGACCGTGCCGTCCGACACGGCCCGTGCCGAGATGTCCTAGAAAGTGAAATCTCGCTGCCGACCGAACCCGACCGTGTCGTCCGACACGGCCCGTGCCGACACAACTCGACCGTGCCAGGCGACGCGGTCGAGTCACACTCTTCCGGATAGTAAAATTCCCGCTGTCCGACCAACCCGACCGTGCCAGGCGACACGGTCGAGTCCTGCCGAACATGTGCGCCCGCACATGCCGCCGCGGCCGTGCCGATCGGCACGGGCCGTGTCCGACAGCCAGCAAAATGTCCATTATTGCTGATTTTTTTTATTTTTTGTTGTTTTTCCTCCCCTCACATGTCATGATTAGACGTGCATGTTATGTGGGGTGGCTTATAATCATTTTGTTGTGTGATTCCCCCTCCCTTTGATTTGATTCCTTTGTATTTTATCTTGTTGTTTTGTTTTTCATTTCAAGATCATGTGATCTTGTTTTTTTTTCTTAGTTGCTAAGAAGACTATCATGCTATAAGTAGTCTTGTTCATGCTTTCATTAAGCACATTGTATGTTGAAGAAATAAGAATACACTTGTGTTTTCTTGGTGAATGCTTTTCATCAAAACCTTGGTTATAATTCGACGCGTTTTCGAGTTTTAATCGAATCGATTCTCAATAGGTCTTGAGGAAAGATTATCTTATCAAACTATAGGTCTAGTTTGATAAATTATTCATATTGTTCTTGTTTATGTAAGCCGAATTTCCCTACTTTCGGTTATATCTTACGAGTGTTCCACATATTCGAGTGTTGTGAGGATCAATTATATTTCCGCTGCATTCCATACGAGTTTATGTCCATTTTCATACGTAATTCGTATCAGTAACACTCGTAAGAATTAACCGAAAGTAGGGCAATTCGGCTTACGTAAACAAGAACAATATGAAAGTGATTTATCAAACTAGACCTATAGTTTGATAAGGCAATCTCTCCTCAAGACCTATTGAGAATCGATTAAATTACAACTCGAAAACGCGTCGAATTATAATCAAGGTTTTGCTGAAAATCATTCAACAAGAAGTAATACACAAGGTATTTCGTTTTTCTTCACTTCAAGATACTTACAAAAGCTTGAGGATGAGGCCTATATATAGCCATTACAAGATCACACAAAAATCAACTAAAATCAAACAAAGATTAAACAATTCTAACAAGACAACAAAAATCAACACCAAGCTTCCATCCTCCTTGATTTGGTTCGAATTATTGAAGTGTGGAGGGACCCAAAATCTTCTCCATTTGATTTTCTTGTAAGACTTTGAAAAATGTAGGCATTAACTTGAAAAATGAAGGCATGGAAAATCTTCATCAATCTTGGACAAAATATTCACAAATCTTCATCAATTTTCGGCCATAAAAATCACTGCACATTTGAACGGTTCGTGTGGCTTTATAGAAGCATAATTGGACCTTGGACCATTTCACATGATTTATAGATCTTTCTTTTATCTTTCCATGGCCGCTTGAATCACCTAAATCGGACTTCGTATGAGAGAGTTATGATTAAAATACCAAAATTACTACGAAGTAGTCATATGCGCGGGAATTGGTAATTTTGTCCGCTTTTCGCCTTTTTCACTCGGACTAGTCAATACAAAAGCCTATTATATTATGTCTAAAAATACTCCTAACCTATATGGTAACCTAATAGACTATTATTTTATTAAAATAGACTCCTAATATACTTCTAATATCGAAAATACTGACACTCTAATATCAATTCCGAAAATGACAATAAAAATAACAATAATAATGTCTTCTTCACTCGAGCTCGTCAATCCCGTATCATCTCCTCTCCCTTTAAAGGGAATTGTCCTCAATTCCGCAATCCCGTCGTCATCAAGATAAGGAGAGAGATCAAAATTATCGGACGTTCGAGTGTGGTTCAACACTTTGAGGCAATAGTAATATTTCTCAGAAGTGCCAACAAAATAACTATCATTAGTTATAAAAAAATAATAGATACTTTGTGAGGTAAAACCTTTATCATCGTGGTTGAACTCATCGGATGCAATTTCAAGACCGAAGAAAATTGCCTCGTAATCGTCTTTCATGCCAATCGGGTGTGATTTCACTTGTGAACAAATTTCACAATCGCATTCGTCAAAAATAGGAGGTTTTGACCAATCAACAACAAGATCTAAACTTGAAGATTCGGAGAACGGATAACAGAAATCAAACATTTTTTTTTATTTTTTATTTTTGGAAAGAAAAATTGATAATAAAATACCTCAACAAAAAAATTCGTTGAATAAATCGCCCAAGGCGATGACCTTGGGCTCCGATACCACTTATGATACGAATTACGTATGAAATTGTACGTAAACTCGCAAGGAAATGCAGCGGAAATATTTTGTTACCTCACAATACTCGATATGTGAAACACTCGTAAGAATTAACCGAAAGTAGGGCAATTCGGCTTACGTAAACAAGAACAATATGAAAGTGATTTATCAAAATAGACCTATAGTTTGATAAAGCAACCTCTCCTCAAGACCTATTGAGAATCGATTAAATTACAATTCGAAAACGCGTCGAATTATAATCAAGGTTTTGCTGAAAATCATTCAACAAGAAGTAATACACAAGGTATTTCGTTTTTCTTCACTTCAAGATGCTTACAAAAGGTTGAGGATGAGGCCTATATATAGCCATTACAAGATCACACAAAAATCAACTACAATCAAACAAAGATTAAACAATTCTAACAAGACAACAAAAATCAACACCAAGCTTCCATCCTTCTTGGTTTGGTTCGAATTATTAAAGTGTGGAGGGACCCAAAATCTTCTCCATTTGATTTTCTTGTAAGACTTTGAAAAATGTAGGCATTAACTTGAAAAATGAAGGCATGGAAAATCTTCACCAATCGTGGACAAAATCGTCACAAATCTTCATCAATTTTCGGCCATAAAAATCACTGTACATTTGAACGGTTCGTGTAGCTTGATAGAAGCATTATTGGACCTTGGACCGTTTGACATGATTTATAGATCTTTCTTTTATCTTTCCATGGCCGCTTGAGTCACCTAAATCGAACTTCGTATGAGAGAGTTATGATTAAAATACCAAAACTGCTACGAAATAGTCATACGCGCGGGAATTGGTAATTTTGTCCGCTTTTCGCCTTTTTCACTCGGACTAGTCAATACAAAAGCCTATTATATTATGTCTAAAAATACTCCTAACCTATATGGTAACCTAATAAACTATTATTTTATTAAAATAGACTCCTAATATACTTCTAATACCGAAAATACTAACACTCTAATATCAATTCCGAAAATGGCAATAAAAATAACAATAATAATGTCTTCTTCACTCGAGCTCCGATACCACTTATGATACAAATTACGTATGAAATTGTACGTAAACTCGCAAGGAAATGCAGCGGAATTATTTTGTTACCTCACAACACTCGATATGTGTAACTGATACGGAATTGAATAGTCCGAATAAAGAAACCGAAGCAAGGATCGACGTAAATGACCTTACAACGCGTCATGCACGTACGACAACATTTTTAGGCGAGAAAACGGGTACAAGCCGGAAAATGACACAACCTGCTGGAAAATGTCGTCGCCTGCTGGAAAATGTCGAGCCTGCCGGAAAATATCGCACCTACCGGAAAATGCCGATCACTGCCGGCCGGACCCGACCGTGCCGTCCGACACGGCCCGTGCCGAGATGTCCTAGAAAGTGAAATCTCGCTGCCGACCGAACCCGACCGTGTCGTCCGACACGGCCCGTGCCGACACAACCTGACCGTGCCAGGCGACACGGTCGAGTCACACTCTTCCGGATAGTAAAATTCCTGCTGTCCGACCAACCCGACCGTGCCAGGCGACACGGTCGAGTCCTGCCGAACATGTGCACCCGCACATGCCGCCGCGGCCGTGCCGATCGGCACGGGCCGTGTCCGACAGCCAACAAAATGTCCATTATTGCTGATTTTTTTTTATTTTTTGTTGTTTTTCCTCCCCTCACATGTCATGATTAGACTTGCATGTTATGTGGGGTGGCTTATAATCATTTTGTTGTGTGATTCCCCCTCCCTTTGATTTGATTCCTTTGTATTTTATCTTGTTGTTTTGTTTTTCATTTCAAGATCATGTGATCTTGTTTTTTTTCTTAGTTGCTAAGAAGACTACCATGCTATAAGTAGTCTTGTTCATGCTTTCATTAAGCACATTGTATGTTGAAGAAATAAGAATACACTTGTGTTTTCTTGGTGAATGCTTTTCATCAAAACCTTGGTTATAATTCGACGCGTTTTCGAGTTTTAATCGAATCGATTCTCAATAGGTCTTGAGGAAAGATTATCTTATCAAACTATAGGTCTAGTTTGATAAATCATTCATATTGTTCTTGTTTATGTATGCCGAATTGCCCTACTTTCGGTTATATCTTACGAGTGTTCCACATATTCGAGTGTTGTGAGAATCAATTATATTTCCGCTGCATTCCATACGAGTTTACGTCCATTTTCATACGTAATTCGTATCATTAGTGGTATCGGAGCCCAGGGTCATCTCCTTGGGCGATTTTCTTCAACGATTTCTTGTGAAGAACTATATCTTGACTCTTGTTATGGATTTCTCCGATCTCGATTTCTTGATGAAACTCCGTGACGCACTAAACGGCTTACCAGAGCAACGTATGCAAGAAAGACGCAGAGACGATGCCAACGATATTGATTTCTTGGCCAAATGTCGCAGCATACCGGAATTTTACGGAGATAGTAATCCAGATGCGTGCATAGATTGGCTCCGTGCTTGTGAGGAGCACTCGGACTTCAAGGCTGCCCCGATCAACCACCGCGTTTCGTTGGTGGCAAGGCGCCTCCGCGGTAGCGCTGCCGTCTGGTGGCAAAAATTGAAACAGTCCCGTTCACAACAACGTAAGCCTAAAATTACAGATTGGCAAAAATTCAGAAAATATTTCAAGCGAAGGTTCAAAGCCACATCTTACCACCAGTCGTTGTTTCCCCACCACCAATCATTCGACGCCCCGCCGCCAACCTTTGATCAAAGATTTTTTTTTCATCGAAGAATTTCAAATAAGTTTTTTTGACGAAGACGATGTCCCTACCACCATTTTCAATGAAGTAGACGAGACAGAGTTTTCAACGGAGCAATTCAACGAAGAAGATGAGTTGAGCCGTGTCTCCCTAGTCGACGAACCTAGATCTTGCTACTTTGATCATGGGCTAGTTGGTTGTGTTGGCCAAATTAACCAAAACGGACCAAATTATTTTAATGGTGAGGAGCCTTTTTGTGTCATGGAAATTGGACCGGATTATGAAGGGCCACCGGTATTTGATGCGTAACTGGGCTGACGAAGAGGAGTCCGTAATTGATCCTGTGTTTCCCATAATTGATTCCGTGTCTCCTATTTTTGATAAAGATGAAGAAAGGTGCTATATTTACCCAGTGGTTCCTGTTTATAATACCGAGCTTAAAGACGAGCCTTCCCAATGTTTTGATGTGTAAGGTGATTCCGAGGCAATTTTCTTGGTTCTTGAAATTGCATCCAATGAATTCAACCACGATGATAAAGATTTTGCCTCACAGAATAATAATTATTATTATTTCATTAATAATGATAGTTATTTGTTTGGTGATTCCCGGAGATCCCATACTACTTATCGTCTCAAGATTTTGGGCCATGTACGTACTACGGACATTTTCGAGATCAAGTACTTAGAAGCTTTAGTTAATTATCTTGATGACGTAGGAAGATCGGAATTGAGGACGATTCCCTTTAAAGGGGGAGGGGATGATACGGAATTGAATAGTCCGAATAAAGAAACTGAAGCAAGGATCGACGTAAATGACCTTACAACGCGTCATGCACGTACGGCAACATTTTTAGGCGAGAAAACGGACACAAGCCGGAAAATGACACAACCTGCCGGAAAATGTCGTCGCCTGCCGGAAAATGTCGAGCCTACTGGAAAATATCGCACCTACCGGAAAATGCCGATCACTGCCAGCCGGACCCGACCGTGCCGGCCGACACGGCCCGTGCCGAGATGTCCTAGAAAGTGAAATCTCGCTGCCGACCGAACCCGACCGTGTCGTCCGACACGGCCCGTGCCGACACAACCCGACCGTGCCAGGCGACACGGTCGAGTCACACTCTTCCGGATAGTAAAATTCATTGTCCCGACCAACCCGACCGTGCCGGCGACACGGCCGAGTCTCGCCGAACATGTGCGCCGCACATGCCGCATGGCCGTGCCGATCGGCACGTGTCAGAAACTGACCCAAAGAAAATGTCCATTATTGCTGATTTTTTTTATTTTTTGTTGTTTTTCCTCCCCTCACATGTCATGATTAGACTTGCATATTATGTGGGGTGGCTTATAATCATTTTGTTGTGTGATTCCCCCTCCCTTTGATTTGATTCCTTTGTATTTTATCTTGTTGTTTTGTTTTTCATTTCAAGATCATGTGATCTTGTTTTTTTTCTTAGTTGCTAAGAAGACTACCATGCTATAAGTAGTCTTGTTCATGCTTTCATTAAGCACATTGTATGTTGAAGAAATAAGAATACACTTGTGTTTTCTTGGTGAATGCTTTTCATCAAAACCTTGGTTATAATTCGACGCGTTTTCGTGTTTTAATCGAATCGATTCTCAATAGGTCTTGAGGAAAGATTATCTTATCAAACTATAGGTCTAGTTTGATAAATCATTCATATTGTTCGTGTTTATGTAAGCCGAATTGCCCTACTTTCGGTTATATCTTACGAGTGTTCCACATATTCGAGTGTTGTGAGGATCAATTATATTTCCGCTGCATTCCATACGAGTTTACGTCCATTTTCATACGTAATTCGTATCAGTAACACCCGTAAGAATTAACCGAAAGTAGGGCAATTCGGCTTACGTAAACAAGAACAATATGAAAGTGATTTATCAAACTAGACCTATAGTTTGATAAGGCAATCTCTCCTCAAGACCTATTGAGAATCGATTAAATTACAACTCGAAAACGCGTCGAATTATAATCAAGGTTTTGCTGAAAATCATTCAACAAGAAGTAATACACAAGGTATTTTGTTTTTCTTTACTTCAAGATACTTACAAAAGCTTGAGGATGAGGCCTATATATAGCCATTACAAGATCACACAAAAATCAACTAAAATCAAACAAAGATTAAACAATTCTAACAAGACAACAAAAATCAACACCAAGCTTCCATCCTCCTTGGTTTGGTTCGAATTATTGAAGTGTGGAGGGACCCAAAATCTTCTCTATTTGATTTTCTTGTAAGACTTTGAAAAATGTAGGCATTAACTTGAAAAATTAAGGCATGGAAAATCTTCATCAATCTTGGACAAAATCTTCACAAATCTTCATCAATTTTCGGCCATAAAAATCACTGCACATTTGAACGGTTCGTGTGGCTTGATAGAAGCATAATTGGACCTTGGACCGTTTCACATGATTTATAGAGATTTGTTTTATCTTTCCATGGCCGCTTGAATCACCTAAATCGGACTTCGTATGAGAGAGTTATGATGAAAAAACCAAAACTGCTACGAAGTAGTCATACGCGCGGGAATTGGTAATTTTGTCCGCTTTTCGCCTTTTTCACTCGGACTAGTCAATACAAAAGCCTATTATATTATGTCTAAAAATACTCCTAACCTATATGGTAACCTAATAGACTATTATTTTATTAAAATAGACTCCTAATATACTTCTAATACCGAAAATACTGACACTCTAATATCAATTCCGAAAATGACAATAAAAATAACAATAATAATGTCTTCTTCACTCGAGCTCGTCAATCCCGTATCATCCCCTCTCCCTTTAAATGGAATTGTCCTCAATTCCGCAATCCCGTCGTCATCAAGATAAGGAGAGAGATCAAAATTATCGGACGTTCGAGTGTGGTTCAACACTTTGAGGCAATAGTAATATTTCTCAGAAGTGCCAACAAAATAACTATCATTAGTTATAAAAAAATAATAGATACTTTGTGAGGTAAAACCTTTATCATCGTGGTTGAACTCATCGAATGCAATTTCAAGACCGAAGAAAATTGTCTCGTAATCGTCTTTCATGCCAATCGGGTGTGATTTCACTTGTGAACAAATTTCACAATCGCATTCGTCAAAAATAGGAGGTTTTGACCAATCAACAACAAGATCTAAACTTGAAGATTCGGAGAACGGATAACAGAAATCAAACATTTTTTTTTTATTTTTTATTTTTGGAAAGAAAAATTGATAATAAAATACCTCAACAAAAAAAATCGTTGAATAAATCGCCCAAGGCGATGACCTTGGGCTCCGATACCACTTATGATACGAATTACGTATGAAATTGTACGTAAACTCGCAAGGAAATGCAGTGGAAATATTTTGTTACCTCACAATACTCGATATGTGTAACACTCGTAAGAATTAACCGAAAGTAGGGCAATTCGGCTTACGTAAACAAGAACAATATGAAAGTGATTTATCAAACTAGACCTATAGTTTGATAAAGCAATCTCTCCTCAAGACCTATTGAGAATCAATTAAATTACAATTCGAAAACGCGTCGAATTATAATCAAGGTTTTGCTGAAAATCATTCAACAAGAAGTAATACACAAGGTATTTCGTTTTTCTTCACTTCAAGATGCTTACAAAAGGTTGAGGATGAGGCCTATATATAGCCATTATAAGATCACACAAAAATCAACTACAATCAAACAAAGATTAAACAATTCTAACAAGACAACAAAAATCAACACCAAGCTTCCATCCTCCTTGGTTTGGTTCGAATTATTGAAGTGTGGAGGGACCCAAAATCTTCTCTATTTGATTTTCTTGTAAGACTTTGAAAAATGTAGGCATTAACTTGAAAAATGAAGGCATGAAAAATCTTCACCAATCGTGGACAAAATCGTCACAAATCTTCATCAATTTTCGGCCATAAAAATCACTGCTCATTTGAACGGTTCGTGTAGCTTGATAGAAGCATAATTGGACCTTGGACCATTTCACATGATTTATAGATCTTTCTTTTATCTTTCCATGGCCGCTTGAATCACCTAAATCGGACTTCGTATGAGAGAGTTATTATTAAAATACCAAAACTGCTACGAAGTAGTCATACGCGCGGGAATTGGTAATTTTGTCCGCTTTTCGCCTTTTTCACTCGGACTAGTCAATACAAAAGCCTATTATATTGTGTCTAAAAATACTCCTAACCTATATGGTAACCTAATAGACTATTATTTTATTAAAATAGACTCCTAATATACTTCTAATACCGAAAATACTAACACTCTAATATCAATTCCGAAAATGACAATAAAAATAACAATAATAATGTCTTCTTCACTCGAGCTCCGATACCACTTATGATACGAATTACATATGAAATTGTACGTAAACTCGCAAGGAAATGCAGCGGAATTATTTTGTTACCTCACAACACTCGATATGTGTAACACTCGTAAGAATTAACCGAAAGTAGGGCAATTCGGCTTACGTAAACAAGAACAATATGAAAGTGATTTATCAAACTAGACCTATAGTTTGATAAGGCAATCTCTCCTCAAGACCTATTGAGAATCGATTAAATTACAACTCAAAAACGCATCGAATTATAATCAAGGTTTTGCTGAAAATCATTCAACAAGAAGTAATACACAAGGTATTTCGTTTTTCTTCACTTCAAGATACTTACAAAAGCTTGAGGATGAGGCCTATATATAGCCATTACAAGATCACACAAAAATCAACTAAAATCAAACAAAAATTAAACAATTCTAACAAGACAACAAAAATCAACACCAAGCTTCCATCCTCCTTGGTTTGGTTCGAATTATTGAAGTGTGGAGGGACCCAAAATCTTCTCCATTTGATTTTCTTGTAAGACTTTGAAAAATGTAGGCATTAACTTGAAAAATGAAGGCATGGAAAATCTTCATCAATCTTGGACAAAATCTTCACAAATCTTCATCAATTTTCGGCCATAAAAATCACTGCACATTTGAACGGTTCGTGTGGCTTGATAGAAGCATAATTGGACCTTGGACCGTTTCACATGATTTATAGATCTTTCTTTTATCTTTCCATGGCCGCTTGAATCACCTAAATCGGACTTCGTATGACAGAGTTATGACTAAAATACCAAAACTGCTACGAAGTAGTCATACGCGCGGGAATTGGTAATTTTGTCCGCTTTTCGCCTTTTTCACTCGGACTAGTCAATACAAAAGCCTATTATATTATGTCTAAAAATACTCATAACCTATATGGTAACCTAATAGACTATTATTTTATTAAAATAGACTCCTAATATACTTCTAATACCGAAAATACTAACACTCTAATATCAATTCCGAAAATGACAATAAAAATAACAATAATAATGTCTTCTTCACTCGATCTCGTCAATCACGTATCAGTGACTGTGTCTGTATCTCGACGCCTCTGACCGAATCTCCTCTCATTTCGCTCCTACCAGAGTAAGTAGACCAACGCTGCTAAAAAGATACGGTATGCCATGTTAACCACATGCTTACCTCTCCACCTCCTAGCCGCCCAAAGAATACCCGTACTCCACTCAGAGTGAGGCCAACAAAATTTTACGTCCCTCCTAGCAATAGAGATACACCTACTAGAGTAAGGGCACATGAAGAATAAGTGAGAATGAGACTCTAACGCCATCCCACAAAGGACACAAATACCATCTTCATGCTGCAGTCAAGGCTTATCCATAGTCGACAGATGCTCCTGAATAGCCAACCATAAGATGAAGGAGTGCCTAGGAATCTTCCCGGTGCCAAGAAGGAGAGGGGCCCACGGAACAGAAGGAGAATACGCTCTAAGGAACCGAAGAGCAGATGAGGAATAATAGGATACTGAGCTATGCGGTCTCCAGGAGATTCGATCCTTACCTCCATTGATAGGAGGGAGGGCAGAAACAACCTGCTGAAACTCGGAACGATCAACCACCGGCCAAACCCAATGACCATAAAAAATAACAGAGCCAAGACGGGCATGCACATCAATGCCAGTCCAAAGAGGCGCTCTAGGCAGAGAATGCCTGATCAAACCTATAGGGTGCTAAGGTTCCGACCATAAACGGAAGGAAGAGCCATCACCAACAGAATACTGAAACGTTCCCATGACCAGAGGACGCAACTTCAGCTGCTATTTCCAAACCCAAGAAGACGCAGCAGAGATAGGAATATCCCAAAAAGAACACTGCTGAACTCTATATGAACGAACCCAGCTAACCCAAACAGAACGAGAATAGGCATAATCCGATTAGAGTAACCCAACAGTCTCGCATAGAACCCAACAACCTCATTCTTAATAAGAGCAGGGTCAGTCAACTCATTACCATACTCCGTATTAAGTCTAGAGATACGAGATCTGACTCGCCTAGATGCAATCCGCCGGAAGAAGAAGGCAGAACACTGGTCCCCATCCTTAAGCCAAGCCAACTTGGCCCGCTGCCTGAGCGAGACTGTTCCTGAGCCACGACAACTGAGAAAACCCACCGACAACATCTCTCCAACAATAAAACCGAGTCATCCATGGAATGGTCCCTGAGGATACTCTGAGAAGAAGAGAGTAATGGAGTAGCAGCAACAACATAGCGCGAAAAACGGGCTTAAGGGCGACCAACTTACGACAAATCGCATAAAACGGCCCCCCACAATATGGTGATGCCAAGTGTCCCAAACCGCCGGGAGGAAATCCTCAGAGTCAGCCACAAAATTATCAAATCTGAACATTTTACCTCTGCAGCGAGGCAAACTATCAAGACCAGAATAAGGGGGCTATGATCAGAAGTCCGCGGCAGATCACAAGAGTAAGTACGATCAACGTGATCAATAAATCACTGCGGGTTACCCAACACCCTATCAAGACGTTTCCACAAAGATCTAGGAGATGGACTCTTGTTATGCCAGGAGAACCAAGAGCCTACCATCGAAAGGCTCTCAATATTCGCATGCCTGCAAAGCTCTCTGAACTCCACTAGGGGCGGCTCATCGTCAGAATGAGGAGCTTCCCCTCCCGAAATCACACTAGTGTCCAAAACATGATACGAGTTATCTAGGAAATGTGGATACGTATCGGTCGGAGTATATGTAGGTGTATGATAGCGGAAGGCTTTTATGAATATGGTAATTCGAGTGTATGAATATGGATGAAATATCGGATAAAGTAACAATATCGATCAAGAAGACTTGAATGATCAAGAACAAAGGATAAAGATTTATCAAATTAGACCTATAATTCGATAAAAAATATTTCTTCTCAAGACCTATTGAGAATCAATCGGATTAATACTCGAAAACGCGTCGAATAAAAATCAAGTTTCGGTAAAAATCATTTGCCAATGATAGAAACACAAAGTGTATTCTTTCACATTCAAATTCATAATACTCTATCATTACAAATGATAATCAACTCCTACTTATAGGAGGTGAAGTCTTAGTCTAAGGAATCAAACAAAAAAAAGAAAATAATTCAAAGATTTATAAAATCTTTGAATAATCAAAACAAATCAAATAAAATACATACAAGAAGCATAAATCACAAAATGGGGGAAACATAATCCCTAAAATAAGTAAAAAAGGAAAAGAGAAGTCAAAAATACACAAAAGTGTATAAAATATGTTGGCTGCCGGCAGGGACTCGACCGTGTCCCGTGACACGGCCGCGGTGCGATCGATAGGCGCCGGCAGGGACTCGACCGTGTCCGCTTGACACGGTCGCGGCGCGACAAGGACGTCTGACAGTGACTCGGCACGGGCGCGGCACGATAAGGACCGGCAGTGACTCGACCGTGCGGCGCGACAAGGACATTTGGCAGGACTCGACCGTGTCGCCTGGCACGGTTAGGTTGGTCGGACAGCGAGATCTCCTTATCCGGAAGAGTGTGACTTGACCGTATCGGACGACACAGTCGGGTTCGGCCGACAGTCAGTTTCACAATTCTGGGACATCTCGGCACGGGCCGTGCCGGACGACATGGCCGAGTTCGGCCGGCAGTGCTCGGCATTTTCCGGCAGGCTCGATATTTTCCGGCAGGCGACGACATTTTCCGGCAGGTTGTGTCATTTTCCGGCTTGTGTCCGTTTTCTCGCCCTAAAAATATTGTCGTACGTGCATGACGCATTGTAAGGCCATTTACGTCGATCCTTACTTCGTTTTCTTTATTCAGACTAGTCAATTCCGTATCATCCCCTCCCCCTTTAAAGGGAATTGTCCTCAATTCCGAACTTCCTTCGTCATCAAGATAATTAATTAAAGCCTCCAAGTACTTGATCTCGAAAATGTCTGCAGTACGTACACGGCCCAAAATCTTGAGACGATAGGTAGCGGGGGGGCCTCGAGAATCACCAACAAAATAACTATCATTATTAATAAAATAATAATAATTACTCCGCCAGGTAATACCGATATCATGACATGAGTGGACATCTGAAATGGGAAGCACGACAGTAATAATAGGTCGCCCTTCATCGAATGCCACTTCAAGCCCTGGGAAAAACACTTCGTCGTCGACTTTTATATCAAAATCTTGGTAAGGCTCAAGATATAGATGTTCCGGAATCATAACATCTTCTTGCTCCGTATCAAGAACCGAAAGCACCTCATTGGAGTTTGGACAAAAATCTTCAAAACAACTTACATCGAGACATAGATCGCCGTCGGGCACAACATCAAAAATGGGAAGCATTAATGATTTCACGTCGGCTTCACCATCAAAAATGGGAAACACGGAATCAATTATGGGTCCCTCTTTGTCAACTGGTTCGGTATCAAATACTGGCGGTCCTTCATAACCCGATCCACTTTCTATTTTAATATTATCGGGTTCCTTGAATAATGTCTCATCAAAAATTAATCCACTAAGCTCGTTTCGTACCGCAACAAAGTCACATGACCCACTTTGCTCCGATAGGGCAGCTCGACTCCAACCATCATCTTCTTTGTCATCACCAAATGCCGCAGGAAATTCCATCATATCAAAGTCGGCAGTGACAAGGAGTTCATCTTCAAGATTAGTCGTTTCAAAAAACATAAAGCCGTGATCTTGCTTCGCGTTTGGGATAAATTTTCTGGGGAAATATTTCCTGAATTTTTGCCAATCTCCGATTTTTGGCTTACGTTGTTGTGAACGGGACTTTTTCAGTTTTTGCCACTAGACGGCGGTGCTACCGCGGAGGCGCCTTGCCACCAACGAAACGCGGTGGTTAATCGGGGTAGACTTGAAGTCCGAGTGCTCCTCACAAGCACGGAGCCAATCTATGCACGCATCTGGATTACTATATCCGTGAAATTCCGGTATGCTACGGAATTTGGACAAGAAATCAATATCGTTGGCATCGCCTCTGCGTCTTTCTTGCATACGTTGCTCCGGTAAGCCGTTTAGTGCGTCACGGAGTTTCATCAAGAAATCGAGATCGGAGAAATACATAACAAGAATCAAGAGATAGTTCTTCACAAGAAATCGTTGAAGAAATCGCCCAAGGAGATGATCTTGAGCTCTGATACCACTTATGATACGAATTATCCCGAAAAGGTGGATACGTATCGGTCGGAGTATATGTAGGTGTATGATAGCGGAAGGCTTTTATGAATATGGTAATTCGAGTGTATGAATATGGATGAAATATCGGATAAAGTAACAATATCGATCAAGAAGACTTGAACGATCAAGAACAAAGGATAAGGATTTATCGAATTAGACCTATAATTCGATAAAAAAGATTTCTTCTCAAGACCTATTGAGAATCAATCGGATTAATACTCGAAAACGCGTCGAATAAAAATCAAGTTTCGGTAAAAATTATTTACCAATGATAGAAACACAAAGTGTATTCTTTCACATTCAATTTCATAATACTATATCATTACAAATGATAATCAACTCCTACTTATAGGAGGTGAAGTCTTAGTCTAAGGAATCAAACAAAAAAAAGAAAATAATTCAAAGATTTATAAAATCTTTGAATAATCAAAACAAATCGAATAAAATACATACAAGAAACATAAATCACAAAATGGGGGAAACATAATCCCTAAAATAAGTAAAAAGGAAAAGAGAAGTCAAAAATACACAAAAGTGTATAAAATATGTGGGCTGCCGGCAGGGACTCGACCGTGTCACGTGACACGTCCGCGGCGCGGTCGACAGGCACCGACAGGGACTCGATCGTGTCCGCTTGACACGGTCGCGGCGCGACAAGGACGTCTGACAGTGACTCGGCACGGGCGCGGCGCGATAAGGACCGGCAGTGACTCGACCGTGCGGCGCGACAAGGACGTTTGGCAGGACTCGACCGTGTCGCCTGGCACGATCGGGTTGGTCGGACAGCGAGATCTCCCTATCCGGACACGGTCGGGTTCGGCCGACCGTCAGTTTCACAATTCTGGGACATCTCGGCACGGGCCGTGCCGGACGACACGGCCGAGTTCGGCCGGCAGTGCTCGGCATTTTCCGGCAGGTGCGATATTTTCCGGGAGGCTCGACATTTTCCGGCAGGCGACGACATTTTCCGGCAGGTTGTGTCATTTTCCGGCTTGTGTCCGTTTTCTCGCCTAAAAATGTTTTCGTATGTGCATGACGTGTTGTAAGGCCATTTACGTCGATCCTTGCTTCGTTTTCTTTATTCGAACTAGTCAATTCCGTATCAAAACAGCATTAAAATCACCCATAATGACCCAAGGCTCAGCAGCATGTAGTACCGAGAAATCAGTGAGACACTGCCACAACAGCCGCCTCTCAATAAGATCATTAGAACCATAGGCAAAGGTAACCAGAATGCAGGACGAGTTGAGGAAAAGAGTAACACGACAATGAATAAACTGCGACTCGATAGCAATAATATCCACAGAAACAGAACCAGGATCCCACCCAATCCATATCCTCTTCCTAGGCCCACTACCATAATCAGAGAACCAATTCCAAGAGCCATAAATAAATGAAGAAACACGCCCATAGTTACCAACTGAGACTCGCGTCTCGAGTAGAGCAATACAACAAAGATTAAATGAGCTAATTACCTCCCGGACCGAGATCTGATGTTCAGTTCGGTTAAGTCCACGAACATTCCACACAGCAATAGGGATCATTTAACAACATCGACCCGAGCTGCATCAATAATAGGGCCCAAAGGAGAAGAACTAGAACAAAGCGACGTGCCGACAAAATCAGGAATCTCATCCTCAATATCATCGGCAAGACCAGAAAGAGCCACAAACCTATTGGGAAACGGCTAACTCACACCAACACAATCCCTTCTAGGCGACAAGATAGGAGAGCTGGTAGTAACCAAGGAGAGAGTAGAGACGCTACTCAACGGACCCGATCCAGCACTACGACCTACAGAGCCCCCAGCTAACTCCACTCCTGGGAACCCGTATCTGGAAGCGGGGCCCTACCTCAGCCTGAGCGACCCCCCAGCTGGAACCAGACCCAACGAAGACCCCGGACCACAAGTTCCTGATGGAGCAGACTTAGCCACATAAATACGAGCCTGTTTAACCTGCTTCTGAACCAAAGGCTTTGAAATGCTCGGGCAAACTGGATCACGATGCCCGAAAACTCTACAAACACCACACCGATGTGGTAACCATTCATACTCGACATGGACCCTCCTAACACAAGGACAATCACCATCAGATGGAAGGACCATGAGAAACGAGCGAATCAGGCTAGTATTAGCGTCTAACATGATGCATAGTCAGGCATAATCCACTTTCAGACAGTTCCTGGTGAACACATCAGCAAAAAGTGGATCCTCTATAGCACTAGCAGTAATACTGAGCCCCTCGTCAGTCCAATACTCGAGAGGGACATTACGAAGTTTCACCCAAACAGGGACATGTTTAGGCTGAACCTTCAGAAGAGACATACTAAGCTTCCACCGGGTAAGGAGATTGGACTGGCCCTGAATTAGCAACTCTCTAACGCCTCGGTCAAAACTTGCTCACTTTCAAACTTAAAGAAATAAAATCCCACCTCAGAGGAGAACACCTCCTTAAGCCCCTTCCACGCCGACAGAAAGTAATTCTTGATCAAGTTGAGAGAAGGGGCTTTTCCCAAAAAATAACCAACTAAAGTGTATTGCCACCTCTTAAAACCTTCAATGCCAACACTAACATCCAGTTTCCCAATAAACTCGCCATTTTGAATTTCAGGTTTCACATACCGAAGTCCCCTTTTTTACCAAAACTTTTTCCTAACCCAACAGAAGGTAGAGGCAATTCCTTCGGAATAAGAACCAGAACCGAACTTTTTCCTAACACTACAAAAGGCAGAGATAATTCCCCTGGAACTTGGATAGGAAACAAGCCAAATTTTATAGAAGCTGATGGATTAATTGTACCCTTATCTATTATATAAACAGAATTCAAGTCCTTATTATGTAAAGCCAGAGGTACAGAATTATTAAGTACAGAGTCAGAAAAAGTTTCATTAGGAACAACAACCGAGTTATCCAAAGCAGGTACAATAACAGCAGCCTGGGCATCCTGCACATTTGCTACAATAGCCAAATCAAGAAAGCTACAAACCGGGCCAGAAGAAAAAAATGGGTCAATGACCTGATCAAACTAAGGGGCGTGCCTGGGCCGATTGGGGGCCGCGATCTGGAGGAGCTGAGGAACCGCCTGACCAGAACCACCGCAAGAAGCCACTACCGACGCCAGCAGAGGGGGGCAAATCGGCTGAGGGACGACCCTTGAAGCACTAAAAAACTCATCAATTTTAATCTTGAGCAGAGCCGAATCTGACTTGCTCAAAACTTTCTTGCTTAATTCGCCAAATAATGAGGCATCAAAACCGCCCACTACTGGGGCCGGACAACCCGACACCGACAACCCGCAAGAGAAGACTGACTTGGACAGATCTCCCAAGCCCAGACCTGCAACACCCTGACCACCAAAAACACCCAAACCCATAGCCGAGCAACAATCCGGTGGGGTAGACAGCGGCTGACAAACCGGGACCGATAACCCACCCAAGGTCGATGAAGACATACTGGAGCTCAACATCTAGAACGCCCGAACCTAGAAGCACCGGGTCGCAAATCGACCAACCCAAATCGCACAGGACAGATTAGGTTAAAACCAAAATCGCGATACGCACGCCGCCGCCACAGGGAACCACGCTGAAGCTGTTGACTAACCAGGTGATACGGAATTGAATAGTCCGAATAAAGAAACCGAAGCAAGAATCGACGTTAAAGGCCTTACAACGCGCCGTGCACGTGCGACTACATTTTTAGGCGAGAAAACGGACATAAGACGTAAAAGGAATGTCCAACCTGCCGAAAAATGTCCAACCGGCAGGAAAATATCCAACCTGCCGGAAAATATCTCGCCTGCCGGAAAATATCGCACTAGGAAATGGACGAAATCTTGCCGAACCCGACCGTGTCGTCCGACACGGCCCGTGCCGAGATGTGCCAGGTAAGCCAAACTGACTGTCGGCCGAACCCGACCGTGTCGTCCGACACGGTCGAGTCCTACTCTTACGGAAATGCCGAAAATTACTGCCTAGCCGCCCGACCGTGTTCGACACGGTCGAGTCCTGCCAAACGTCCTTGTCACGCCGCACGGTCGAGTCACTGCCGGTCCTTGTCGCGCCGCGCCCGTGTTGAGTCCTACCAAACGTCCTTGTCGCGCTGCGCCCGTGCCGAGTCACTGTCGGATGTCCCTGTCGCACCGCGACCGTGTCAGTCGGACACGGTCGAGTCACTGCCGGCCAGATGCGCTCCGCGCCCGTGTCAAACGACATGGCCCGTGTCCGGCAGCCAGCCTACTTTTTTTAATTGCTGATTTTTGTGTGTTTTGTCTTCTCTTTTCCTTTCTTTGCTTATTTTAAGGATTGTGTTCCCATATTTTGTGATTGATGTTTCTTGTTTGTATTTTATTTGATTTGTTTTGATTATTCGAAGATTTTGTAATCTTTGAATTATTTTTTTTGTTTGATTCCTTGAGTTGAAGACTTCACTCCTATAAGTAGTCTTCATTGATTAGCCTTGTAATATAGAGTATTATGAATTTGAATGTGAAAGAATACACTTTTGTATTTCTATCCTTGGTAAATAATTTTTACCGAAAATTGATTTTTATTTGACGCGTTTTCGAGTATTAATCCGATTGATTCTCAATAGGTCTTGAGAATAAATCTTTTTATCGAATTATAGGTCTAATTCGATAAATCCTTATCCTTTGTTCTTGATCGTTCAAGTCTTCTTGATCGATATTGTTACTTTATCCGATATTTCATCCATATTCATACACTCGAATTATCATATTCATAAAAGCCTTCCGCTATCATACACTTACAAACACTCCGACCGATACGTATCCGACTCTCCCCGGATAATTCATATCATAAGTGGTATCAGAGCCCAGGGTCATCTCCTTGGGCGATTTCTTCAACGATTTCTTGTGAAGAACTATCTCTTGACTCTTGTTATGGATTTCTCCGATCTCGATTTCTTGATGAAACTCCGTGACGCAGTAAACTGCTTACCGGAGCAACGTATGCAAGAAAGACGCAGAGACAATGCCAACGATATCGATTTCTTGGCCCAATTCCGTAGCATACCGGAGTTTCGCGGATCATGTAAACCAGATGCGTGCATAGATTGGCTCCGTGCTTGTGAGGAGCACTCGGACTTCAAGGCCGCCCCGATCAACAGCCGCGTTTCGCTGGTGGCAAGGCGCCTCCGCGGTAGCGCCGCCGTCTGGTGGCAAAAATTGAAACAGTCCCGTTCACAACAACGTACGCCTAAAATTACAGATTGGCAAAAATTCAGAAAATATTTCAAGCGAAGGTTCAAAGCCACATCTTACCACCAGTCGTTGTTTCCCCACCACCAATCCTTCGACGCCCCGCTGCCAACCTTTGATCAAAGATTTTTTTTTCATCGAAGAATTTCCAGCGAAGTTTTTTATGACGAAGACGATGTCCCTACCACCATTTTCAATGAAGTAGACGAGACAGAGTTTTCAACGGAGCAATTCAACGAAGAAGATGAGTTGAGCCGTGTCTCCCTAGTCGACGAACCTAGATCTTGCTACTTTGATCATGGACTAGTTGGTTGTGTTGGCCAAATTGACCAAAACGGACCAAATTATTTTAATGGTGAGGAGCCTTTTTGTGTCATGGAAATTGGACCGGATTATGAAGGGCCACCGGTATTTGATGCAACCGCTGACGAAGAGGAGTCCGTAATTGATCCTGTGTTTCCCATAATTGATTCTGTGTCTCCTATTTTTGATAAAGATGAAGAAAGGTGCTATATTTACCCAGTGGTTCCTGTTTATAATACCGAGCTTAAAGACGAGCCTTCCCAATGTTTTGATGTGAAAGGTGATTCCGAGGCAATTTTCTTGGTTCTTGAAATTGCATCCAATGAATTCAACCACGATGATAAAGATTTTGCCTCACAGAATAATAATTATTATTATTTCATTAATAATGATAGTTATTTGTTTGGTGATTCCCGGAGATCCCATACTACTTATCGTCTCAAGATTTTGGGCCATGTACGTACTGCGGACATTTTCGAGATCAAGTACTTAGAAGCTTTAGTTAATTATCTTGATGACGAAGGAAGATCGGAATTGAGGACAATTCCCTTTAAAGGGGGAGGGGATGATACGGAATTGAATAGTCCGAATAAAGAAACCGAAGCAAGAATCGACGTTAAAGGCCTTACAATGCGCCGTGCACGTGCGACTACATTTTTAGGCGAGAAAACGGACATAAGACGTAAAAGGAATGTCCAACCTGTCGGAAAATGTCCAACCGGCCGGAAAATATCCAACCTGCCGGAAAATATCTCGTTTGCCGGAAAATATCGCACCTGCCGGAAATGGCCGAGCACTGCCGACCGAACCCGGCCGTGTCGTCCGACACGGCCCGTGCCGAGATGTGCCAGGTAAGCCAAACTGACTGTCGGCCGAACCCGACCGTGTCGTCCGACACGGTCGAGTCCTACTCTTCCGGAAATGCCGAAAATTACTGCCCAGCCGCTCGACCGTGTTCCACGACACGGTCGAGTCTTGCCAAACGTCCTTGTCACGCTGCACGGTCGAGTCACTGCCGCTCCTTGTCGCGCCGCGCCCGTGTCGAGTCCTGCCAAACGTCCTTATCGCGCTGCGCCCGTGCCGAGTCACTGTCGGACGAGTCGCTGTCGGACGTCCCTGTCGCACCGCGACCGTGTCAGTCGGACACGGTCGAGTCACTGCAGGCCAGATGCGCGCCGTGCCCGTGTCAAGCGACACGACCCGTGTCCGGCAGCCAACCTACTTTTTTTAATTGCTGATTTTTGTGTGTTTTGTCTTCTCTTTTCCTTTCTTTACTTATTTTAGGGATTGTGTTCCCATATTTTGTGATTGATGTTTCTTGTTTGTATTTTATTTGATTTGTTTTGATTATTCAAAGATTTTGTAATCTTTGAATTATTTTTTTTGTTTGATTCCTTGAGTTGAAGACTTCACTCCTATAAGTAGTCTTCATTGATTAGCCTTGTAATATAGAGTATTATGAATTTGAATGTGAAAGAATACACTTTTGTATTTCTATCCTTGGTAAATGATTTTTACCGAAAATTGATTTTTATTCGACGCGTTTTCGAGTATTAATCCGATTGATTCTCAATAGGTCTTGAGAATAAATCTTTTTATCGAATTATAAGTCTAATTCGATAAATCCTTATCCTTTGTTCTTGATCGTTCAAGTCTTCTTGATCGATATTGTTACTTTATCCGATATTTCATCCATATTCATACACTCGAATTATCATATTCATAAAAGCCTTCCGCTATCAGACACTTACAAATACTCCGACCGATACGTATCCGACTCTCCCCGGATAATTCGTATTACCAGGATGAAGCGCTCAAATAGCAACAACGAATAGAACACCGAGCAAAACCAGAATCAGCCAACAATCACAGAAAGGCAACAAATCCACGAAAACGCACAACAAAATGCGAAACCGAATCGCGATGAACAAAAACTCCGTCAAACTGAAAGCGCACAACTCACATCTAAATAGAAAAACGACTAAAAAATATTGTAAGGGTAATGAAAATCTGCACAACGTTCGTGAAAACAAAAACTATGGATGAATCACAAGATTTGGGAAATTAGGGGAGGAATGGCCGAGTGAACGGGGGAGAGAAGTTGCCCACAAATCGCCTCATGTCTCAGCCATTTCATTCTTTTTACGATTGAGATTCGAGCAATTTTAAATTGAGAATTGGCTATAACAGCTTCGCTTAAGCTTTTACTTCTTGATTAAGTCTTGTTGTAGCAAGGTATTGACTACAATAGCTCCGATTAAATATTTACTTCGTGATTAAATCAATAAGATAAGACCACGTTACCTTTTTAATCAAGAAGTAAACTTTGTGATTAAGTCTTATTAATAGGAGATAAGACCATGTTACATGCATTCGAGTCAGTACTCTATGAAAACCAGGGTTTATTGGTTAGATTCGAGCATTTTGTATTCCGAATTAGCTATAATAGCTCTGATTAAGACTTTACTTCTTGATTAAGTGCTTATTAATATGAGACAAGACCATGTTATCAGTATTCGATTCGGAACTCTATAGAAACTCGGGCTCATTGGTTAGATTCTCGAGCCTTTTATACCGATTCGATTAAGCTTTTACTTCTTGAATAAGTCTTGTTCTAGCAAGGATTGGCTATAATAGCTCTCATTAAGCCTTCACTTCTTGACTAAGTTCTGTTAATAGAAGATAAGACCACGTTACATGTATTTGATCGAAAAAATCTGGTTTATTGATTAGATTCGGGCATTTTGTATTGAGAATTAGCTATAATAGGTCCGATTAAGACTTTACTTCTTGGTTAAGTCTTATTAATATGAGATAAGACCATGTTACATGTATTCGAGTCGGAACTCTACAAAAACTATGGCCTTTTGGTTAGATTCGAGCCTTTTACACTGAGAGTTGGCTATAACAACTCCAATTAAGCCTTTACTTCTTGATTAGTTCTTGTTGTAGCAAGGATTGGATATAATAGCTCCGATCAAACCTTTACTTCTCGATTAAATCTTGTTAATAGTAGATAAGACCACGTTACATGTACTCGAGTCGGAACTGTAATACCCGTATTTTTTAATCCTGTATTTTTTTATTCTAGCAACTCGTTTGTGTTCATTGACACATTTTTGACATATTTATGTTCTGTACTTTTTGTTATTAGAGCGAGTTTTGATATTGTTTCGGGTTAACCAGTATATTATAGCGACTTTTCCACATTCAGGTCCAATTCTTGTGAATCTTGCTCGGAACTATTATTTTGTCATCCCTACAAGTTCGTTTAACATTTGTGGTCGTGTTGTGAACTTCAGAATTGATTATTCGATCTCGTATCGTGATTTTCGGACTGTTGGGTCGTTTCGTAATTTTCTAAAGTTTTGGATACTCGTTTTCATACCCGTTTTTACTTACCTTCTATTGTTGGAATCGCATGTTCGATTAACGCTTTTGTTCGTTGCTGAGAATCCCTTGTGAGCGTTCCGTTGAATTTTTCGAATTATCGCATTTTGGGATCGTTCGGGGCTGATCGGGCAACAGAATGAATCTGCTGCCAGAATGCAGGTTATGGCCGTAACCTGCAGCGTTTTACGGCCGTGACACGGGATTGACTAACACAAATGAAAAAAACGAGGTAAGAATCGACGTAAGTAGCCTTACAACACGCCATGCACTTACAACTACATATTTTGGCGAGAAAATGGACACAAGACGTGGAGTGACCATGGTGCTCGGTCTCGGCCGTGTCATATGACACGGACCGTGTCACACTGTTCCGAAAAATCAAAAGTCACTGCCTGCCGAACTCGGTCGTGTCAGGCGACACGGCCCGTGCCGAACTCTTACCAAAAGTGCTGAAGGCGCTGCCTACCCAACCCGACGGTGTTCCGAGACACGGTCGAGTCCTGCTCGTCCAGATTCGCCCGCACATGCAGCCGCGGCCGTGTCAAGCGACATGGCCCGTGTCGAGTCACCAGCAACCTTTTTTTATAGTCTTTTGTGTGTTGTTTTTGTCTCATTTTCCTTTCTTTGTCCCCCTATTATTTGATGTTGTGATTTTTATAGTTTGATCTTGATTCTTGTCTTCCTTTTCAAGATCATATGATCTTGCTTTTGATTTCTTTACTTGATTATTGTTTTTCTTTCCAAGATCACGTGATCTTTCTTTTGATTCCTTTAGTTGATTTTAGAAGACTACATCCCTATAAGTAGTCTTGATGATTCTTGTAATATCCATTGAATGTTGAAGAAGATAATACACTTTGTATTACACCCTTGTCGAATAAGTTTCATCAAAACCTTGATTATTATTCGACGCATTTTCGAGTATTAATCCGATCGATTCTCAATAGGTCTTGAGAAGAATCATCTTATCGCGTTATAGGTCTAATTCGATAAATCCTTGTTCGTGTTCGGTCGAACCTTCTTGGTCGATTTTGCTACTATATCCGATATTCTCTCCATAATTTTACATCCGAATTACTCTACTCACAGAATATACTTCCGCTACGATATACTTTTATATACTCCGACCGATACACATTCACATTCCGAGTGAATTCGTATCATTAGTGGCATCGGATCCCAAGGCTATTTCCTTGGCGATTTTATTGGCGACTTCCTGTTAAAACTATCTCGTGACTCTCTTGTTATGGATTTCTCTGATCCCAATTTCTTGATGAAACTCCGTGAGGCACTAAGCGGTTTACCGGAGCAACGTATGCAAGCAAGGCGCAGAGACGACGCACATTCACCGCACCATGCGGACGAGTTTAAAGTAAACGAACTTTTGGAGTTCGTTGGAGGCACCGATCCTGAAGCTTATTTGGAATGGGAACAGAAGATTAAGCGCATGTTCGAATTCAAAGACCTTAACGACGAGAGACGTTGCAAATATGCAATTCTCAAGTTAGGGAAGGGTGCTTCTCTTTGGTTCGAAGGAGTGAAGACACGAATAGCTCGGGCGGGAAAAGCAAAGATCCGTTCGTGAGATTCATTAAAAAGAAAACTTCGTAAAAGGTATGTGCCAACATCACATCAGTTAACCTTGTACCGGAAGATTGCTGACTTCATGCAAGGAAAACTAAGTGTTGGTGAATACATTGAAGAGTTCGAAAGCTTGATCTTAATGGGAGAATTAGAAGAAAACGAAGAGCAAAAGATGTCACGTTTTTTACGTGGCTTGAATAAAAACATAGCTAACACGGTGGAATTATACCCATATCAAGATTTCGATAATTTATGTGGACTATGTGTAAAGATAGAGGCCCAAAATTAGGTGAAGTTTCAATACCCGAATTTCCATCCAAATTCGGAAATCCAAGTATCGGTTCAAGTTCAGGTACTAAAAGCACAACGCCAAGTCCAGCCCCTATTACGGCTCCTAAGGCTCCCTACATACCCAAAGAAACGAGCTTGGCGAAGGTACGATGTTTCAAGTGTCAAGAGCTCGGTCATTACCAAAATGCGTGTCTGAACAAATGGGTGGTGACACTAAGAGAGGCTCTTGAGGTCCGGGAAGAATTGTTAGTCGAGGACGAAAGAGAAAGACTCGGTGACGTGTTTAATATGGACGCAGAAGAAGAAGAGGAGTGTGAGGCTTACGATGCTCCAGATTATGATACGAGTCTAGTCCTTTGCACTTTGCAAGTCAAAATGGTTTCGAGGGATACGGAATAACGAGACCAAATATTCCACACCAAGTGTCAAATCAAAGACAAATGGTGTAGTTTGATAATCGATGGGGGAAGTTGTACTAATGTAGCTTCAAGTGAGATGGTGACGAAGCTCGGACTCATCACTAATACTCATCCAAAACCATACGCGTTACATTGGCTCGATGATGGGAGGAAAGTGAAAGTTTCGAAACAAGTACGGGTCGGTTTAACTATGGGTTCATATGGTGACGACGTATTATGTGATGTACTCCCGATGGATGCATGCCATATACTCTTGGGACGACCATGGCTATTTGATAGAGATGTTTTACATCGAGGAAGAAGTAACAAATATGAATTACGGGATAAAGGCAAGAAGATTGTGCTTAAACCAATGGCACCTCAAGCCATTCGTTCGATGAGTTCTAGTCAAATGGAAAAACCGAAACTTACTAAGTTTGCTAGTGAGAAAGAGGTGAAGAATGCTATTGATGATGGCGAGCGTGTATATTTTTTTATGATTAAAGAAACACGAGACATTGACGTGGTTGTGCAAGGCGAAGGGGAGATCAATACCTTGTTACGCGAATTTTCGGATGTTTTTCCGGAAGACTTACCGCCGGGTTTTCCGCCCTTACGTGGGATTGAACACCAAGTCGATCTTATACCAGGTGCATCACTCCCTAACAAAGCCGCCTATCGATGTAACCCCGAGGATACGAAGGAGTTACAAAAACAAATCGAGGAGATAATAAACCGCGGGTATGTTCGAGAGAATTTGAGTCCTTGTGCGGTTTCGGTTTTGCTTGTCCCGAAGAAAGATGGATCATGGTGAATGTGTATAGATAGTAGAGTCATGAATAACATAACCATCAAGTATCGATTCCCAATTCCGAGACTTGATGATATGTTGGATGAATTGCATGGTTCAGTGGTTTTTTCGAAGGTTGATTTGAGAAGCGGCTACCATCAAATTCGCATGCGAGAAGGTGATGAATGGAAGACGGATTTTAAAACAAAACATGGATTGTACGAGTGGCTCGTCATGCCCTTTGGCCTTACAAATGCACCAAGTACTTTCATGCGATTAATGAATGAGGTACTTAAACCGTTTTTGGGAAAGTTTGTCGTCGTATACTTGGATGACATCTTGATTTATAGTCGATCATTGCAAGAACATACCGGGCACTTGAGGCAAATCTTTGAGATCCTTAGGGATCAAAAGCTTTATGGGAAGAAGGAGAAGTGCTCGTTTCTAGTCGAGAGTATAGCCTTTCTTGGCTACATCATTTCTAAGGAAGGAGTGTCGGTTGATCAGACCAAGATCGAGGCAATCAAATCTTGGCCTACTCCTAAAACCATCACGGAAGTCCGATCCTTCCACGGACTTACTTCATTCTATCGGAGGTTCATCATAGACTTTATTACCATTTCAAGTCCGATAACGGAATGCTTAAAAAAGGGACCGTTTGTGTGGAACGGGGCTGCCCAAGGGGCATTTGAAAAGTTGAAAACAAAAATGTGTGAGGCACCTATCTTGGCGTTACCCGATTTTTCACAACCATTCGAGGTAGAATGTGACACGAGTGGAGTGGGTATTGGAGCGGTTCTCGTCCAAGGAAGACGACCGATTGCATACTTCTCGGAGAAATTGGGTGGGGCTCGACTCAACTATTGTACTTATGATAAAGAGTTCTATGCCATTGCGAGAGCTCTGGATCATTGGAGTCATTACCTTCGGCCGAAACACTTTATTCTACATTCGGATCATGAGTCCTTGAAATATATTAATGGGCAACAGAAGTTGAGTCCGAGACATGCTAAGTGGGTGGAATTCTTGCAATCGTTCCACTTTTCATCGAAGTATAAGGATGGCAAGAGCAATATTGTGGCAGATGCGTTGTCTAGACGGTATGCCTTGCTCTCTATGCTTGATGTTCGTTTGCTTGGGTTCGAGACATTGAAGGAATATTATGATGGTGATGCGGATTTTGGTGAGATTTTTACTCGTTGCAAAATCTGGTCCGTTTGGAGAATTTACGATACAAGAAGGCTTCCTCTTTAAAGGAAATCATTTTTGCTTGCCCAAACACGCGGTTCGAGAATTGTTGGTTCGGGAAGCTCACGGTGGAGGCTTGAATGGCCACTTTGGTTCGGCTAAGACATTGGAGGTACTTAAGGAACTGATACGAATTCTCGCTGGTGAAACGAATTCGGTATTGATACAACAGGAAGTTGTTTTGACGAGCGGAAGCTATCGGCAAGAAACTGCCGGGAACTGATGACAACAGTTCGCTACAGCGGTAATACAGACTAGCGGCACGCACTCGTGACAGGAATGTATGATGGCAACTCGATACAGCAACAAGACAGGAACTTGGTCCAAATGAAAAAGACTTGATACAGACCACCTCCAAGCAACAACACTCGAAACAACACGTTTCGGTCAGATGCAAATTGCAAACAAGAAACAAGTTCGAAGGATCGAACAACACTTTATGCGAAATATCAGACGAGTATAAAATTGTATCAAAAAAATAAACAGAATATCGAAACAGGGTATAAACAGATATTTTTATCAAATTAGACCTATAATTTGTTAAAGTGATTTCTCCTCAAGACCTATTGAGAATCAATCAGATTAATACTCGAAACGCATCGAATAAAAACCAAGTTTTGATGAAAATCATTCACCAGGGAAAAACACAAAGTGTTCTTATTTCTTCAACATTCAATAATCTTCATTACAACTCTACTGCCACTATTTATAGGCAAAAGCAGCCTGACAAGATAAATTAAATTAATACAAGCTGAGCTTAAAATAAGAAAAGATAATAAAAAGGTTCCTCATGTCACGTGTTGACAAAAGTAAAAGCTGGGTCTTTGTCTCCAAGTTGCTTGCTGACAGCCACCTTTTGCTAAGAATCCTGCTACTTTTGTAGGAGAATGCTGAACATTCTTTTATTGTTTAGTTGCCACTTGAACCTCTTTCCCTCCCCAAGATGCAATTTGTCTTTTGTTTAAGTTATTCCAATTCCGACTATCAAGGTAACTCCGTGCCTCATATCTGTTTTCTCGCCCAAATACGTTGGAGTATGGTCAAGGTGTTTTACGTCAATTCTTACTTCGTCTTCTTCACTTGGAGTAGTCAGTTTCGTATCATTCACTCCTTCTTTGAAAGGAATTGTCCTCAATTCCGCAATCCCATCGTCGTCAAGGTAAGGGGATAGATCACCTACGTTGAAAGTAGCATGCACTCCATAATCACCCGGAAGTTCTAACTTGTAAGCATTGTCATTCACCTTCGCAATTATTTTAAATGGCCCCTCGGCTCGTGGCATTAACTTGTTCTTGCGCTTACTCGGGAATCGTGCTTTCCTCAAGTGTAACTAAACTAAATCTCCAACCTCGAATAATCTCGGATTTCTTTGTTTGTTTGACTTCCTTTTGTACGTCTCGTTTATTTCCTTGATTCGATCTTGTACCTGTTCATGTAATTTCATCATCGATTTTAGTTTTGACTCCGCGTCCTTATGCACCAACTCGTCATTTGGTAATGGTATTAAGTCTAGTGGTATGTAAGGATTTAGACCGTAAACTACTTCGAATGGCGAATGTGCTGTGGCATGAGTAGGAGATCGATTATAAGCAAACTCCGCATATGCCAGTTTCAGATCCCAATCCTTTTGTGTCTTGCTTACTAAGCCTCACAACAGCGTTCCCAGTGTTCGGTTAGTCAATTCAGTTTGTCCGTCTGTTTGAGGATGATGCGAAGTACTAAACAACAGCTTGGTTCCCACCTTCCTCCACAATGTGTTCCAAAAGTAGCTTAGAAACTTTGAGTCCTTGTCCGAAACAATAGTTTTTGGGACTCCATGTGTAACACCCCAAACTAGGCGGATATTACAGTGCCGTAGATCCCCAACTGGGACCCACCAGGCAAATGAAAATGAATGAATTACACAAGATAAATGTAGTACCGAACTACATTACAACAATAATTACTCCGATGAGGAGTTTAGTCACAACACACCAGGACAATACCGAATACTAGTGTATTTTATATGAAGATAAAATACACAACACTGAATGAAACGGAGTATTCAAATGAAAGTCTGCAGCGGAAAATAAAGGACAATAACATGAATAACTGAAAGATCGGGGCCCCCTACTAGTATCACTAGGACTCCTCGACATCAACATGCTATTCCCGTGCGTTTGCCTTGCCATGACCTGAAAAACAAAATCCCCAAACGGGGTCAGTTACAAAGAACAACAATCCTCAAGGGTTGAAAATACACAATCATGATTATATCTGAAATTATGAAATATCCTGTCGAAACATACGCAATCAAACATGCTATATGAATCAACTAACAGTACGGCTCAAAGGGTGGCGCCACACTACGCCCGGGATGGAAATGTGTCCATGCACAAGCCACCAACGAGTATCGATCAAATACACGTGTGGTCTTGTACCTAATCAGTCTCACGAGACAATATGACCCGTGTGCACAGTCCAATGTATCACTCCCAATACATGACCATCACGTGCCCGACATGAAAATCCAACACATACCAACCGGCACGCCAGTATGACCCGGAATGCCACGATATAACAAAAGTGACATCGAAAATGAATAATGACTCACCGAGGTGGAATGGTAATGAAATAAATGACAGCTCAATGAAAAGATTGGAACCGCTGTTCCTTATGACTGAAGTAATTAATTGACAACAACAAGTTTTGATACGGTTAATATAATGATGAATGAGTTATGATTATGAATGAACAACAACAAAAGGTATGAATATCCTTTTAACCGAGTAAGAATTAACTTACAAAATACCGATGAAGAAAGTCCTTCCACGAACAAATGTCCTAAATGAAGTGTCGATTACATACGAACAACCTTAATTCAATACAATTACCGACAATCCGATCAATATACGAATTAAACACGAATATAACGAACTCAAAACGTCGATACGATTAAACTAAGTTCATTGGGGCATTATATCGAATACGTTGTGGCCAAACTCCGATTGTTTACAACTAAACCTCAACAATACCAACCTCAAATCCCCAAGAAGTGTTTCAAACCAACAAAACATCTCCAAGCGATCAATAATCCGTTATGAATATCCAAGAACGTGATTATAACAACAATTAGTCGAAAATCCCCAATTCCAACTCGATTTTCAAGGTGTTCTCGAATAATTCCTCAATAATCCAATGAATCCTTATACAAACTCATAATCATATACATATCCCTTCATATAACATGATTATAACGTCCAAAACATCATATCTCAACACAAAATCGAAGTCCAAAGTGTTGAAGGAATTACCTCTTGATGATCCAAGTACTTTAATCCGAAGAACACGCGTTAGATTGATTATCCGGGCTTCACGATCGAAAGGAGATGAAGAAAATCAAACACCCAAATGATTTGTGAAGGAAAAACCCTCCCTCAAGCTTACTCTCTCGGTTGAAGGTGAAGAAAAGGGGAAAAATGGCTGAAATGCTGAAAAAAAACGAATTTAAGGGAGTTGACTGCCTGCCGGACACGGCCCATGCCGATCACACGGCCCGTGCCGATCGGCACGGTCGTGTCGCCGCGGTGGCGGATTGGCGGCGAGGGACTCGGCCGTGTCTGCTTGACACGGTCGTGGCGCGAGGGCCTCCGGCGATGACGTCCGTCGGCGACTAGGCATGACTCGAACGTGCCATACGACACGGTCGGGAGAGTCGGCGATCGCTCGGCTTATCGGAAGGGTTCGACTCGGCCGTGCCACGACACGGTCGGGTCTGAGGCAAACTGCCGGCACTTTCCGGACGAAATGCGGCACGGGCCGTGTCGGACGACACGGCCGAGTTCGTTCAGCGATGATCGCCAAAAAAATGAGCGGTTGAGCTAAAGCGACCATAACTCTCTCGTCCGGACTCCGATTGACTCACCGTTTGAACCATTGGAAAGCTAACTCGATGCTCTATAATATTACAAAGATTTAGAATTTTGGAGTTACCAAAAATTAATGGTGATCTAACAAAGTCGAACTCATATGAGGAAAGTTGAAACAATGAACAATAACGATACACAACTCAAGTTTTTCGAGCGGTGAACACGGTGAATGAACATGATTGATGAATGATTATAATTGAGTGAAAATCCACCGGGTGACAATCACCGAATGAAATTCGAATGATAATGATGAATTACAACCGGGTATTACATACACCCCTTAAAAGAGTTTCGTCCCCGAAACTAAGGGTCAAACAACTCGGGATAACACTCCCGCATATTCTCCTCGGTTTCCCAAGTGGCCTCTTCGACTCCGTGTCTAGACCACTGAATCTTGACCAAAGGGATCGTCTTGTTCCTCAACTGTTTGATTCGCCGCTCTAACACTCGTACAGGACGCTCCTCGTACGAATTATCATCCGCGATCTCGATTTCGTCGAACTGAAGTATGTGACTCGGGTCGGCAACATACTTCCGCAACTGAGAGACGTGAAACACATTATGAATCCTGCTCAAAGCCGGAGGTAAAGCCAATTGATAAGCTAACTCGCCTACTCGATCCAAAATTTCAAACGGTCCAATGAATCTCGGACTCAACTTCCCCTGTTTTCCGAAACGAAAAATACCTCGACTCTGGGATACCTTGACCAAAACATGGTCACCCGTCTCGAACTCCAGTGGTCGACGACGATTATCTGCATATGATTTCTGTCGACTCTGAGCTGTCAACATACGACTCTTGATCAAAGCTACCTTCTCCCGGGCGGCTATAAGCATATCGGGTTCGATGCCGATTGATTCTGACAAGTCATCCCAACACAAGGGAGATCGACAACGACGACCGTACAAGGCCTCGTAAGGTGCCATCTTAATGGAGGCATGCCAACTATTATTATACGTGAACTCGATCAGCGGTAGTTGGGCTTCCCAATCGTCCTTCCAATCGAGGACGCATGCCCTCAACATGTCCTCTGATGTCTGAATAGTTCTCTCTGATTGTCCGTCAATTTGAGGATGAAAGGCGATCGAGATTAAGCTGAGTTCCCATAGCACGATGAACTGATTTCCAAAAATGAGACACAAATCGTCCGTCACGATCGGAAACGATACTCTTAGGAGTACCGTGCAGTCTTACTATCTCCTTGATGAATAACTAGGCCAGTCTCTCGGGACCCCACGTATCCTTGATCTCAAGGAAATGAGCTGATTTAGTTAAGCGGTCCACAATCACCCAGATCGTATTCATGCCACGACGACTCGTCGGCAACTCGTGATGAAATCCATAGAAATGTCTTCCCACTTCCACTCTGGAATAGGGAGAGGTTTCAGCATACCCGCCGGTCGCTGAGGTTCCATCTTGACTTGTTGACAGGTTAAGCATCTCGAAACAAATTCTGCGACTTCTCGCTTCATATTACTCCACCAGTAATTTTGTTTCAAGTCCTTGTACATCTTGCTGGACCCCGGATGAATAGAATAAGGGGTAGCATGAGCTTCTCTCAAAATAGAGTTTTTTCAACTCGTCATTCGCCGGTACACAACCGGTTCTTAAACCTCAAAAGTCCATCCTCGTGGACCACGAATCCAGGGGCTTTCCCCTGAGCCACATCTTCACGGATGCGCAACAATGAAGGGTCTGAACTCTGATTCTCTCTGATTACCTCCTCAAGTGACGATAAAATCTCTAACATACAAAGATGTCCCTGAACTCGCTGAAGCCGGACCTCGATCTCGGGTCTAAGGAATTCCCGCTGAAGCTCCTTCGAATCGTTAAACGAGCAAGCATCCGCTCCCGACGGACTTACGACTCAAGGCGTCGGCGACAACGTTCGCCTTGCCCGGGTGGTAAAGGATCTCAATATCATAATCCTTGATTAGTTCTAACCACCGCCTCTGTCGCATATTTAACTCCTTCTGAGTAAATATATACTTTAAACTCTTATGATTGGTGAATATCCGATGTAACGCCATACGTATAATGACGCCAAATTTCCAACGCGAAAACCACGGTTGCTAGCTCGGATCGTGGGTTGGATAATTGACCAACTAATCCGAGAAACATCGGATTTACTTAATATCTTTCGGAGGTTGCCAATCTCGGATAGCCTCCGTCTTCGAGGGTCGACACGAACTCGTCGATGAAATTACATGTCCGAGAAAGTCACTTCGGACCTCCGTAACTCAATTTGGAAAACTTTCCATAAAGTTGCTCTCGTCTCAACACGTCGAGAACCCGATGAAGATGAACCTCGTATTCCTCTCGGCTACGAGAATAAATCAAAATGTCGTCGATGAAGAAAACAACAAACCGATCCAAAAGTCGATGAACACCCGATTCATTAACCCCCATGAATACCACAGGTGCAATAGTTAGCCCGAACGGCATAACTACGAACTCATAATGACCATAGCGTGTATGAAACGTTGTCCTCGCGATATCCGACTCTCGAATCCACAACTGGTGATATCCAGATCTTAAGTCGATCTTGGAAAATACTGAAGCTCCCTGAAGTTGATCTAAAAGATCATCAATACGAGGTAAAGGATACTACTCTTGATCATCACCCTGTTCAACTCCTAGTAATTAATACACACACGAGACGAGCCATCCTTCTCCTTGACAGATCACACTGGTGCTCCTCACGGGGACGCAATCGGTCAGAGATAACCTTTCTCGAACTATTCCTCAAGTTGAATCTTCAACTCCTGCATTCTGGTCGGGGTCATCCGATACGGTGCCTTCGATAAAGGGGACGTACCGGCTCCAACTCACTCCTGAATTCCCTTACTCTATGTGAAGGCAACCAGATAACTCGTCTGGAAATACATCGTCAATCGATGACAATGGTACCACGAATGATTGAACATTTCGATTGTCCTAGAATGGTCAATCGATAAAAAGAGATACCAATAATGATTGAACAACTCGATTGCCTTAGAAAGGCCAATCGATGAAAATGATACAATGAATGTTTGAATAACTCGATTGCCTTTGAAAGGCCAATCGATGAAAATGATACAATGAATGATTGAATGACTCGATTGTCTTAGAAAGGCCAATCGATGAAAATAATACAAAGAATGATTGAATAACTCGATTGCCTTAGAAAGGCCAATCGATGGAAATGATACAAGGAATGATTGAATAACTCGATTGCCTTAGAAAGGCCAATCGATGAAAATGATATAATGAATGCTTGAATAGTTCGATTACGGAATTTCTCTGCTTCCGCCATAATAGAAATTCTACTGGAACAACGGGGATTACTTCCCTGAAGCACACATTCGACAACCAACGACGGAAAGATAGCGACCAAACGCTAACAAACACTGAGGATAGTATCGAGACGATCAAACCAACTAATACCGAAAATTACATCGTCCTAAGATAAATTCACCACGATTAGATCCATCAACCAATCGCGGTCATTAAGTAGGGCTATCCCGAAATAAGTCTATTCAAGCATGATTCGAAAATGAATGAATGCGGCGTACCAGAATCAAAAGGTACACACAAGTTGAAATAAAATTACGAGTATACCTGAAATCATTCGGGCCACCGGATCGTCGATCCTCATCATCATATGAATCTGGGACCTGCCGGCCCTCGAACCGGACGCTCCCGTTTGATAAATATGAGCTCCAACTCTATTTGCTTCCATTGCCTTAAACGATGATGACAAAGCAGTCTGATTCTGAAACGCTGGTTGCTTCGGGGCCTGAGATGCCACCGGAGCCGACTTGGAGTCCTTTCGGCAAAAACGGGCCTTATGCCCAAAATTCCCACAATTATAGCACGTGATAGACGGTTTCAGACACTCAGTGCTGAAATGACCCGGCGTTCCACAATTGAAACAGGTGATGGCCGAACTGGCCGCTCGGGAATGAGATCCCACACGATTATGCGCCGTAGAAGGTCGCTCAGAAACGATAGGGCTCAGACGAGGCTTCTTGAAGGTTGACTGACCGCCTTTGGGTTGATTACGCTTCGTTGATTTCTTGCTGAAAGATGAAGGTTGTTGTTTAGTTCTTTCCTTAGCAGCTGGCTCATACGGGAGAGTTCTCTCGATTAATCCGGCCAAAGTGGCGCAATGATGATTGTGCAACTGCACATGGGTCATCATGGCCTGCATAAAAAGTGAGTGGATCAACCCGAACATCTTCCGATCGAGCCGAGTCCTGGGCACGATCTCCCGGCAGCGAGTGATTATTTCTCGGATTTCGGTTCGCACCGCGGCCTCTTCTCGTGCATCCCCTGACAGCTCTCTCCATACGGAAGTAGGAAGGTCGCATAATGATTATATTTCCCGCATGATTAGCACGTTATGATTATGTCATGAGATGATAAAAATGAGTATACATGCTCTAACTTAGTGATTATATGAATGATTTACTGAAGTTACATGATTATCTGATGAAATTCTTAAAATGATTATCTTGAATAACTTAGCAAGATTGATAATATGATCATTCAGATTGACAACTGAGTAATGAAATGAATTGAGTAATTAATGAGTTAACATTATCGTCCTGATTATTAATTGAGTATTGAAATGAAATAAGTGATTAATGAGTTAATATGATCGTCCTGATCATAATGAATGATGATGTTTGAGGATTGTTAAATGATGAATGATGAATGAATGACTATTGCCAGAAATTATACCATGGCGTTAGAAATCTTACAGTTCTTCCGGTCTGATTGGCTCGGCATTTGCACAGGTCACACGTGACGCGAAAGTCCAATGATACTAGTCTGATGACGATGATTTCAAATGAGACATGACTCAGAAGGTAGTATTCAAAACCACGCTCCGATACCAACTCTGTAACACCCCAAACTAGGCGGATATTACAGTGCCGTAGATCCCCAACTGGGACCCACCAGGCAAATGAAAATGAATGAATTACACAAGATAAATGTAGTACCGAACTACATTACAACAATAATTACTCCGATGAGGAGTTTAGTCACAATACACCAGGACAATACCGAATACTAGTGTATTTTATATGAAGATAAAATACACAACACTGAATGAAACGGAGTATTCAAATGAAAGTCTGCAGCGGAAAATAAAGGACAATAACATGAATAACTGAAAGATCGGGGCCCCCTACTAGTATCACTAGGACTCCTCGACATCAACATGCTATTCCCGTGCGTTTGCCTTGCCATGACCTGAAAAACAAAATCCCCAAACGGGGTCAGTTACAAAGAACAACAATCCTCAAGGGTTGAAAATACACAATCATGATTATATCTGAAATTATGAAATATCCTGTCGAAACATACGCAATCACATGCTATATGAATCAACTAACAGTACGGCTCAAAGGGTGGCGCCACACTACGCCCGGGATGGAAATGTGTCCATGCACAAGCCACCAACGAGTATCGATCAAATACACGTGTGGTCTTGTACCTAATCAGTCTCACGAGACAATATGACCCGTGTGCACAGTCCAATGTATCACTCCCAATACATGACCATCACGTGCCCGACATGAAAATCCAACACATACCAACTGCACGCCAAGATATGACCGGAATGCCACGATATAACAAAAGTGACATCGAAAATGAATAATGACTCACCGAGGTGGAATGGTAATGAAATAAATGACAGCTCAATGAAAAGATTGGAACCGTCGTTCCTTATGACTGAAGTAATTAATTGACAACAACAAGTTTTGATACGGTTAATATAATGATGAATGAGTTATGATTATGAATGAACAACAACAAAAGGTATGAATATCCTTTTAACCGAGTAAGAATTAACTTACAAAATACCGATGAAGAAAGTCCTTCCACGAACAAATGTCCTAAATGAAGTGTCGGTCGCACGAACAACCTTAATTCAATACAATTACCGACAATCCGATCAATATACGAATTAAACACGAATATAACGAACTCAAAACGTCGATACGATTAAACTAAGTTTATTGGGGCATTATATCGAATACGTTGTGGCCAAACTCCGATTGTTTACAACTAAACCTCAACAATACCAACCTCAAATCCCCAAGAAGTGTTTCAAACCAACAAAACATCTCCAAAACGATCAATAATCCGTTATGAATATCCAAGAACGTGATTATAACAACAATTAGTCGAAAATCCCCAATTCCAACTCGATTTTCAAGGTGTTCTCGAATAATTCCTCAATAATCCAATGAATCCTTATACAAACTCATAATCATATACATATCCCTTCATATAACATGATTATAACGTCCAAAACATCATATCTCAACACAAAATCGAAGTCCAAAGTGTTGAAGGAATTACCTCTTGATGATCCAAGTACTTTAATCCGAAGAACAGGCGTTAGATTGATTATCCGGGCTTCACGATCGAAAGGAGATGAAGAAAATCAAACACCCAAATGATTTGTGAAGGAAAAACCCTCCCTCAAGATTACTCTCTCGGTTGAAGGTGAAGAAAAGGGGAAAAATGGCTGAAATGCTGAAAAAAAACGAATTTAAGGGAGTTGACTGCCGGACACGGCCGTGCCCGATCGGCCGCGGTCGTGGCGGCAGGATTGGCGGCGAGGACTCGGCCGTGTCTGCTTGACACGGTCGCGGCGCGAAGGGCCTCCCGGCGATGACCCGTCCGGCTGACTTCGGCATGACTCGGCCGTGCGAGGCGACACGGTCGGGCGTGTCAGCGATCGCTCAGCTTATCCGGAAGGGTTCGACTCGGCCGTGCGAGCGACACGGTCGGGTCTTGAGGCGCACTTCCGGCACTTTCGGACGAAATGCAGCCGCAGGCCATGTCGGACGACACGGCCGAGTTCGTTCGGCGATGATTGGCCCGAAAAATGAGCGGTTGAGCTAAAACGACCATAACTCTCTCGTCCGGACTCCGATTGACTCACCATTTGAACCATTGGAAATCTAACTCGATGCTCTATAATATTGCAAAGATTTAGAATTTTTTGAGTTACCAAAAATTAATGGTGATCTAACAAAGTCGAACTCATATGAGGAAAGTTGAAACAATGAACAATAACGATACACAGCTCGAAGTTTTTTCCGAACGGTGAACACGGTGAATGAACATGATTGATGAATGATTATAATTGAGTGAAAATCCACTGGGTGACAATCACCGAATGAAATTACTGAATGATAATGACTGAATTACAACCGGGTATTACACCATGTAATCATACCACCTCTCGAAAATACAAGTCAGCAACACTACTCGCATCATCGGTTTTATGACAAGGAACAAAATGAGCCATCTTTGAAAAACGATCGACAACAACCATAATCGCATCCTTACCTCGTTGGGTTCGAGGCAAAGCAACAATAAAATCCATCGAGACATCTTCCCATGGCCTCTCCGGAATCGGTAAAGGTGTGTAGACTTCTGGTTTGAACGAACTCTTCGCAACATGGCACGTCACACATTTACTAATTATATGATTAACATCCCCCTGCATCTTTGGTCAGTAAAAATGTTCCTTAAGCACATCTAATGTCTTGGCCGATCCAAAGTGGCCAGCCAAACCTCCCCCGTGAGCTTCTCGAACCAGCAATTCCCGAACCGTGTGCTTGGGTAGGCAAAGACGATTTCCCTTAAAAAGGAAGCCCTCCTGTATCGAAAATCTCCCATCGGCCCAGATTTGCAAAGGGCAAAGGTCTCGCCAAAATCCGCATCACTGTCGTAATACTCCTTTACTGTCTCGAATCCAAGTAAACGAACATCAAGAGTGGCGAGTAAGGCATAACGCATAGACAATGCATCTGCTACAACATTGCTCTTGCCATCCTTATACTTTGATGAGAAGTGAAATGATTGTAAGAATTCCACCCACTTCGCATGCCTCAGACTTAACTTGTGTTGTCCGTTAATATATGTTGTGTCGAGAGTTACACTCTCTGACCGGCGATCGCCTCGGAGATCGGGCGACCTAGCTGCCCAAGCGTGAAGCGAAGCTGCCCGACCGGCTGACCAGGCGACCAAGCCTTAGCCCAGCGGACAAGCTAAATCGGCCAACCGATGGTCCCAGGACAAGTCCCGGTGCCGAGCGATCGACACCAAATACGATCATCTCTCGGTACTCGGCGACCGACTACTGGCGACCGACAAGCGGACGATCACCTCTCGGCACCTGCACGATCGACCCTTGGTGACCGACCAATGTCGACCCTCAGCGACTGGCCGATGACGACCCTCAGTGACCAGCTAGAGACAACCGCATCATGCCGATAGTCACCCAGTCGGCAAAGACCGAGCCTCAGGACTGAACCCACGTGCAAGAGCCGAGACAAGATCCGCAATTCACGGATCATTGACCACAGCCTGTCAGCATCCGTCCACGGTAAGCGAGCCGCCGAAAGTTGTCAGTAGGGCCGCATGTGACAGTGACTCCGGACGCGTGCTGGCTCTTCATTGGTCCGCCCAGCTGGCAGCCGGCTGTAGCTTTGGACTTTAGGCAGACTGTCAGCCTCTTCCTTGGACTTTAGCCCGACAGCCCGGGTGATCGCCCCATTATAATATTGGCCGGCAGGCGATCACCCCATTATTATAATGGCCGGAAGGCGATCGCCTGCCAGAGGACAAGACCCGGCTGCCCCTATATATACAAGGCTCCCTGCACTCGTCCAACGACTGGGCATTATCGCGATTTCAGTACACTAATCCGAAATTCTTGAGAACACATGGAAATACTACAATTCCCACGAGATTTCACCCAGCACTTGGCTATCTCCAACTCTTGGCAACATCTATCATTCGGTACTTACTTCTCCCGGCCTCTCTCATCAAGCAGAGGATCGGCAGGGACGAAGAGCACCTAGCTTCGCTCAAGAGCCGGATTAACAGAGTATTTTTACACTCATTGTATTTAGATTTCTCTCATTAATACTTGTATCCACGAATATTTGTATTAATAACATCTCGCGACAGCATTCAAGCCCGGGACTAACAACCCCGGCAAATCTAGTGTTTATTCATTTTCTCTCGGAAGTGCTCCCGCAAATTGTTGTTTGTTGTCCATCTTCCAGCAGTATTAATCTTCGGATAAATATTTTGGGCAACAACAATTGGCGCTAGAAGGAGGGCTGAACCTTCGAATTTTTATACCTACCGTCCCGAAGAACACTCACTGTTCTCGGGGCATATACTTGAAGTGACACTCACTGCGCTTCAAAGAAATCCGTCAGAAATCATGTCTTCCGCCTCCGCGTCGAAGAGAGCCGCTGACCAGCCGGCCAGACGCCTCGTTCCGTCCCAGTCTGAGCCACATCCAATGGTGGAAGGTAGCCGCCGCGGGACGCTCGATCCCATCCCTGGACGGCGGTCCAAGCCTCTCGCTCGATCAGTTCCGAACCAAGGAACAGATCGAAAAGGCCATAGCCGTCCTTCAGGAGCGACAGAGTGCTCTCGACGCGCCTCCCGCTATCTCCTCCTCGGCCGTCCGCCGAAAGTCCAAGCGGAAGCTCAAGGCATTACTGGCCGAGCGATCGCCAGGAGGCTCTCGTCCGCAAGAAGAGGCGCTCGCGGCAGGCACCTCGGTCTTGATCGCACGGCGGTGACCCGACACGCGGCCGGCGATCCGGCCCGGCTACGAGACGACGGAGTTTGAGTCCGTCACCAGGAGCTCGGCCTACCCGACTCCCAGAAGGCAGCCCAGCCGTCTGGCTCCCCCTCGCCAAATAGCCAAGGTCGGCAGCAGCGGAGTCCGGAGATCGGTACACGATCACCTCGGCTCCCGCTCCCAAAGCCGATCAGCGAGCGGCCGAGCCACGGCGATTGCCGCATTGCAACGTCAGATCGACGACGTGAAGACGCTCTTGGAATCCAGGGCAGGCGCCATAAAAACGATCGCCGAGACAAGCGAGCCGCTCGCGTTCGACATCGAGCACGCCCCTGTGCAGCACAAGATCGCTCCTCTTCAAACACCCTTGTACGAGGGGCGATCGGACCCCCAAACACACCTGAGCAAGTTCAACATCTACATGACCGGGTGTGGGGCATCAGACGCGACCAGGTGCCGAATGTTCCCTCTGACGCTGGACGACCTCGCCCACAGGTGGTACGCCTCATTGCCGCCTCGGTCCATCGGCTCCTTTAACCAACTGGCGAACGTCTTCATGGAGTACTTCGCCACCAGGGTCGTCCGGTCACAAGGTCCCCTTCGCATGATGCAAATCAAGCAGGGCGAGGAAGAGTCCGACTCGGACTACATCGACCGGGTAGATGTGATCATCCTCAACGGCGAGCCCGTAAGCGATGAGACCGCCCTCTACGCGGTCCGAGGAGGATTTCAGGGCTTTTCGCCAATGTTCAGGCATCTCACGAAAAACCAACCCACGACCTACGCAGCCTTCCGGGCCAGAGCCGCAGACTTTTTGGCCAGGCAAAGGTTTCTTCTTAGCCTGTGAGCAGCGCGATCGGCGCCCGAATGACGATCTCCCGCCCGATCGCCGAGGTCGACCTACGAATAAAGCGATCGGCAGCCGAGCGACGATCGCCAGTCTTCCAGCCCGATCGCCGATCATCACGCTACATCACCAAAACCCGGAGGACACGATCGCCATCAACAGTTCACCATTTAACATGATGGACTAATGATACGAATTCTCTCTCGGTACAGCAGAAGACTCTTTTACGTACGGTAGCGAATAGCACTCAGCCGAAATGAATCAAACCGCTCTGGTAGTTCGAGCAAGACAACTCGTCGTCTGACACTTCCGAACAGCAAGGCTCGCTCGATACAGCAATTCCGAACAGCAGCAACTCGTCGATACAGCACTTCCGAACAGCAAGGCTCGCTCGATACAGCAATTCCGAACAGCAGCAACTTGTCGATACAGCAAAATAAAAGGTGGTGGCCGAAATTATATGGGTTTCGGCCGTGAGGTAGGATAGTGTATGGGTTTGAATGTGTTTTATCGAATTAGACCTATAACTCGATAAAGATAATCTCTCCTCAAGACCTATTGAGAATTGATCAAGTTAAAATTCGAGACGCGTCGAAACAATAACCAAAGTTTTGTTGAACTCGTTCAACGTATATTTCAAAGAAATACAAGGTTTATTAATTTTCAAGATACTTACAATCACCAAATGAACTACTATATATAGTAGTTGTACAAGAGATAAGGAAATAAAGAACAAGAAAAAACGAAAATACAAGTCTCCATCTCTTATCACTTCGGCCGATTCTTCAAGGTGGGGAGGGGATCATGAAGATTTTGGACAAGATATGATATCAAGCATCTTGGACTTATTAGGGTGACTTTGACATGTAGAAAAGGACTTGATGAAAGTCTTCATCAAGTGATCACATCTTGGCTGATTTGTGGGGAGGAGGATGACTTATTTGGATATGATATCTTCAACTATCTTAGACTAAATTTGGTGATGTTGACATGAAGGAAAAAGTTTGATGAAAGTCTCCACCATGTTAGCAATTTTCGGCCCTTTCAAAGGAGGTGGAGATGAGGAGATTCTTCAATATCTTGTGAAAGATATGAAGACAAGCAAGGGTCCCTTTCAAGCATGATTTGGCCGAAATTTCCATGCTTTGGACCGATTTCGTCGTCATGTTTTACGTTACTCCAGTTTCGATTAATAACGTAACTCCAATCCGCGTGTTCTTTTCGCCCAAGTATGATGATGCATGGCCATGCAAATTTGTATCATTGTTGATGTCGATTTTTATTGACTCTTCTTCGATTGGAATAGATGATATCGTATCATTCCCTCCCTCTTTGAAAGGAATTGACCTCAATTCCGTAATGCCATCGTCGTCAAGGTAAGGCGAGAGATCACCTACGTTGAAAGTCGCGTGTACTCCGTAATCGCCCGGAAGTTCTACTTTGTAGGCGTTGTCGTTCACTTTTCCCACAATTTTGTACGGACCTTCGGCTCTCGGCATTAATTTGTTCTTGCGTTTGTTTGGGAATCGTTCTTTCCTCAAATGTATCCAAACTAAGTCACCAACATCGAACAATCTCGCTTTTTTATTTTTGTTCGACTTCCGTTTGTAAATTTCATTCACTTCTTTAATCCGCTCTCGTATCTTTTCATGTAACTTGATCATTGACTTGAGTTTTGATTCGGCGTCTTTGTGAACCAATTCATTGCTCGGCAAGGGAATCAAATCCAATGGCATGTGCGGATTTATTCCGTACACTACTTCAAAAGGTGAATGGGCCGTGGCGAAGCCGGGTGATCGGTTGTATGCGAATTCCGCATGTGCAAGTTTAACGTCCCAATCCTTTTGTGTTTTATTCACCAATCCTCGCAATAATGCTCCCAAGGTTCGATTAGTCACTTCGGTTTGTCCATCGGTTTGTGGGTGATGTGAAGTACTGAATAGGAGTTTAGTACCCACTTTTCTTGATACGAAACCGACTACTCCAAGTGAAGAAGACGAAGTAAGAATTGACATAAAACACCTCGACCATACTCCAACGTACTTGGGCGAGAAGGCAAACGAGGCACAGAGTTACATTGATAATCGGAATTGGGGTAACTTAAAGACAACTTGCATCTTGGGGAGGGGAGGAAATTCAAGTGGCAATTAAACAATAAAAGAATGTTCAGCTTTCTCTTACAAAAGCAGCAGGATTCTTGGCAAAAAGGGCGGCTGTCAAACTTCAACTTGGAGACAAGACCCAACTTTTACTTTTGTCAAAAAGTGACATGAAGAACCTTTTTATTATCTTTTATTATTCTAAGCTCAGCTTGTATTAGTTTAAGTTATCGTGTCAGGCTGCTTTTGCCTATAAATAGTGGCAGTAGAGTTGTAATGAAGGATTATTGAATGTTGAAGAATTGAGAACACTTTGTGTTTTTCCCTGGTGAATGCTTTTCATCAAAACTTGGTTTTTATTCGACGCGTTTCGAATACTAATCTGATTGATTCTCAATAGGTCTTGAGGAGAAATCACTTTATCAAATTATAGGTCTAATTTGATAAAACATCTGTTTATATCTTGTTTCGATATTCTGTTTATTTTTCGATACAGTTGATACTTGTTCAATATTTCGTATAAAGTGTTGTTCGATCCTTCGAACGTGTTTCCTGTCTTAAAGTCGCTTCCGAACGAAACGTGCTGTTTCGAGTCTTTTCATTTGGGCCAAATTCCTGTCTTGTGGCTGTATCGAATCACCGCCTTCATCACTCGCCAGTATTATTCTTTGTAGCATGCGTATTGTCTGATCCCAGCAGTTTCTTGCTGATAGCTTCCGCTCGTCAAAGAAGCCTTCCGCTGTATCGATAGCGAATTCGCATAACCAGTGAGAATTCGTATCATAAGTGGCATCGGAGCCCAAGTTATTGATCTTTGGCATTATGGATCTCAACGACGCTGATTTCTTGGCAAAACTTCGTGACGCATTACGTGACGTACCAGAACAACGCGACCAGCGTTGGCGACCTAGGCGTGGTGACTATGAACGACCCTCACGCCATGTCGAAGAGTTCAAGGTGAACGAGCTTCCAGAGTTCGTTGGAGGGACCGACCCTGAAGTTTACCTGGAATGGGAACGAAAAATTGATCGTATGTTCGAATTTAAAGACCTTGACGATGAGAAAAGGTGTAAGTATGCAATTCTCAAGTTGGGGAAAGGAGCTTCACTTTGGTACGAAGGAATGAAAACACGAAGAGCTCGTGCGGGGAAAGAAAAGATCCGTTCGTGGGAGTCATTAAAAAGAAAACTTCGTAAAAGATATGTGCCAACATCACACCGGTTATCCTTGTACAGGAAGATTGCAGATCTCATGCAGGGAAAGTTAAATGTCAGTGAGTACATTGAGGAATTTGAGAATCTAACCTTAATGGGAGAGATAGAGGAGAATGAGGAACAGAAGATGTCGCGATTCTTGCGTGGCTTAAACCGAAGCATAGCTAACTCGGTGGAACTGTATCCATACGAGGACTTTGATACATTATGTGGGTTATGTGTGAAGTTAGAAGCTCAGAACAGGATGAAGCTGTACAAACCTGAGTTTCCAGTCAAGTTTGGAAACCCAAGCGTCGGATCTAGTTCAGCGGTTAAGGCAACTGTACCGACTCCGGTTCCTGTTGCGATTCCTGCTAAGGCGACTGTACCCTACGTACCGAAGGAGACGAGTTTGGCTAAAGTAAGATGTTTCAAGTGTCAAGGGTTCGGACATTATCAAAATGCTTGTCCAAACAAACGAGTAGTGACACTAAGGGAAGCTGTCACGATCCGAGATGAGTTGTTGGTTGAGGAAGAAAGACTGGGTGACGTATTTGATTCCGACTTGAAGGACGAAGAAGGAGAGGAATGCGAGACTTACGATGCTCCAAGCTATGACACGGCTTTGGTTCTGCGAATGCTACAAGCCAAAGCTGTATCGAATGATTCGGAACAGCGGAATCAAATATTTCACACGAAGTGTCAAGTTGGAAATAAATGGTGTAGTTTGATCGTTGATGGAGGGAGTTGCACCAACGTCGCTTCCAGCGAGATGGTGACTAAACTCGGGCTGACCACTACGGCTCACCCTAAACCTTACACTTTGCATTGGCTCGATGATGGGAGCAAAATAAGGGTAACTAAACAAGTGAGAATTGGACTAGCCATGGGTTCATATGAAGACAACGTATTATGTGATGTACTCCCGATGGATGCATGCCATGTACTGTTGGGAAGACCATGGATGTTTGATAGGGACGTTTTACACCGAGGAAGAAGCAATGAGTACGAGTTACGGGATAAGGGCAAGAAGATTGTGCTTAAACCAATGTCACCGCAAGCTATTCACTCTATGAGTTCTAGTAGGAGTGAAAAACCAAAACTGGCCATGTTTGCTAGCGAACGGGAGGTGGAACATGCTATTAATGATGCCAAGTGTGTGTACTTGTTGGTTCTGAAGGAGACACGGGAGGGTAACATGGTTGTACGAAATGAAAGGATGGATACCTTATTGCATGAATTTGCGGATGTTTTTCCCGAGGAATTACCGTCGGGTTTGCCACCTATTCGTGGGATTGAACATCAGATCGACCTCATACCGGGTGTGTCGCTCCCTAACAAAGCTGCCTATAGATGTAATCCCGAGGAGACAAAGGAATTACAAAATCAAATCGAAGAACTGATGGATCGTGGATATGTTCGAGAAAGCCTAAGCCCTTGTGCGGTTCCGGTATTACTGGTTCCAAAGAAGGACGGATCTTGGAGAATGTGTATTGACAGTCGAGCTGTGAACAATATCACCATCAAATATCGATTTCCGATTCCGAGGCTTGATGACATGTTGGACGAATTACATGGATCAGTAATCTTTTCCAAAGTTGATCTGCGAAGTGGTTATCACCAAATTTGGATGCGGGAAGGAGATGAGTGGAAGACAGCCTTCAAAACAAAACACGGGCTGTATGAATGGACCGTTATGCCGTTCGGTCTTACAAATGCACCGAGTACTTTCATGCGCTTGATGAATGAGGTACTTAAGCCATTTTTAGGGAAATTTGTGGTTGTATACCTAGATGATATTTTGATCTACAGCCGATCGCTGCAAGAACATTTCGAACACTTGAGGCAAGTCTTCGAAACCCTTAGAGACCGTGTCGTATGGAAAAAAGGAGAAGTGCTCATTTTTGGTCGAAAGTATAGTCTTTCTTGGCTATGTTGTTTCAAAGAATGGAGTGTCGGTCGATCAAGCGAAGATCGAAGCAATTAAGTCCTGGCCGGTTCCCACTACAGTGATGGAGGTTAGATCGTTCCATGGACTAGCTTCATTTTACCGAAGATTCATTCGAGACTTCAGTACCATTGCAAGCCCAATAACTGAATGTTTGAAGAAAGGCACGTTTAATTGGAGCAGAGAGCCGCCAGAGTCATTTGCAAATTTGAAGGCGAAGTTGTGCGAAGCACCAATCTTAGCATTACCCGATTTTTCGCAACCGTTTGAGGTGGAGTGTGATGCTAGCGGGTGGGCATTGGAGCGGTTCTCATTCGTGAAAGCGACCTATTGCTTATTTTTCCGAAAAGTTAAACGGTGTTCGTCAATTATCAGACGCACGACAAGGAGTTTTATGCTATTGTGAGGGCTCTAGATCATTGGAGTCACTATCTTCGACCAAAGCATTTTATCATACACTCGGACCATGAATCTTTGAAGTATATTAACGGACAACACAAGTTAAGTCCCAGGCATGCGAAGTGGGTGGAATTCTTACAATCATTTCACTTCTCATCGAAGTATAAGGATGGCAAGAGCAATATTGTGGCAGATGCATTGTCTAGGCGTTATGCCTTACTCGCCACTCTTGATGTTCGTTTGCTAGGGTTCGATACAGTAAAGGAGTATTACGAAGGTGATGCGGATTTTGGCGAAACCTTCGCCCTGTGCAAATCTGGCCCGGTGGGAGAATTTTCGATACAGGAGGGTTTTCTTTTTAAGGGAAATCGTCTTTGTCTACCAAGGCACACGATTCGAGAATTGCTGGTTCGAGAGGCTCATGGGGGAGGTTTGGCTGGCCACTTTGGTTCAGCCAAGACATTAGAAGTGCTTAAAGAACATTTTTACTGGCCAAGGATGCAGGGGGATGTTAATAATATAATCAGTAAATGTGTGACGTGCCATATTGCGAAAAGTTCGTTCAAATCAGGAGTCTACACACCTTTACCGATTCCGGAGAGGCCATGGGAAGATGTCTCAATGGATTTCATTGTAGCTTTGCCTCGAACCCAAAGAGGTAAGGATGCGATCATGGTTGTTGTCGATCGTTTTTCAAAGATGGCTCATTTTGTTCCTTGTCACAAAACCGATGATGCGAGTAATGTTGCTGACCTGTATTTCCGAGAGGTAGTGCGATTACATGGAGTTCCGAAAACTATTGTTTCGGACCGAGACTCAAAGTTTCTAAGCTACTTTTGGAACACATTATGGAGGAAGGTGGGAACCAAGCTTTTGTTTAGTACTTCACATCATCCTCAAACCGACGGACAAACTGAAGTAACGAATCGAACACTGGGGACGCCGTTGCGAGGCTTGGTGAACAAAACACAAAAGGACTGGGATCTCAAATCGCACATGCGGAGTTTGCTTATAATCGATCTCCTACTCATGCCACGGCACACTCTCCATTTGAAGTAGTTTACGGACTGAATCCTTACATACCACTAGATCTAATTCCACTACCAAGTGACGAATTAGTGCATAAGGATGCGGAGTCGAAGCTGAAATCAATGATGAAATTACACGAACAGGTGCAGGATCGAATCAAGGAAATAAACGAGGCATACAAAAGGAAGTCGAATAAGCAAAGAAGGCCGAGACTATTCGAGGTTGGAGATTTAGTTTGGTTACATTTGAGGAAGGAACGATTCCCGAGTAAGCGTAAGAACAAGTTAATGCCACGAGCTGAGGGACCATTTAAAATAATTGCGAAGGTGAATGACAATGCTTACAAGTTAGAACTTCCGGGTGATTACGGAGTACATGCTACTTTCAACGTAGGTGATCTATCCCCTTACCTTGACGACAATGGGATTGCGGAATTGAGGACAATTCCTTTTAAAGAAGGAGGGAATGATACGAAATCGACTACTCCAAGTGAAGAAGACGAAGTAAGAATTGACATAAAACACCTCGACCATACTCCAACGTACTTGGGCGAGAGGCAAACGAGGCACAGGAGTTACATTGATAATCGGAATTGGGGTAACTTAAAGACAACTTGCATCTTGGGGAGGAGGAAATTCAAGTGGCAATTAAACAATAAAAGAATGTTCACTTTCTCTTACAAAAGCGGGATTCTTGGCAAAAGGCGGTATCAAACTTCAACTTGGAGACAAGACCCAACTTTTACTTTTGTCAACAAGTGACATGAAGAACCTTTTTATTATCTTTTATTATTCTAAGCTCGGCTTGTATTAGTTTAAGTTATCGTGTCATTTGCTTTTGCCTATAAATAGTGGCGAGAGTTGTAATGAAGGATTATTGAATGTTGAAGAATTGAGAACACTTTGTGTTTTCCCAGTGAATGCTTTTCATCAAAACTTGGTTTTTATTCGACGCGTTTGAATACTAATCGATTGATTCTCAATAGGTCTTGAGGAGAAATCACTTTATCAAATTATAGGTCTAATTTGATAAAACATCTGTTTATATCTTGTTTCGATATTACATTTATTTTTCGATCTGATTGATACTTGTTCAATATTTCGTATAAAGTGTTGTTCGATCCTTGAACGTGTTTCTGTCTTAAAGTCGCTTCCAGGCAAGCGTGCTGTTTCGAGTCTTTTCATTTGGGCCAAATTCCTGTCTTGTGGCTGTATCGAATCACCGCCTTCATCACTCGCCAGTATTGTTGCTGTAGCGAGCTGTTGTCACCAGTCCCCGACAGTTTCTTGCTGATAGCTTCCGCTCGTCAAAGAAGCCTTCCGCTGTATCGATAGCGAATTCGCATAACCAGTGAGAATTCGTATCATTTCTCCATAAAGTATTCCAGAAGTAACTCAGAAATTTAGAATCTCGATCCGACACGATAGTTTTTGGAACTCCGTGTAAACGAACTACTTCCCGGAAGTATAAGTCCGCCACATTGCTTGCATCATCGGTTTTGTGGCATGCTATAAAGTCAGCCATTTTCGAAAAACGGTCGACGATCACCATGATCGAGTCTTTGCCACGTTGAGTACGAGGTAAAGCAACAATAAAATCCGTCGAGACATCCTCCCATGGTCGTAAAGGTATTGGCAACGGCATGTATGTACTTGGCTTGAACCAACTTTTCATCATGTGACAAGTGACGCAATTACTCACGATTGTGCTCACGTCACCATACATCTTTGGCCAAAAGAAATGCTCCTTTAGCACCTCTACGGTCTTAGCCGAACCGAAATGACCGGCTAGTCCTCCTCCGTGCGCCTCCCGAACTAGTAACTCCCGAATTGTATGCTTCAGCACACATAGTTTATTTCCTTTGAAAAGAAAGCCATCCTGTAAAACAAATTCTTCGTACGGGCCTGTTTCACAACGGGTGAAAATTTCTCCGAAGTCCAAATCGTCACTGTAATGATCTTTCAAAGTCTCGAATCCCAACAAACGAACATCTAGAATCGAAAGTAAGGCATACCGTCTTGATAGTGCATCCGCCACTATATTACTCTTACCGTCTTTGTACTTGGATGAAAAGTGAAAAGATTGCAAAAAATACACCCATTTTGCATGCCTCGGACTTAGCTTGCTTTGCCCGTTGATGTATTTCAACGACTCGTGATCCGAATGTAACACGAAATATTTCGAACGTAAATAGTGACTCCAATGATCGAGTGCTCTCACGATAGCATAGAACTCCTTGTCGTAAGTGCAATAATTAACTCGAGCGCCATTTAATTTTTCCGAAAAATAGGCGATGGGGCGGCCTCCTTGAATAAGTACTGCCCCGATTCCAACTCCACTAGCGTCGCATTCCACCTCAAATGGTTGCGAAAAATCGGGTAACATTAAAATTGGTGCTTCACATAACTTTCCTTTTAATTTTTCAAAAGCCTTTTGGGCCGCCTCGTTCCATGCAAAGGTTCCTTTTTTAAGACACTCTGTGATCGGACTAGAGATGGTACTAAAGTCCCGTATGAATCGTCGGTAAAAAGAAGCGAGGCCATGAAATGATCGTACCTCCGTGATAGTTTTTGGTGTCGGCCAAGACTTGATTGTCGCGATCTTCTCTTGATCCACCGAAACTCCTTCTTTAGAAACGACATAGCCGAGAAAGACAAGACTCTCGACTAGGAAAGTACACTTCTCCTGTTTTCCATAAAGTTTATGTTTCCTTAGAGTTTCAAAAACGTGCCGCAAGTGTTCGAGATGCTCCTCTAAGGATCGACTGTAGATTAAAATGTCGTCTAAGTATACGACAACAAACTTTCCCAAGAAAGGTTTGAGAACCTCGTTCATCAATCTCATGAAAGTGCTCGGGGCATTAGTGAGGCCGAATGGCATCACAACCCACTCGTAAAGTCCATTCTTTGTTTTAAATGCCGTCTTCCATTCGTCTCCCTCTCGCATGCGAATTTGATGGTATCCGCTCCGTAAATCAACTTTTGAAAATATAACCGAGCCATGCAACTCGTCTAACATGTCGTCTAGTCTTGGGATGGGGAACCGATACTTGACGGTGATGTTATTCACGGCTCATCACAATGCACATTCGCCATGATCCGTCTTTTTTTGGTACGAGTAGGACTGGAACCGCACACGGACTAAAACTTTCTCGGACATATCCGTGACTCATGAGCTCATCAATTTGACGTTGTAGTTCTTTGGTTTCTTCGGGATTACAACGATACGCTGCTTTGTTCGGTAATGGAGCTCCTGGTACAAGATCAATTTGGTGTTCGATTCCGCGGATAGGTGGTAATCCCACCGGCAAGTCTTCGGGAAATACATCCGCGAACTCGTGTAATATTGTATCTATCTCTTCCTCATGGCGTGATTTGGTAGCAAGGTTTCGGGTTTCTTTGATCATCAAATAAACACGTTCGCCATCGTCAATGGCGTGTTCGACTTCTTTTTCGTTTGCAAGCATCGTGAGCTTCGGTCCTTCGACTTTTTTTGAACTCATTGTTCGGATAGCTTGAGGTGACATAGGTTTAAGAACAATTTTTTTACCTTTGTCACGTAACTCATACTCGTTGCTCCTCCCTCGATGTAGTACGTCCCGATCAAATAACCAAGGTCTTCCCAACAACACGTGACATGCGTCCATTGGTAGTACATCGCATGTAATATCATCTCCATACGAACCCATGGTGAGTCCGACCTTCACTTGTCTTGATACTTTCACCTTATTTCCATCATCGAGCCAATGGAGTGCATACGGCTTTGGATGAGCCATAGTGATTAGTCCGAGTTTCGAGACCATCTCGCTTGATGCCACGTTTGTATAACTTCCACCGTCAATGATCAAGCTACACCATTTATCTCCGACACGACTCTTCGTATGAAAGATTTGATCTCGTTGTTCTATGTCACTCGGGGCCGCCTTCGTTTGTAACATGCGAAGGACGAGGTTCGTGTCATAGTTCGGGGCATCGTATGCCTCGCAATCTTCTTCTTCTTCGTCGGCTTCCAAGTTAAAGACGTCTCCAATTCTTTCTTCTTCGACTAGTAATTCCTCTCGGACGGCTATGGCTTCTCGTAACGTCACTATTCTCCGATTTGGACAAGCACTTTGATAGTGTCCAAATCCTTGACATTTGAAACATCGAACTTTAGATAGGCTTGTTTCTTTTGGTGTGATAGGGTTTTTTGGAATGGTAGTAACGGGTGGACTTGTTGTGACAGTTTTTGGAAACGAGCTAGAACTCGTGCCAAAGTTGGTATTTCCGAATTTAGGTGGGAATCGGGTTTAGAAAATTTTGTCTTGTTTTGAGTTTCCAACTTTAGGCAAAGTCCGCATAAAGTATCAAAGTCGGAATAGGGGTAGAGTTCCACGGAATTAGCAATGTTTTTATTCAAACCTCGTAGGAAACGGGACATCCGTAATTCTTCGCTTTCTTCAAGTTCTCCCATCAAGGATAAGTTTTCAAACTCCTCGATGTACTCCTCTACACTTAGTTTTGCTTGCGTGAGGTCAGAAATTTTTCGATACAAACTCAACTTGTGTGTAGCCGGAACATATCTCTTTCGTAGTTTCTTTTTTAGAGAATTCCACGAACGTATCTTTTCCTTACCAGCATGAACTCGTTGTGTCTTCATTCGTTCAAACCAAAGGGAAGCTCCCTTTCCAAGTTTGAGAATTGCGTACTTGCATCGTACATCGTCATCGAGATCCTTGAACTCAAACATTCGTTCAATTTTCCTTTCCCACTCCAAATAAGCCTCGGGATCGGTGCCGCCTACGAACTCCGGAAGTTCGCTTGTCTTGTATTCATCAGCATGTCGTGGTGCATGCATGGTGTCATATCCTTGTCGTGCATGGATTCGGGGCTCCGGTAAGCCGCGAAGAACGTCACGTAGTTGTGCTACTTCTTCATCAGTGAATGTCATCTTCTTGAGTAACGTCGAGAACCGTGAGACAAATGGCTCTGATACCACTTATAATACGAATTCTCTCTCGGTACAGCAGAAGACTCTTTTACGTACGGTAGCGAACAGCACTCAGCCGAAATGAATCAAACCGCTACAGTAGTTCCGAACAGCAACAACTCGTCGATACAGCACTTCCGAACAGCAAGGCTCGCTCGATACAGCAATTCCGAACAGCAGCAACTCGTCAATACAGCACTTCCGAACTGCAAGGCTCGCTCGATCTGACAATTCGAACAATGACAACTTGTCAATCTGACAAAATAAAAGGTGGTGGCCGAAATTATATGGGTTTCGTCCGTGAGGTAGGATAGTGTATGGGTTTGAATGTGTTTTATCGAATTAGACCTATAACTCGATAAAGATAATCTCTCCTCAAGACCTATTGAGAATTGATCAAGTTAAAATTCGAGACGCGTCGAAACAATAACCAAAGTTTTGTTGAACTCGTTCAACGTATATTTCAAAGAAATACAAGGTTTATTAATTTTCAAGATACTTACAATCACCAAATGAACTACTATATATAGTAGTTGTACAAGAGATAAGGAAATAAAGAACAAGAAAAAACGAAAATACAAGTCTCCATCTCTTATCACTTCGGCCGATTCTTCAAGGTGGGGAGGGGATCATGAAGATTTTGGACAAGATATGATATCAAGCATCTTGGACTTATTAGGGTGACTTTGACATGTAGAAAAGGACTTGATGAAAGTCTTCATCAAGTGATCACATCTTGGCCGATTTGTGGGGAGGAGGATGACTTATTTGGATATGATATCTTCAACTATCTTAGACTAAATTTGGTGATGTTGACATGAAGCAAAAAGTTTGATGAAAGTATCCACCATGTTAGCAATTTTCGGCCCTTTCAAAGGAGGTGGGGATGAGGAGATTCTTCAATATCTTGTGAAAGATATGAAGACAAGCAAGGGTCCCTTTCAAGCATGATTTGGCCGAAATTTCCATGCTTTGGACCGATTTCGTCGTCATGTTTTACGTTACTCCAGTTTCGATTAATAACATAACTCCAATCCGCGTGTTCTTTTCGCCCAAGTATGATGATGCATGGCCATGCAAATTTGTATCATTGTTGATGTTGATTTTTATTGACTCTTCTTCGATTGGAATAGATGATATCGTATCATTCCCTCCCTCTTTAAAAGGAATTGACCTCAATTCCGTAATGCCATCGTCGTCAAGGTAAGGCGAGAGATCACCTACGTTGAAAGTCGTGTGTACTCCGTAATCGCCCGGAAGTTCTACTTTGTAGGCGTTGTCGTTCACTTTTCCCACAATTTTGTACGGACCTTCGGCTCTCGGCATTAATTTGTTCTTGCGTTTGTTTGGGAATCGTTCTTTCCTCAAATGTATCCAAACTAAGTCGCCAACATCGAACAATCTCGCTTTTTTATTTTTGTTCGACTTCCGTTTGTAAATTTCATTCACTTCTTTAATCCGCTCTCGTATCTTTTCATGTAACTTCATCATTGACTTGAGTTTTGATTCGGCGTCTTTGTGAACCAATTCGTTGCTCGGCAAGGGAATCAAATCCAATGGCATGTGCGGATTTATTCCGTATACTACTTCAAAAGGTGAATGGGCCGTGGCGAAGCCGGGTGATCGGTTGTATGCGAATTCCGCATGTGCAAGTTTAACGTCCCAATCCTTTTGTGTTTTATTCACCAATCCTCGCAATAATGCTCCCAAGGTTCGATTAGTCACTTCGGTTTGTCCATCGGTTTGTGGGTGATGTGAAGTACTGAATAGGAGTTTAGTACCCACTTTTCTCCATAAAGTATTCCAGAAGTAACTCAGAAATTTAGAATCTCGATCCGACACGATAGTTTTTGGAACTCCGTGTAAACGAACTACTTCCCGGAAGTATAAGTCCGCCACATTGCTTGCATCATCGGTTTTGTGGCATGCTATAAAGTCAGCCATTTTCGAAAAATGGTCGACGACCACCATGATCGAGTCTTTGCCCCGTTGAGTACGAGGTAAAGCAACAATAAAATCCATCGAGACATCCTCCCATGGTCGTAAAGGTATTGGCAACGGCATGTATGTACTTGGCTTGAACGAACTTTTCATCATGTGACAAGTGACGCATTTACTCACGATTGTGCTCACGTCACCGTACATCTTTGGCCAAAAGAAATGCTCCTTTAGCACCTCTACGGTCTTAGCCGAACCGAAATGACCGGCTAGTCCTCCTCCGTGCGCCTCCCGAACTAGTAACTCCCGAATTGTATGCTTCGGCACACATAGTTTATTTCCTTTGAAAAGAAAGCCATCCTGTAAAACAAATTCTTCGTACGGGCCTGTTTTACAACGGGTGAAAATTTCTCCGAAGTCCAAATCGTCACTGTAATGATCTTTCAAAGTCTCGAATCCCAACAAACGAACATCTAGAATCGAAAGTAAGGCATACCGTCTTGATAGTGCATCCGCCACTATATTACTCTTACCGTCTTTGTACTTGGATGAAAAGTGAAAAGATTGCAAAAAATCCACCCATTTTGCATGCCTCGGACTTAGCTTGCTTTGCCCGTTGATGTATTTCAACGACTCGTGATCCAAATGTAACATGAGATATTTCGAACGTAAATAGTGACTCCAATGATAGAGTGCTCTCACGATAGCATAGAACTCCTTGTCGTAAGTGCAATAATTAACTCGAGCGCCATTTAATTTTTCCGAAAAATAGGCGATGGGGCGGCCTCATTGAATAAGTATTGCCCCGATTCCAACTCCACTAGCGTCGCATTCCACCTCAAATGGTTGCGAAAAATCGGGTAACATTAAAATTGGTGCTTCACATAACTTTCCTTTTAATTTTTCAAAAGCCTTTTGGGCCGCCTCGTTCCATGCAAAGGTTCCTTTTTTAAGACACACTGTGATCGGACTGGAGATGGTACTAAAGTCCCGTATGAATCGTCGGTAAAAAGAAGTGAGGTAGTTTTTGGTGTCGGCCAAGACTTGATTGCCGCGATCTTCTCTTGATCCACCGAAACTCCTTCTTTAGAAACGACATAGCCGAGAAAGACAAGACTCTCGACTAGGAAAGTACACTTCTCCTGTTTTCCATAAAGTTTATGTTTCCTTAGAGTTTCAAAAACGTGCCGCAAGTGTTCGAGATGCTCCTCTAAGGATCGACTGTAGATTAAAATGTCGTCTAAGTATACGACAACAAACTTTCCCAAGAAAGGTTTGAGAACCTCGTTCATCAATCTCATGAAAGTGCTCGGGGCATTAGTGAGGCCGAATGGCATCACAACCCACTCGTAAAGTCCATTCTTTGTTTTAAATGCCGTCTTCCATTCGTCTCCCTCTCGCATGCGAATTTGATGGTATCCGCTCCGTAAATCAACTTTTGAAAATATAACCGAGCCATGCAACTCGTCTAACATGTCGTCTAGTCTTGGGATGGGGAACCGATACTTGACGGTGATGTTATTCACGGCTCTACTGTCAATGCACATTCGCCATGATCCGTCTTTTTTTGGTACGAGTAGGACTGGAACCGCACACGGACTAAAACTTTCTCGGACATATCCGTGACTCATGAGCTCATCAATTTGACGTTGTAGTTCTTTGGTTTCTTCGGGATTACAACGTCTGTTGCTTTGTTCGGTAATGGAGCTCCTGGTACAAGATCAATTTGGTGTTCGATTCCGCGGATAGGTGGTAATCCCACCGGCAAGTCTTCGGGAAATACATCCGCGAACTCGTGTAATATTGTATCTATCTCTTCCTCGTGGCGTGATTTGGTAGCAAGGTTTTGGGTTTCTTTGATCATCATCAAATAAACGCGTTCGCCATCGTCAATGGCGTGTTTGACTTCTTTTTCGTTTGCAAGCATCGTGAGCTTCGGTCCTTCGACTTTTTTTGAACTCATTGTTCGGATAGCTTGAGGTGACATAGGTTTAAGAACAATTTTTTTACCTTTGTCACGTAACTCATACTCGTTGCTCCTCCCTCGATGTAAATGCGTCGATCAAATAACCAAGGTCTTCCCAACAACACGTGACATGCGTCCATTGGTAGTACATCGCATGTAATATCATCTCCATACGAACCCATGGTGAGTCCGACCTTCACTTGTCTTGATACTTTCACCTTATTTCCATCATCGAGCCAATGGAGTGCATATGGCTTTGGATGAGCCGTAGTGATTAGTCCGAGTTTCGAGACCATCTCGCTTGATGCCACGTTTGTACAACTTCCACCGTCAATGATCAAGCTACACCATTTATCTCCGACACGACACTTCGTGTGAAAGATTTGATCTCGTTGTTCTATGTCACTCGGGGCCGCCTTCGTTTGTAACATGCGAAGGACGAGGTTCGTGTCATAGTTCGGGGCATCGTATGCCTCGCAATCTTCTTCTTCTTCGTCGGCTTCCAAGTTAAAGACGTCTCCAATTCTTTCTTCTTCGACTAGTAATTCCTCTCGGACGGCTATGGCTTATCGTAACGTCACTATTCTCCGATTTGGACAAGCACTTTGATAGTGTCCAAATCCTTGACATTTGAAACATCGAACTTTAGATAGGCTTGTTTCTTTTGGTGTGATAGGGGTTTTTGGAATGGTAGTAACGGGTGGACTTGTTGTGACAGTTTTTGGAAACGAGCTAGAACTCGTGCCAAAGTTGGTATTTCCGAATTTAGGTGGGAATTCGGGTTTAGAAAATTTTGTCTTGTTTTGAGTTTCCAACTTTATGCAAAGTCCGCATAAAGTATCAAAGTCGGAATAGGGGTAGAGTTCCACGAAATTAGCAATGTTTTTATTCAAACCTCGTAGGAAACGGGACATCCGTAATTCTTCGCTTTCTTCAAGTTCTCCCATCAAGGATAAGTTTTCAAACTCCTCGATGTACTCCTCTATACTTAGTTTTCCTTGCGTGAGGTCAGAAATTTTTCGATACAAACTCAACTTGTGTGTAGCCGGAACATATCTCTTTTGTAGTTTCTTTTTTAGAGAATTCCACGAACGTATCTTTTCCTTACCGGCATGAACTCGTTGTGTCTTCATTCGTTCAAACCAAAGGGAAGCTCCCTTTCCAAGTTTGAGAATTGCGTACTTGCATCGTACCTCGTCATCGAGATCCTTGAACTCAAACATTCGTTCAATTTTCCTTTCCCACTCCAAATAAGCCTCGGGATCGGTGCCGCCTACGAACTCCAGAAGTTCGCTTGTCTTGTATTCATCAGCATGTCGTGGTGCATGCATGGTGTCATATCCTCGTCGTGCATGGATTCGGGGCTCCGGTAAGCTGCGAAGAACGTCACGTAGTTGTGCTACTTCTTTATCGGTGAATGCCATCTTCTTGAGTAACGTCGAGAACCGTGAGACAAATGGCTCTGATACCACTTATGATACGAATTCTCTCTCGGTACAGCAGAAGACTCTTTTACGTACGGTAGCGAACAGCACTCAGCCGAAATGAATCAAACCGCTACAGTAGTTCCGAACAGCAGCAACTCGTCGATACAGCACTTCCGAACAGCAAGGCTCGCTCGATACAGCAATTCCGAACAGCAGCAACTCGTCGATACAGCACTTCCGAACAGCAAGGCTCGCTCGTCTGACAATTTCGAGCAAAGAATCGTCGACAAAAATAAAGGTGGTGGCCGAAATTATATGGGTTTCAGCCGTGAGGTAGGATAGTGTATGGGTTTGAATGTGTTTTATCGAATTAGACCTATAACTCGATAAAGATAATCTCTCCCCAAGACCTATTGAGAATTGATCAAGTTAAAATTCGAGATGCGTCGAAACAATAACCAAAGTTTTGTTGAACTCGTTCAACGTATATTTCAAAGAAATACAAGGTTTATTAATTTTCAAGATACTTACAATCACCAAATGAACTACTATATGTAGTAGTTGTACAAGAGATAAGGAAATAAAGAACAAGAAAAAACGTGATACGAAACCGACTACTCCAAGTGAAGAAGACGAAGTAAGAATTGACATAAAACACCTCGACCATACTCCAACGTACTTGGGCGAGAAGCTAAACGAGGCACAGGTTACATTGATAATCGGAATTGGGGTAACTTAAAGACAACTTGCATCTTGGGAGGAGGAAATTCAAGTGGCAATTAAACAATAAAAGAATGTTGACTTTCTCTTACAAAAGCGGCAGGATTCTTGGCAAAAGGGCGGTGTCAACTTTCAACTTGGAGACAAAGCCCGGCTTTTACTTTTGTTTGCAAGTGCCATGGGAACCTTTTATTATCTTTTCGGTATTTTAAGAACGACTTGTATTAGTTTAGTTTATTTTGTCAGGCCACTTTTGCCTATAAATAGTGGCGGTAGAGTTGTAATGGGGAATTATTGAATGTTGAAGGATTGAGAACACTTTGTGTTTTTACGGTGAATGCTTTTCATCAAAACTTGGTTTTTATTCGACGCGTTTGAATACTAATCGATTGATTCTCAATAGGTCTTGAGGAGAAATCACTTTATCAAATTATAGGTCTAATTTGATAAAACATCTGTTCATATCTTGTTTCGATATTACATTTATTTTTCGTCTGATTTTATACTTGTTCAATATTTCGTACAAAGTGTTGTTCGATCTTTGAACGTGTTTCTGTCTTGTGGTATCGAATCACCGCCTTCATCACTCGCTTGATATTATTCTTTAGCGGTATTTGTCGGCGATTCGGCAGTTTCTTGCCGATAGCTTCCGCTCGTCAAAAAGCCTTCCGCTGTATCGATAGCGAATTCGCATCCCCAGCGAGAATTCGTATCATAAATATAGCGAATTCGCATCCCCAGCGAGAATTCGTATCATAAGTGGCATCGGAGCCAAAGTTCTTGATCTTTGGCATTATGGATCTCAACGGCGATTTCTTGGCAAAACTTCGTGACGCATTGCGTGGCGTAACAACGCGACCAGCGTTGGCAACCTAGCGTGGTGACTATGAGCGACCCTCACGCCATGTCGAAGAGTTTAAGGTGAGCGAGCTTCGGAGTTCGTTGGAGGGACAGACCACAAGTTTACGGAATGGGAGCGAAAAATTGATCGTATGTTCGAATTTAAAGACCTTGACGATGAGAAAAGGTGTAAGTATGCAATTCTCAAGTTGGGGAAAGGAGCTTCACTTTGGTACGAAGGAATGAAAACACGAAGAGCTCGTGCGGGAAAGAAAAGATCCGTTCGTGGGAGTCATTAAAAGAAAACTTCGTAAAGATATGTGCCAACATCACACGGTTATCCTTGTACGGAAGATTGCGGATCTCATGCGGGGAAAGTTAAATGTCGGTGAGTACATTGAGGAATTTGAGAATCTAACCTTAATGGGAGAGATAGAGGAGAATGAGGAGCAGAAGATGTCGCGATTCTTGCGTGGCTTAAACCGAAGCATAGCTAACTCGGTGGGCTGTATCCATACGAGGACTTGATACTTTATGTGGGTTATGTGTGAAGTTAGAAGCTCAAAACAGGATAAAGATGTATAAACCCGAGTTTCCAGTCAAGTTTGGAAACCCAAGCGTCGGATCTAGTTCAGCTGCTAAGGCAACTGTACCGACTCCGGTTCCTGTTGCGATTCCTGCTAAGGCGACTGTACCCTACGTACCGAAGGAGACAAGTTTGGCTAAAGTGAGATGTTTCAAATGTCAAGGATTCGGGCATTATCAAAATGCTTGTCCGAACAAGCGAGTGGTGACACTAAGGGAAGCTGTCACGATCCGAGACGAGTTGTTGGTTGAGGAAGAAAGACTGGGTGACGTATTTGATTTCGACATTAAGGACGAAGAAGGAGAAGAATGCGAGACTTACGATGCTCCAAGCTATGACACGGCTTTAGTTCTGCGAACGCTACAGGCCAAAGCTGTATCGAATGATTCGGAACAGCGAAATCAAATATTTCACACAAAGTGTCAAATTGGAAAGAAATGGTGTAGTTTGATCGTTGATGGGGGGAGTTGCACCAACGTCGCTTCCAGCGAGATGGTGACTAAACTCGGGCTGACCACTACGGCTCACCCGAAACCTTACACTTTGCATTGGCTCGATGATGGGAGCAAAATAAGGGTGACTAAACAAGTGAGGATTGGACTAGCCATGGGTTCATATGAAGACAACGTATTATGTGATGTACTCCCGATGGATGCATGCCATGTACTATTGGGAAGACCATGGATGTTTGATAGGGACGTTTTACACCGAGGAAGAAGCAATGAGTACGAGTTACGGGATAAAGGCAAGAAGATTGTGCTTAAACCAATGTCACCTCAAGCGATTCACTCTATGAGTTCTAGTAGGAGTGAAAAGCCAAAGCGGCCATGTTTGCGAGCGAACGGGAGGTGGAACATGCTATTAATGATGGCAAGTGCGTGTACTTGTTGGTTACGAAGGAGACACGGAATGGTGACATAGTTGTGCGGATCGAAAGGATGGATGCCTTATTACGCGAATTTGCGGATGTTTTTCCAGAAGAATTACCGTCGGGTTTACCACCAATTCGCGGGATTGAACATCAGATCGACCTCATACCGGGTGTTTCGTTGCCTAACAAAGCGCTTATAGATGTAATCCCGAGAAACAAAGGAATTACAAAACCAAATCGAAGAAGCGATGGATCGTGGATACGTTCGAGAAAGCCTAAGTCCTTGTGCGGTTCGGTATTCTGGTTCCAAAGAAAGACGGATCTTGGAGGATGTGTATTGTGATCGAAGCGGTGAACAACATAACCATCAAGTATCGATTTCCGATTCCGAGGCTTGATGACATGTTGGACGAATTACACGGATCGTGATCTTTTCAAAAGTTGATCTACGAAGTGGTTATCACGGTCGAATGCGAGAAGGAGATGAGTGGAAGACGACCTTCAAAACTAAACACGAATTTGTATGAATGGACCGTTATGCCGTTCGGTCTTACAAATGCACCAGTACTTTCATGCGCTTGATGAATGAGGTACTTAAGCCATTTTTAGGGAAATTTGTGGTTGTATACTTAGATGATATTTTGATCTCTGACCGATCATTTGCAAGAACATTTCGAACACTTGAGGCAAGTCTTGAAACCCTTAGAGACCGAAGCTGTATGGAAAAAGGAGAAGTGCTCATTTTTGGTGAAAGTATAGTCTTTCTTGGCTATATTGTTTCAAAGGATGGAGTGTCGGTCGATCAAGCGAAGATCGAAGCAATTAAGTCTGGCGGTTCCCACTACGGTGACGGAGGTTAGATCGTTCCATGGACTAGCTTCATTTTACGAAGATTCATTCGAGACTTTAGTACCATTGCAAGCCCAATAACCGAATGTTTGAAGAAGGGCACGTTTAATTGGAGCGAGTGCTCGAGTCATTTGCAAATTTGAAGGCGAAGTTGTGCGAAGCACAATCTTAGCATTACCCGATTTTCGCAACCGTTTGAGGTGGAATGTGATGCTAGCGGAGTGGGCATTGGGCGGTTCTCATTCGGGGAAGGCGACCTATTGCTTATTTTTCCGAGAAGTTAAATGGTGCTCGTTCAATTATTGTACGTACGACAAGGAGTTTTATGCTATTGTGAGGGCTCTAGACCATTGGAGTCACTATCTTCGGCCAAAGCATTTCATCATACATTCGGACCATGAATCCTTGAAGTATATTAACGGACAACACAAGTTAAGTCCCAGGCATGCGAAGTGGGTGGAATTCTTACAATCATTTCACTTCTCATCGAAGTATAAGGATGGCAAGAGCAATATTGTGGCAGATGCATTGTCTAGGCGTTATGCCTTACTCGCCACTCTTGATGTTCGTTTTCTAGGGTTCGATACAGTAAAGGAGTATTACGAAGGGGATGCGGATTTTGGCGAAACCTTCGCCCGGTGCAAACCAGGCCCGGTGGGAGAATTTTCGATACAGGAGGGCTTTCTTTTTAAGGGAAATCGGCTTTGTCTACCAAGGCACGAGATTCGAGAATTGCTGGTTCGAGAGGCTCATGGGGGAGGTTTGGCTGGCCACTTTGGTTCGGCCAAGACATTGGAGGTGCTTAAAGAACATTTTTATTGGCCAAGGATGCAGGGGGATGTTCATAATATAATTAGTAAATGTGTGACGTGCCATGTTGCGAAGAGTTCGTTCAAACCAGGAGTCTACACACCTTTACCGATCCCGGAGAGACCGTGGGAAGATGTCTCAATGGATTTCATTATGGCTTTGCCTCGAACCCAACGAGGTAAGGATGCGATTATGGTGGTCGTCGATCGTTTTTCAAAGATGGCTCATTTTGTTCCTTGTCACAAAACCGATGATGCGAGTAATGTTGCTGACTTGTATTTCCGGGAGGTGGTGCGATTACATGGAGTTCCAAAAACTATTGTTTCGGACCGGGACTCAAAGTTTCTAAGCTATTTTTGGAACACATTATGGAGGAAGGTGGGGACCAAGCTGTTGTTTAGTACTTCGCATCATCCTCAAACCGACGGACAAGCGAAGTAACGAATCGAACACTGGGACGCCATTGAGGCTTGGTGAACAAAACACAAAAGGGTGGGATCTCAAAGCGGCACATGCAGAGTTTGCTTATAATCGATCTCCTATTCATGCCACGGCACACTCTCCATTTGAAGTAATTTACGGACTGAATCCTTACATACCACTAGATCTAATTCCACTACCAAGTGACGAATTAGTGCATAAGGATGCAGAATCGAAGCTGAAATCAATGATGAAATTACGAGCAGTGCGGGATCGAATCAAGGAAATAAACGAGGCATACAAAAGGAAGTCGAATAAGCAAAGAAGGCCGAGACTATTCGAGGTTGGAGATTTAGTTTGGTTACATTTGAGGAAGGAACGATTCCCGAGTAAGCATAAGAACAAGTTGATGCCACGAGCTGAGGGACCATTTAAAATAATTGCGAAGGTGAATGACAATGCTTACAAGTTAGAACTTCCGAGTGATTACGGAGTACATGCTACTTTCAACGTAGGTGATCTATCCCCTTACCTTGACGACAATGGGATTGCGGAATTGAGGACAATTCCTTTTAAAGAAGGAGGGAATGATACGAAACCGACTACTCCAAGTGAAGAAGACGAAGTAAGAATTGACATAAAACACCTCGACCATACTCCAACGTACTTGGGCGAGAGAACTGAAACGAGGCCTGGAGTTACATTGATAATCGGAATTGGGGTAACTTAAAGACAACTTGCATCTTGGGGAGGGGAGGAAATTCAAGTGGCAATTAAACAATAAAAGAATGTTGACTTTCTCTTACAAAAGGCTGCAGGATTCTTGGCAAAAGGCGGTATCAACTTTCAACTTGGAGACAAAGCCCAGCTTTTACTTTTGTTTGCAAGTGCCATGGGGAACCTTTTATTATCTTTTCAGTATTTTAAGAACAACTTGTATTAGTTTAGTTTATTTTGTCAGGCCACTTTTGCCTATAAATAGTGGCAGTAGAGTTGTAATGGGCGGAATTATTGAATGTTGAAGGATTGAGAACACTTTGTGTTTTTCTGGTGAATGCTTTTCATCAAAACTTGGTTTTTATTCGACGCGTTTCGAATACTAATCTGATTGATTCTCAATAGGTCTTGAGGAGAAATCACTTTATCAAATTATAGGTCTAATTTGATAAAACATCTGTTCATATCTTGTTTCGATATTACATTTATTTTTCGATCTGATTTTATACTTGTTCAATATTTCGTACAAAGTGTTGTTCGATCTTTGAACGTGTTTCTGTCTTGTGGTCATATCGAATCACCGCCTTCATCACTCGCTTGATATTATTCTTTGTAGCGAGTGTTGTCGTGATTCGGCAGTTTCTTGCCGATAGCTTCCGCTCGTCAAAAAGCCTTCCGCTGTATCGATAGCGAATTCGCATCCCCAGCGAGAATTCGTATCATAAATATAGCGAATTCGCATCCCCAGCGAGAATTCGTATCATAAGTGGCATCGGAGCCAAAGTTCTTGATCTTTGGCATTATGGATCTCAACGACGCTGATTTCTTGGCAAAACTTCGTGACGCATTGCGTGACGTACCAGAACAACGCGACCAGCGTTGGCAACCTAGGCGTGGTGACTATGAACGACCCTCACGCCATGTCGAAGAGTTTAAGGTGAACGAGCTTCCAGAGTTCGTTGGAGGGACAGACCCTGAAGTTTACCTGGAATGGGAACGAAAAATTGATCGTATGTTCGAATTTAAAGACCTTGACGATGAGAAAAGGTGTAAGTATGCAATTCTCAAGTTGGGGAAAGGAGCTTCACTTTGGTACGAAGGAATGAAAACACGAAGAGCTCGTGCGGGGAAAGAAAAGATCCGTTCGTGGGAGTCATTAAAAGAAAACTTCGTAAAGATATGTGCCAACATCACACGGTTATCCTTATGCAGGAAGATTGCGGATCTCATGCAGGAAAGTTAAATGTCGGTGAGTACATTGAGGAATTTGAGAATCTAACCTTAATGGGAGAGATAGAGGAGAATGAGGACGAAGATGTCGCGATTCTTGCGTGGCTTAAACCGAAGCATAGCTAACTCGGTGGGCTGTATCCATACGAGGACTTCGATACTTTATGTGGGTTATGTGTGAAGTTAGAAGCTCAAAACAGGATAAAGATGTATAAACCCGAGTTTCAGTCAAGTTTGGAAACCCAGCGTCGGATCTAGTTGGTGCTAAGGCAAGCTATGCGGACTCGGTTCTGTTGCGATTCTGCTAAGGCGACTGTACCCTACGTACCGAAGGAGACAAGTTTGGCTAAAGTGAGATGTTTCAAATGTCAAGGATTCGGGCATTATCAAAATGCTTGTCCGAACAAGCGAGTGGTGACACTAAGGGAAGGCATCACGATCCGAGACGAGTTGTTGGTTGAGGAAGAAAGATGGGTGGCGTATTTGATTTCGACATAAATGACGAAGAAGGAGAAGAATTCGAGACTTACGATGCTCCAAGCTATGACACGGCTTTAGTTCTGCGAACGCTACAGGCCAAAGTCGTATCGAATGATTGAGCAATGAAATCAAATATTTCACACAAAGTGTCAAATTGGAAAGAAATGGTGTAGTTTGATCGTTGATGGGGGGAGTTGCACCAACGTCGCTTCCAGCGAGATGGTGACTAAACTCGGGCTGACCACTACGGCTCACCCGAAACCTTACACTTTGCATTGGCTCGATGATGGGAGCAAAATAAGGGTGACTAAACTAGTGAGGATTGGACTAGCCATGGGTTCATATGAAGACAACGTATTATGTGATGTACTCCCGATGGATGCATGCCATGTACTATTGGGAAGACCATGGATGTTTGATAGGGACGTTTTACACCGAGGAAGAAGCAATGAGTACGAGTTACGGGATAAAGGCAAGAAGATTGTGCTTAAACCAATGTCACCTCAAGCGATTCACTCTATGAGTTCTAGTAGGAGTGAAAAGCCAAAACTGGCCATGTTTGCGAGCGAACGGGAGGTGGAACATGCTATTAATGATGGCAAGTGCGTGTACTTGTTGGTTCTGAAGGAGACACGGAATGGTGACATAGTTGTGCGGAACGAAAGGATGGATGCCTTATTACGCGAATTTGCGGATGTTTTTCCCGAAGAATTACCGTCGGGTTTACCACCAATTCGCGGGATTGAACATCAGATCGACCTCATACCGGGTGTGTCGTTGCCTAACAAAGCTGCTTATAGATGTAATCCCGAGGAAACAAAGGAATTACAAAACCAAATCGAAGAACTGATGGATCGTGGATACGTTCGAGAAAGCCTAAGTCCTTGTGCGGTTCCGGTATTCGGTTCCAAAGAAAGACGGATCTTGGAGGATGTGTATTGTGATCGGCGGTGAACAACATAACCATCAAGTATCGATTTCCGATTCCGAGGCTTGATGACATGTTGGGCGAATTACACGGATCGGTGATCTTTTCAAAAGTTGATCTGAAGTGGTTATCACGGTCGAATGCGAGAAGGAGATGAGTGGAAGACTGACCTTCAAAACTAAACACGGGTGTATGAATGGACCGTTATGCCGTTCGGTCTTACAAATGCACCGAGTACTTTCATGCGCTTGATGAATGAGGTACTTAAGCCATTTTTAGGGAAATTTGTGGTTGTATACTTAGATGATATTTTGATCTACCGATCATTGCAAGAACATTTCGAACACTTGAGGCAAGTCTTGAAACCCTTAGAGACCGGAAGTGTATGGAAAAAGGAGAAGTGCTCATTTTTGGTCGAAAGTATAGTCTTTCTTGGCTATATTGTTTCAAAGGATGGAGTGTCGGTCGATCAAGCGAAGATCGAAGCAATTAAGTCTGGCGGTTCCCTACGGTGGACGGAGGTTAGATCGTTCCATGGACTAGCTTCATTTTACCGAAGATTCATTCGAGACTTTAGTACCATTGCAAGCCCAATAACCGAATGTTTGAAGAAGGGCACGTTTAATTGGAGCAGAGCTTTCAGAGTCATTTGCAAATTTGAAGGCGAAGTTGTGCGAAGCACCAATCTTAGCATTACCCGATTTTTCGCAACCGTTTGAGGTGGAATGTGATGCTAGCGGAGTGGGCATTGGAGCGGTTCTCATTCGGGAAGGCGACCTATTGCTTATTTTTCCGAGAAGTTAAATGGTGCTCGTCAATTATTGTACGTACGACAAGGAGTTTTATGCTATTGTGAGGGCTCTAGACCATTGGAGTCACTATCTTCGGCCAAAGCATTTCATCATACATTCGGACCATGAATCCTTGAAGTATATTAACGGACAACACAAGTTAAGTCCTGCATGCGAAGTGGGTGGAATTCTTACAATCATTTCACTTCTCATCGAAGTATAAGGATGGCAAGAGCAATATTGTGGCAGATGCATTGTCTAGGCGTTATGCCTTACTCGCCACTCTTGATGTTCGTTTGCTAGGGTTCGATCTGATAAAGGAGTATTACGAAGGGGATGCGGATTTTGGCGAAACCTTCGCCGGTGCAAACCAGGCCGGTGGGAGAATTTTCGTCTGAGAGGGCTTTCTTTTTAAGGGAAATCGGCTTTGTCTACCAAGGCACACGATTCGAGAATTGCTGGTTTGAGAGGCTCATGGGGAGGTTTGGTGGCCACTTTGGTTCGGCCAAGACATTGGAGGTGCTTAAAGAACATTTTTATTGGCCAAGGATGCAGGGGGATGTTCATAATATAATTAGTAAATGTGTGACGTGCCATGTTGCGAAGAGTTCGTTCAAACCAGGAGTCTACACACCTTTACCGATCCCGGAGAGACCGTGGGAAGATGTCTCAATAGATTTCATTGTGGCTTTGCCTCGAACCCAACGAGGTAAGGATGCGATTATGGTGGTCGTCGATCGTTTTTCAAAGATGGCTCATTTTGTTCCTTGTCACAAAACCGATGATGCGAGTAATGTTCTTGACTTGTATTTAGGGAGGTGGTGCGATTACATGGAGTTCCAAAACTATTGTTTCGGACCGGGACTCAAAGTTTCTAAGCTATTTTGGAACACATTATGGAGGAAGGTGGGGACCAAGCTGTTGTTTAGTACTTCGCATCATCCTCAAACCGACGGACAAATCAAGTAACGAATCGAACACTCGGGACGCTGCTATGAGGCTTGGTGAACAAAACACAAAAGGATCAGGATCTCAAATCGCACATGCGGAGTTTGCTTATAATCGATCTCCTACTCATGCCACGGCACACTCTCCATTTGAAGTAATTTACGGACTGAATCCTTACATACCACTAGATCTAATTCCACTACCAAGTGACGAATTAGTGCATAAGGATGCGGAATCGAAGCTGAAATCAATGATGAAATTACGAGCAAAGTGCGGGATCGAATCAAGGAAATAAACGAGGCATACAAAAGGAAGTCGAATAAGCAAAGAAGGCCGAGACTATTCGAGGTTGGAGATTTAGTTTGGTTACATTTGAGGAAGGAACGATTCCGAGTAAGCGTAAGAACAAGTTGATGCCACGAGTGAGGACCATTTAAAATAATTGCGAAGGTGAATGACAATGCTTACAAGTTAGAACTTAGGGTGATTACGGAGTACATGCTACTTTCAACGTAGGTGATCTATCCCCTTACCTTGACGACAATGGGATTGCGGAATTGAGGACAATTCCTTTTAAAGAAGGAGGGAATGATACGAAACCGACTACTCCAGTGAAGAAGACGAAGTAAGAATTGACATAAAACACCTCGACCATACTCCAACGTACTTGGCGAGAGAATCAAACGAGGCCTGGAGTTACATTGATAATCGGAATTGGGGTAACTTAAAGACAACTTGCATCTTGGGGAGGAGGAAATTCAAGTGGCAATTAAACAATAAAGAATGTTCACTTTCTCTTACAAAAGCGGCGGATTCTTGGCAAAAAGGGCGGCTGTCAACTTTCAACTTGGAGACAAAGCCCAGCTTTTACTTTTGTTTGCAAGTGCCATGGGGAACCTTTTATTATCTTTTCAGTATTTTAAGAACAACTTGTATTAGTTTAGTTTATTTTGCCAGGCCACTTTTGCCTATAAATAGTGGCAGTAGAGTTGTAATGGGGGGAATTATTGAATGTTGAAGGATTGAGAACACTTTGTGTTTTTCTGGTGAATGCTTTTCATCAAAACATGGTTTTTATTCGACGCGTTTCGAATACTAATCTGATTGATTCTCAATAGGTCTTGAGGAGAAATCACTTTATCAAATTATAGGTCTAATTTGATAAAACATCTGTTCATATCTTGTTTCGATATTCTGTTTATTTTTCGATACAGTTTTATACTTGTTCAATATTTCGTACAAAGTGTTGTTCGATCTTTCGAACGTGTTTCCTGTCTTGTGGCTGTATCGAATCACCGCCTTCATCACTCTTGATATTATTCTTTATGTAATGTTGTCACCAGATTCAGCAGTTTCTTGCCGATAGCTTCCGCTCGTCAAAAAGCCTTCCGCTGTATCGATAGCGAATTCGCATCCCCAGCGAGAATTCGTATCAAAACGAAAATACAAGTCTCCATCTCTTATCACTTCGGCCGATTCTTCAAGGTGGGGAGGGGATCATGAAGATTTTGGACAAGATATGATATCAAGCATCTTGGACTTATTAGGGTGACTTTGACATGTAGAAAAGGACTTGATGAAAGTCTTCATCAAGTAATCACATCTTGGCCGATTTGTGGGGAGGAGGATGACTTATTTGGATATGATATCTTCAACTATCTTAGACTAAATTTGGTGATGTTGACATGAAGGAAAAAGTTTGATGAAAGTCTCCACCATGTTAGCAATTTTCGGCCCTTTCAAAGGAGGTGGAGATGAGGAGATTCTTCAATATCTTGTGAAAGATATGAAGACAAGCAAGGGTCCCTTTCAAGCATGATTTGGCCGAAATTTCCATGCTTTGGACCGATTTCGTCGTCATGTTTTACGTTACTCGATTTCGATTAATAACGTAACTCCAATCCGCGTGTTCTTTTCGCCCAAGTATGATGATGCATGGCCATGCAAATTTGTATCATTGTTGATGTCGATTTTTATTGACTCTTCTTCGATTGGAATAGATGATATCGTATCATTCCCTCCCTCTTTGAAAGGAATTGACCTCAATTCCGTAATGCCATCGTCGTCAAGGTAAGGCGAGAGATCACCTACGTTGAAAGTCGTGTGTACTCCGTAATCGCCCGGAAGTTCTACTTTGTAGGCGTTGTCGTTCACTTTTCCCACAATTTTGTACGGACCTTCGGCTCTCGGCATTAATTTGTTCTTGCGTTTGTTTGGGAATCGTTCTTTCCTCAAATGTATCCAAACTAAGTCGCCAACATCGAACAATCTCGCTTTTTTATTTTTGTTCGACTTCCGTTTGTAAATTTCATTCACTTCTTTAATCCGAATCCTAAGTCAGCTCAGCAAGATCGCCCGTCCTCATCCTTACACGATCGCCAGCAAGAACCACCTCGCCCCATGTCTTCAACATAGGAGCAAGCTGGGGGGCACTTATTGTGTCGAGAGTTACACTCTCCGATCGGCGATCGCCTCGGAGATCGGGCGACCTAGCCACTGCCGAGCAGCCGAGGCAGAACTGCCGACCAGCGACCAGGCGACCAAGCCTTAGCCCAGCGGACAAGCTAAATCGGCCAACCGATGGTCCCAGGACAAGTCCCGGTGCCGAGCGATCGACACCAAATACGATCATCTCTCGGTACTCGGCGACCGACTCCTGGCGACCGACAAGCGGACGATCACCTCTCGGCACCTGCCGACCGACGCTTGGTGACCGACCGATGTCGACCCTCAGTGACTGGCCAATGACGACCCTCAGTGACCAGCTAGAGACAACCGCATCATGCCGATAGTCACCCAGTCGGCAAAGACCGAGCCTCAGGACTGAACCCACGTGCAAGAGCCGAGACAAGATCCGCAATTCACGGATCATTGACAACAGCCTGTCAGCATCCGTCCACCAGCCGACAGGCCCGCCGAAAGTTGTCAGTAGGGCCGCATGTGACAGTGACTCCGGACACATGCTGGCTCTTCATTGGGCCGCCAGTGGCAATGGCCGTAGCTGTAACTTTGCCGACCTCTTCCTTGGACTTTAGCTTGACCGGGTGATCGCCCCATTATAATATTGGCCGGCAGGCGATCGCCCCATTATTATAATGGCCGGAAGGCGATCGCCCGCCAGAGGACAAGACCCGGCTGCCCCTATATATACAAGGCTCCCTGCACTCGTCCAACGACTGGGCATTATCGCGATTTCAGTACACTAATCCGAAATTCTTGAGAACATACGGAAATACTACAATTCCCACGAGATTTCACCCAGCACTTGGCTATCTCCAACTCTTGGCAACAGCTATCATTTGGTACTTACTTCTCCTGGCCTCTCTCATCAGGCAGACGATCGGCAGGGACGAAGAGCACCTAGCTTCGCTCAAGAGCCGGATTAACAGAGTCTTTTTACACTCATTGTATTTATATTTCTCTCGTTAATACTTGTATCCACGAATATTTGTATTAATAACATCTCGCGAGAGCATTCAAGCCCGGGACTAACAACCCTGGCAAATCTAGTGTTTATTCATTTTCTCTCGGAAGTGCTCCCGCAAATTGTTGTTTGTTGTCCGTCTTCCAGCAGTATTAATCTTCGGATAAATATTTTGGGCAACAACGATATACTTCAAGGATTCATGGTCCGAATATATGATGAAATGATTCGACCGAAGATAGTGACTCCAATGATCTAGAGCCCTCACAATAGCATAAAACTCCTTATCATACGTACAATAATTTGGACGAGCACCATTTAACTTCTCGGAAAAATAAGCAATAGGTCGCTTTCCCTGAATGAGAACCGCTCCAATGCCAACTCCGCTATCATCACATTCTACCTCGAACGGTTGCGAAAAATCAGGTAATGCTAAGATTGGTGCTTCGCACAACTTTGCCTTCAAATTTGCAAATGCCTCCTGAGCAGCCCGTCTCCAATTAAATGTTCCTTTCTTCAAACATTCGGTTATTGTGCTTGCAATGGTACTGAAGTCTCGAATGAATCTTCGGTAAAATGAAGTCAGTCCGTGGAACGATCCAACTTTCGTTACTATAGTGGGAATTGGCCAGGACTTAATTGCTTCGATCTTTGCTTGATCGACCGATACTCCATCCTTTGAAACAATATAGCCAAGAAAGACTATACTTTCGACCAAAAATGAACACTTCTCCTTTTTTCCATACAGCTTCTGGTTTCTAAGGGTTTCGAAGACTTGCCTCAAGTGTTCGAAATGTTCTTGCAACGATCGGCTGTAGATCAAAATATCATCTAAGTATACAACCACAAATTTTCCTAAAAATGGCTTAAGTACCTCATTCATCAAGCGCATGAAAGTACTCGGTGCATTTGTAAGGCCGAATGGCATAACGGTCCATTCATACAGTCCGTGTTTAGTTTTGAAGGCTGTCTTCCACTCATCTCCTTCTCTCATCCGGATTTGGTGATACCCACTCCGTAGGTCAACTTTTGAAAAGATTACGGATCCGTGTAATTCATCCAACATGTCATCAAGTCTTGGAATCGGAAATTGATACTTGATGGTTATATTATTCACGGCTCGACTGTCAATACACATCCTCCAAGATCCGTCTTTCTTAGGAACCAGTAATACCGGAACCGCACAAGGGCTTAGGCTTTCTCGAACATACCCACGATCCATTAATTCTTCGATTTGGTTTTTTAATTCCGTTGTCTCCTCGGGATTACATCTATAGGCAGCTTTGTTAGGGAGCGACACACCCGGTATAAGGTCGATCTGATGTTCAATCCCACGAATATGTGGTAATCCCGACGGTAATTCTTCGGGAAAAACATCCGCAAATTCGTGCAATAAGGCATCCATCCTTTCGTTCTGCACAACCATGTTACCCTTCCGTGTCTCCTTTAGAACCAACAAGTACACGCACTTGCCATCATTAATAGCATGTTCCACATCCCGTTCGCTAGCAAACATGGCCAGTTTTGGCTTTTCACTCCGACTAGAACTTATAGAGTGAATAGCCTGAGGTGACATTGGTTTAAGCATAATCTTCTTGCCCTTATCCCGTAACTCGTACTCATTGCTTCTTCCTCGGTGTAAAACGTCCCTATCAAACATCCATGGTCTTCCCAACAGTACATGACATGCATCCATCGGGAGTACATTACATAATACGTTGTCTTCATACGAACCCATGGTTAGTCCAATCCTCACTTATTTAGTCACCCTTATTTTGCACCATCATCGAGCCAATGTAAAGTGTAAGGTTTTGGGTGAGTCGTAGTGGTTAGTCCGAGTTTAGTCACCATCTCGCTGAAAGCAACGTTGGTGCAACTCCCTCCATCAACGATCAAACTACACCATTTATTTCCAACTTGACACTTCGTGTGAAATATTTGATTCCGCTGTTCCGAATCATTCGAAATAGCTTTGGCTTGTAGCGTCCGCAGAACTAAAGTCGTGTCATAGCTTGGAGCATCATAAGTCTCACATTCTTCTCCTTCTTCGTCCTTCAGATCGAAATCAAATACGTCACCTAGTCTTTCTTCCTCAACTAACAACTCGTCTCGGATCGTGACAGCTTCCCTTAGTGTCACTACTCGTTTGTTCGGACAAGCATTTTGATAATGCCCGAACCCTTGACATTTGAAACATCTTACTTTAGCCAGACTTGTCTCTTTTGGTATGTAGGGTGTTTTAGGAATCGCAACAGGGACCTGAGTCGGTACAGTTGCCTTAGCAGTTGAACTAGACCCGACGCTCGGGTTTCCAAATTTGACTGGAAACTCGGGTTTATACAACTTCATCCTGTTTTGAGCCTCCAACTTCACACATAGCCCACATAATGTATCGAAGTCCTCGTATGGATACAGTTCCACCGAGTTAGCTATGCTTCGGTTCAAGCCACGCAGGAATCGCGACATCTTCTGCTCCTTATTCTCCTCTATTTCTCCCATTAAGGTCAGATTCTCGAACTCCTCAATGTATTCACTGACGTTTAACTTTCCTTGCATGAGATCCGCAATCTTCCTGTACAAGGACAACCGGTGTGATGTTGGCACATATCTTTTACGAAGTTTTCTTTTTAACGAATCCCACGAACGGATCTTTTCCTTCCCCGCACGAGCTCTTCGTGTTTTATTTCCTTCGTACCAAAGTGAAGCTCCTTTTCCCAACTTGAGAATTGCATACTTACACCTTTTCTCATCGTCAAGGTCTTTAAACTCGAACATACGATCAATTTTTCGTTCCCATTCTAGGTAAATTTCAGGGTCTGTCCCTCCAACGAACTCTGGAAGCTCGTTCACCTTGAACTCTTTGACATGGCGTGAGGGTCGTTCATAGTCACCACGCCTAGGTTGCCAACGCTGGTCGCATTGTTCTGGTACGTCACGCAATGTGTCACGAAGTTTTGCCAAGAAATCAGCGTCGTTGAGATCCATAATGCCAAAGATCAAGAACTTGGGCTCCGATGCCACTTATGATACGAATTCTTGCTGGTGATACGAATTCGGTATTGATACAGTAGGAAGTTGTTTTGACGAGCGGAATCTATCGGCAAGAAACTGCCAGGAACTGATGACAACAGTTCGCTACAGCGGTAATACAGACTAGCGGCATGCACTCGCGACAGGAATGTATGATGGCAACTCGATACAGCAACAAGTCAGGAACTTGGTCCAAATGAAAAAGACTTGATACAGACCACCTCCAAGCAGCAATACTCGAAACAACACGTTTCGGTCAGATGCGAATTGGAAGCAAGAAACAAGTTCGAAGGATCGAACAACACTTTATGTGAAATATCGGATGAGTATAAAACTGTATCAAAAAAATAAACAGAATATCGAAACAGGGTATAAACAGATGTTTTTATCAAATTAGACCTATAATTTGATAAAGTGATTTCTCCTCAAGACCTATTGAGAATCAATCAGATTAATACTCGAAACGCGTCGAATAAAAACCAAGTTTTGATGAAAAGCATTCACCAGGGAAAAACACAAAGTGTTCTTATTTCTTCAACATTCAATAATCTTCATTACAACTCTACTGCCACTATTTATAGGCAAAAGCAGCCTGAAAAGATAAATTAAACTAATACAAGCTGAGCTTAAAATAAGAAAAGATAATAAAAAGGTTCCGCATGTCACTTGTTGACAAAAGTAAAAGTTGGGTCTTTGTCTCCAAGTTGCTTGCTGACAGCCGCCTTTTGCCAAGAATCCTGCTGCTTTTGTAAGAGAATGCTGAACATTCTTTTATTGTTTAGTTGCCACTTGAACCTCTTTCCCTCCCCAAGATGCAAGTTGTCTTTTGTTTAAGTTATTCCAATTCTGACTATCAAGATAACTCCGTGCCTCGTATCTGTTTTCTCGCCCAAATACGTTGGAGTATGGTCGAGGTGTTTTACATCAATTCTTACTTCGTCTTCTTCGCTTGGAGTAGTCGGTTTCGTATCAGGAACATTTTTATTGGCCAAGGATGCAGGGGGATGTGAACGAAATAATTAGTAAGTGTGTGACATGCCATATTGCGAAGAGTTCGTTCAAGCTAGGAGTATACACGCCTTTACCAATTCCGTAAAGTCAATGGGAAGATGTCTCGATGAATTTCATTGTTGCTTTACCTCGTACTCAACCAGGGAGGGATGCTATTATGGTTGTTATCGATCGATTTTCGAAGATGGCTCACTTTGTGGCTTGTCACGAGACGGACGACGCAAGTAATGTCGCCGATTTGTATTTCCGAGAGATCGTACGATTGCATGGGGTCCCGAAGACGATTGTTTTGGATCGGGACTCAAAATTTCTTAGCTATTTTTGGAACACCCTGTGGAGGAAGGTGGGAACCAAACTTCTATTTAGCACATCGCATCATCCGCAAACGGACAGCCAAATCGAGGTAACCAATCGAACCTTGGGCACTTTATTACGTGGTCTTGTGAGCAATACACAAAAGGATTGGGATTTGAAACTTGCACATGTGGAGTTTGCTTATAATTGTTCTTCTACTCATGCCACGACACACTCTCCATTTGAAGTAGTTTACGGGCTGAATTCTTACATGCCGTTAGATCTAATTCCATTATCGAGTGAAGAATTGGTACATAAGGATGCAGAGTCGAAGCTGAAGTCAATGATGAAATTACACGAGCAAGTACGTAATCGAATCAAAAAGATAAATGAGAGTTACAAAAGAAAGTCGAACAAGCAAAGAAAGCCGAGATTATTCGAAGTTGGTGATTTGGTTTGGGTGCATTTGAGAAAAGAGCGATTTCTGAGTAAGCGTAAGAACAAGTTAATGTCGCGAGCGGAGGGACCGTTTAAAGTAGTTGCGAAGGTGAACGACAATGCATACAAGTTAGAACTTCTGGGAGATTATGGGGTTCATGCAACCTTTAATGTTGGGGATCTTTCGCCTTACCTTGATGATGACGGAATTTTGGAATTGAGGACAATTCCCTTTAAAGGGAGAGGAGATGATACTGGATTGACTAATACAAATGAAGAAAACGAGGTAAGAATCGGCGTAAGTATCCTTACAACACGCCATGCACTTACGACTACATATTTTAGCGAGAAAACGGACACAAGACGTGATACGGATTCATCATTTGGTAATGGAATTAAGTCTAACGGTATGTAAGGATTCAGGCCGTAAACTACTTCGAATGGAGAACGCGCCGTGGCATGAGTAGGAGAACGGTTATAAGCAAACTCCGCATGTGCCAGTTTTAGATCCCAGTCCTTTTGTGTCTTGCCTACCAGGCCTCGCAACACTGTCCCCAGGGTTCGATAGTCACTTCAGTTTGTCCGTCGGTTTGAGGGTGGTGTGAAGTGCTAAACAAAAGTATTGTTCCCACCTTCCTCCATAGGGTGTTCCAAAAGTAGCTGAGAAATTTGGAGTCTCGATCGGAAACAATAGTCTTCGGAATCCCATGTAAACGTACCACCTCTCGAAAATATAAGTCGGCCACATTACTTGCATCGTCTGTCTTGTGGCACACAACAAAATGAGCCATTTTCGAAAAACAATCTACGACTACCATAATCGCATCCGTCCCTCATTGAGTACGAGGTAAAGCCACAATAAAATCCATCGATACATCTTTCCATGGCCTCTCCGAAATCGGTAAAGGTGTGTATATCCCTGGTTTGAACGAACTCTTCGTAACATGGCATGTCACACACTTACTAATTATGTTACTAACATCCCCCTGCATTTTTAGCCAATAAAAATGTTCCTTCAGCACATCTAATGTCTTAGTCGAACCAAAGTGGCTAGCTAAACCTCCCCACTGAGCCTCCCGAACTAGCAATTCTCGAATCGTGTGCTTGGGTAGGCAAAGACGATTTTCCTTAAAAAGGAAGCCTTCCTGTATCGAAAATTCTCCCATCGGTCCAGATTTGCAAAGGGCGAAGGTCTCGCCAAAATCCGCATCACCGTCGTAATATTCCTTCACTGTCTCGAATCCAAGCAAATGAACATCAAGAGTAGAGAGTAAGGCATAATGCCTAGACAATGCATCTGCTACAATATTGCTCTTGACATCCTTATACTTTGATGAGAAGTGAAAGGATTGTAAGAATTCCACCCACTTCGCATGCCTGGGACTTAACTTGTGTTGTCCGTTAATATACTTCAATGATTCATGGTCCGAATGTATGATGAAATGCTTCGGCCGAAGATACTGACTCCAATGATCTAGAGCCCTCACCATAGCATAAAACTCCTTGTCGTACGTATAATAATTGAGACGAGCACCGTTTAACTTTTCTGAAAAATAAGCAATAGGCCGCTTTCCTTGAATGAGAACCGCTCCAATGCCAACTCCGCTAGAATCACATTCTACCTCAAACGGTTGTGAAAAATCGGGTAATTCTAAGATCGGTGCCTCGCACAACTTTGCCTTCAAATTTGCGAACGACTCCTGGGCAGCCCGGCTCCAATTAAACGTACCTTTCTTCAAACATTCGGTTATTGGGCTTGCAATGGTGCTGAAATCTCGAATGAATCTTCGGTAAAATGAAGCCAGTCCGTGGAAAGATCTAACTTTTGTCACTGTAGTGGGCACTGGCCAGGACTTAATTGCTTCGATCTTTGCTTGAGCGACCGACACTCCGTCCTTTGAAACAACATAGCCAAGAAAGACTACACTTTTGACCAAAAATGAGCACTTCTCCTTTTTTCCATACAGCCTTTGGTCCCTAAGGGTTTCGAAGACTTGTCTCAAGTGTCCGAAATGTTCTTGCAGCGATCGGCTATAAATCAAAATATCGTCTAGATATACAACCACAAATTTTCCCAAGAATGGCTTAAGCACCTCATTCATCAAGCGCATGAAGGTACTTGGCGCATTTGTAAGACCGAACGGCATAACGGTCCATTCATACAGCCCGTGTTTAGTTTTGAAGGCCATCTTCCACTCATCTCCTTCTCGCATCCGGATTTCTCGCCTAAGTACGTTGGAGTATGGTCGAGGTGTTTTACGTCAATCCTTACTTCGTCTTCTTCGCTTGGAGTAGTCGGTTTCGTATCATTCTGATACGAATTCTCACTGGTTATGCGAATTCGCTATCGATACAGCGGAAGACTTTTTTGACGAGCGGAAGCTATCGGCAAGAAAGCGTCGAATCTGGTGACAACATTTCGCATAAGCAATCTTGCGGCGTGATGAAGGTGGTAATTCGATCTGACAACAAGATAGGAATTTGGCCAATCTGGAAAATGACTCAAGCAGTCCACCTCCAAACGGTGACACTCGAAGCGGACGTTTTGGACGGAAACAAAGTTAAACAGAAATAAGTTCAAGGATCGAACGACACTTTATGCGAAATATCGGACAAGTATACAATCGTATCGAAAAATAAACGAGAATATCGAAACAAGATATAAATGATGTTTTATCAAATTAGACCTATAATTTGATAAAGTGATTTCTCCTCAAGACCTATTGAGAATCAATCAGATTAGTATTCGAAACGCGTCGAATAAAAACCAAGTTTTGATGAAAAGCATTCACCAGGGAAAAAAAACACAAAGTGTTCTCAATTCTTCAACGTTCAATAATCTCCTTCATTACAACTCTACTGCCACTATTTATAGGCAAAAGTGGCCTGACAAAATAACTTAAACTATTACAAGCTGTTCCTTAAAATAATGAAAGGATAATAAAAGGTTCTTTATGTCACTTGTTGACAAAAGTAAAAGCTGGGTCTTTGCCTCCAAGTTGTTTGTTGACAACCGCTTTTTCATATAACAAGTTGCCAAGAATCCTGCTGCCTTTATAATAAAGAAATGCTGAAAATTCTTTGTTTAGCTACCACTTGGACCTTTTCCCCCTCCCAAGTTGCAATTAGCCTTTAGTTATTCCAATTCCGACAATCAAGGTAACTTCGTACCTCGTATCCGTTTTCTCGCCCAAGAAGTACGTTGGAGTATGGTCGAGGTGTTTTACGTCAATTCTTACTTTATCTTCTTTGCTTGGAGTATTCGACTTCGTATCATCCCCTCCCCCTTTAAGAGGAATTGTCCTCAATTCTGCAATCCCGTCATCATCAAGATAAGGAGAAAGATCCCCTATGTTGAAAGTAGCATGCACTCCATAGTCACCCGGAAGTTCCAACTTGTAAGCATTGTCATTCACCTTCGCAATTATTTTAAATGGTCCCTCAGCTCGTGGCATTAGCTTGTTCTTACGCTTACTCGGGAATCGTTCCTTCCTCAAATGTAACCAAACTAAATCTCCAACCTCGAATAGTCTCTGCCTTCTTTGCTTATTCGACTTCCTTTTGTACGCCTCGTTTATTTCCTTGATTCGATCCCGCACCTGTTCGTGTAATTTCATCATTGATTTTAGTTTTGACTCCGCATCCTTATGCACCAATTCGTCACTTGGTAGTGGAATTAGATCTAGCGGCATGCAAGGATTCAGTCCGTAAACTACTTCAAATGGAGAGTGTGCAGTAGCATGAGTAGGAGATCGATTATAAGCAAACTCAGCATGTGCCAGTTTCAGATCCCAGTCCTTTTGTGTCTTGCTCACCAAGCCTCGCAACAGCGTCCCCAGTGTTCGATTCGTTACTTCAGTTTGTCCGTCGGTTTGAGGATGATGTGAAGTACTAAACAAAAGCTTGGTTCCCACCTTCCTTTATAATGTGTTCCAAAAGTAGCTTAGAAACTTTGAGTCTCGGTCCGAAACAATAGTTTTCGGAACTCCATGTAATCGCACCACCTCTCGGAAATACAGGTCAGCAACATTACTCGCATCATCGGTTTTGTGACAAGGAACAAAATGAGCCATCTTTGAAAAACGATCGACGACCACCATAATCGCATCCTTACCTCGTTGGGTTCGAGGCAAAGCCACAATGAAATCCATTGAGACATCTTCCCACGGCCTCTCCGGGATCGGTAAAGGTGTGTAGACTCCTGATTTGAACGAACTTTTTGCAACATGGCACGTCACACATTTACTGATTATATTATTAACATCCCCCTGCATCCTTGGCCAGTAAAAATGTTCCTTAAGCACTTCTAATGTCTTGGCCGAACCGAAGTGGCCAGCCAAACCTCCCCCATGAGCCTCTCGAATCAGCAATTCGCGAATCGTGTGCCTGGGTAGACAAAGACGATTTCCCTTAAAAAGAAAGCCCTCCTGTATTGAAAATTCTCCCACCGGGCCTGGTTTGCACCGGGCGAAGGTTTCGCCAAAATCCGCATCACCTTCGTAATACTCCTTTACTGTATCGAACCCTAGCAAACGAACATCAAGAGTGGCGAGTAAGGCATAACGCCTAGACAATGCATCTGCCACAATATTGCTCTTGCCATCCTTATACTTCGATGAGAAGTGAAATGATTGTAAGAATTCCACCCACTTCGCATGCCTGGGACTTAACTTGTGTTGTCCGTTAATATACTTCAAGGATTCATGGTCCGAATGTATGATGAAATGCTTTGGCCGAAGATAGTGACTCCAATGATCTAGGGCCCTCACAATCGCATAAAACTCCTTGTCGTAGGTACAATAATTCAGACGAGCACCGTTTAACTTTTCGGAAAAATAAGCAATAGGTCGCTTTCCCTGAATGAGAACCGCTCCAATGCCCACTCCGCTAGCATCATATTCTACCTCAAACGGTTGCGAAAAATCGGATAATGCTAGGATTGGTGCTTCGCACAACTTCGCCTTCAAATTTGCAAATGACTCCTGAGCAGCCCTGCTCCAATTAAACGTGCCCTTCTTCAAACATTCGGTTATTGGGCTTGCAATGGTACTGAAGTCTCGAATGAATCTTCGGTAAAATGAAGCTAGTCCATGGAACGATCTAACCTCCGTCACTGTAGTGGGAGCTGGCCAGGACTTAATTGCTTCGATCTTCGCTTGATCGACCTTCACTCCATCCTTCGAAACAATATAGCCAAGAAAGACTATACTTTCGACCAAAAATGAGCACTTCTCCTTTTTTCCATACAGCTTCTGGTCTCTAAGGGTTTCGAAGACTTGCCTCAAGTGTTCGAAATGTTCTTGCAGCGATCGGCTGTAGATCAAAATATCATCTAAGTATACAACCACAAATTTTCCCAAAAATGGCTTAAGTACCTCATTCATCAAGCGCATGAAAGTACTCGGTGCATTTGTAAGACCGAATGGCATAACAGTCCATTCATACAGCCCGTGTTTTGTTTTGAAGGCTGTCTTCCACTCATCTCCTTCCCGCATCCGAATTTGGTGATAACCACTTCGTAGATCAACCTTTGAAAAGATCACTGATCCGTGCAATTCATCCAACATGTCATCAAACCTTGGAATCGGAAACCGATACTTGATGGTTATATTGTTCACCGCTCGACTGTCAATACACATCCTCCAGGATCCGTCTTTCTTTGGAACTAGTAATACCGGAACCGCACAAGGACTTAGGCTTTCTCGAACATATCCATGATCTATCAGTTCTTCAATTTGGTTTTGTAATTCCTTCGTCTCCTCGGGATTACATCTATAGGCAGCTTTGTTAGGGAGTGACACACCCGGTATGAGGTCGATCTGATGTTCAATCCCACGAATAGGTGGCAAACCCGACGGTAATTCCTCGGGAAAAACATCCGCAAATTCGTGCAATAAGGCATCCATCCTTTCATTTCGTACAACCACGTCACCATCCCGTGTCTCCTTCAAAACCAATAAGTACACGCATTTGCCATCATTAATAGCATGTTCCACCTCCCGTTCGCTAGCAAACATGGCTAGTTTTGGTTTTTCGCTCCTACTAGAACTCATAGAGTGAATAGCTTGCAGCGACATTGGTTTAAGCACAATCTTCTTGCCCTTATCCCGTAACTCGTACTCATTGCTTCTCCCTCGGTGTAAAACGTCCCTATCAAACATCCATGGTCTTCCCAACAGTACATGGCATGCATCCATCGGGAGTACATCACATAATACGTTGTCTTCATATGAACCCATGGCTAGTCCAATCCTCACCTGTTTAGTTACCCTTATTTTGCTCCCATCATTGAGCCAATGCAAAGTGTAAGGTTTCGGGTGAGCCGTAGTGGTCAGCCCGAGTTTAGTCACCATCTCGCTGGAAGCGACGTTGGTGCAACTCCCTCCATCAACGATCAAACTGCACCATTTCTTTCCAATTTGACACTTCGTGTGAAATATTTGATTTATTGTTCAATCATTCGATCTGACTTTGGCCTGTAGCGTTCGCAGAACTAAAGCCGTGTCATAGCTTGGGGCATCGTAAGTCTCGCATTCTTCTCCTTCTTCGTCCTTAATGTCGAAATCAAATACGTCACCCAGACTTTCTTCCTCGATCAACAACTCATCTCGGATCGTGACAGCTTCCCTGAGTGTCACCACTCGTTTGTTTGGACAAGCATTTTGATAATGCCCGAACCCTTGACATTTGAAACATCTCACTTTAGCCAAACTCGTCTCCTTCGGTACGTAGGGTACAGTCGCCTTAGCAGGAATCGCAACAGGAACCGGAGTCGGTACAGTTGCCTTAACAGCTGAACTAGATCCGACGCTTGGGTTTCCAAATTTGACTGGAAACTCAGGTTTATACATCTTCATCCTGTTCTGAGCTTCTAACTTCAGACATAACCCACATAATGTATCGAAGTCCTCGTATGGATACAGTTCCACTGAGTTAGCTATGCTTCGGTTTAAGCCACGCAAGAATCGCGGCATCTTCTGTTCCTCATTCTCCTCTATCTCTCCCATTAAGGTTAGATTCTCAAACTCCTCAATGTACTCACTGACATTTAACTTTCCTTGCATGAGATCTGCTATCTTCCTGTACAAGGATAACCGGTGTGATGCTGGTACATATCTTTTGCGAAGTTTTCTTTTTAACGAATCCCACGAACGGATCTTTTCTTTCCCCGTAGAGCTCTTCGTGTTTTCACTCCTTCGTACCAAAGTGAAGCTCCTTTCCCCAACTTGAGAATTGCATACTTACACCTCTTCTCATCGTCAAGGTCTTTAAATTCGAACATACGATCAGTTTTTCGTTCCCATTCCAGGTAAACTTCAGGGTCGGTCCCTCCAATGAACTCTGGAAGCTCGTTCACCTTGAACTCTTCGACATGGCGTGAGGGTCGTTCATAGTCACCACGCCTAGGTTGCCAACCGGTCGCGTTGTTGCACGTCCACGCACGCGTCACGAAGTTTTGCCAAGAAATCAGCGTCGTTGAGATCCATAATGCCAAAGATCAAGAACTTGGGCTCCGATACCACTTATGATACGAATTCTCACTGGTTATGCGAATTCGCTATCGATACAGCGGAAGACTTTTTTGACGAGCGGAAGCTATCGGCAAGAAACTGTCGAATCGTGACAACAAATACATAAAGAACAATACTGACGCGTGATGAAGGTGGTAATTCGATACAGCAACAAGATAAGAATTTGGCCAACTGGAAAATGACTCGAAACAGTCCACCTCCAAACAGCGACACTTGAAACAGCACGTTTTGGACGGAAACAAAGTTAAAACAGGAAATAAGTTCGAAGGATCGAACGACACTTTATGCGAAATATCGGACAAGTATACAACTGTATCAAAAAATAAACAGAATATCGAAACAAGATATAAACAGATGTTTTATCAAATTAGACCTATAATTTGATAAAGTGATTTCTCCTCAAGACCTATTGAGAATCAATCAGATTAGTATTTGAAACGCGTCGAATAAAAACCAAGTTTTGATGAAAAGCATTCACCAGGGAAAAAAAACACAAAGTGTTCTCAATTCTTCAACGTTCAATAATCTCCTTCATTACAACTCTACTGCCACTATTTATAGGCAAAAGTGGCCTGACAAAATAACTTAAACTATTACAAGCTGTTCCTTAAAATAATGAAAGGATAAATAAAGGTTCTTTATGTCACTTGTTGACAAAAGTAAAAGCTGGGTCTTTGCCTCCAAGTTGTTTGTTGACAGTCGCTTTTTCATATAACAAGTTGCCAAGAATCCTGCTGCCTTTATAATAAAGAAATGCTGAAAATTCTTTGTTTAGCTACCACTTGGACCTTTTCCCCCTCCCAAGTTGCAATTAGCCTTAAGTTATTCCAATTCCGACAATCAAGGTAACTCCGTACCTCGTATCCGTTTTCTCGCCCAAGAAGTACGTTGAGTATGGTCGAGGTGTTTTACGTCAATTCTTACTTCATCTTCTTCGCTTGGAGTATTCGGCTTCGTATCACATTCCCTCCTTCTTTAAGAGGAATTGTCCTCAATTCCGCAATCCCATTGTCGTCGAGATAAGGAGATAGATCACCTATTTTGAAAGTAGCATGCACTCCATAATCACCCGAAAGTTCTAACTTGTAAGCATTGTCATTCACCTTCGCAACTATTTTAAATGGTCCCTCAGCTCGTGGCATTAACTTATTCTTACGTTTACTCGGGAATCGTTCTTTCCTCAAATGCACCCAAACTAAATCCCTGACCTCGAATACTCTTGGTTTCCTTTGTTTGTTCGATTTTCTTTTGTACGTCTCATTTATCTCCTTGAATCGGTTACGCACCTGTTCGTATAATTTCATCATCAATTTTAGTTTTGACTCTGTATCAAGACGTGGAGTGACCATGATGCTCGGTCTCGGTCGTGTCATATGACACGGCCCGTGTCGCACTGTTCTGGAAAAGCAAAAGTCACTGCCTATCGAGCTCGGCCGTGTCAGGCGACACGGCCCGTGCCGAACTCTTTCGGAAAGTGCCGAAGGCGCTGCCTACCCAACCCGACCGTGTTCCGAGACACAGTCGAGTCCTGCTCGTCCAGATTCACCCGCACATGCAGCCGCGGCCGTGTCAAGCGACACGGCCCGTGTCGAGTCACCAACCACCTTTTTTTATAGTCTTTTGTGTGTTGTTTTTGTCTCCTTTTCCTTTCTTTGTCCCCCTATTATTTGATGTTGTAATTTTTATAGTTTGATATTGATTCTTGTCTTCCTTTTCAAGATCATATGATCTTGCTTTTGATTTCTTTACTTTATTATTGTTTTTCTTTTCAAGATCATGTGATCTTGCTTTTGATTCCTTTAGTTGATTTTAGAAGACTTACATCCCTATAAGTAGTCTTGGTGATTCTTGTAATATCCATTGAATGTTGAAAAAGATAATACACTTTGTATTACACCCTTGTTGAATGAGTTTCATCAAAATCTTGATTATTATTCGACGCGTTTTCGAGTATTAATCCGATCGATTCTCAATAGGTCTTGAAAAGAAATCATCTTATCGAGTTATAGGTCTAATTCGATAAATCCTTGTTCTTGTTCGGTCGAACCTTATTGGTTGATTTTGTTACTATATCTGATATTATCTCCATAATTTTACATCCGAATTACCCTACTCACAAAATATACTTCCGCTATGTGATGCGATATTGACATATCCAAATGAAGAAAATGAAGTAAGAATTGACATAAGTAACGATACAACATTATATGCACATGCACCTACGTACTTTGGTGAGAAAACGGACACAAAACGAGGAGGACCAAGGTGCCAAGTCTCGGCCGTGTCAAATGAAACGGCCCGTGTCATTATGACACGGCCCGTATCATGCTGTGCCGGAAGACCTTGGTACACTGCCGGCGCAACTCGGCCGTGTCGTCCGACGGCCCGTGTCGAGATGTCCAGGACATACAAAACTGACTGCCCGCCGGACTCGACCGTGTCCCGAGACACGGCCGAGTCGAACTCTTCCAGAAACTGCCGAAAGACTGCCTGCCCAGCCCGACCGTGTCCCAAGACACGGTCGAGCCCTACTCACCCAGAATGTCGGAACTAACTGTCCAGACACTCGACCGTGTTCCAGGAGACACAGTCGAGTCCTGCCGACCATGTTGCGCGCGCCGCGGCCGTGTCTCGGGACACGGTCGAGTCCCCGTCGGCAGCCACCTTTTTTATACACTTTTGTTGCTTGTTGTTTTATATTTTCTTTCTTTACTTATTTGAGGGATTCTGTTCCCCTATTATGTGATTTGTGTTCCCCTTTTATATTTTATTTTGATTTGTTTTGATTATTCAAATATTATGTAATCTTTGAATTATTTTGTTTATTTGATAGGAATACTCAGTTTTCCTATAAGTAAGTCTTGTATGAACAATGTAAGATCATTGAATGTTGAAGAAATAAGAATACACTTTGTATTTCTATCCTTGGTAAATGATTTTTACCGAACCTTGATTTTTATTCGACGCGTTTTCGAGTATTAATCCGATCGATTCTCAATAGGTCTTGAGAAGAAATCACTTATCGAATTATAGGTCTAATTCGATAAACCCTTGTTCTTGTTCGAATTATTTTTATTGTCATATCTGATATTACTTCCATAAAAATACACTCAAAACACCATACTCGTAAAAAGCCTTCCGCTATCTTACACTTACATATACTCCGAACGATACATATTCACTTTTTCGGGCGAATTCGTATCATTAGTGCTACCGGAGCCAAGGTTATTTCCTTGTCGAAATTTTCTTGGCAATTTCTTGTTAAAACTATCTCGAGACTCTCTTATCATGGATTTTTCCGACGTTGATTTCATGGAGAAACTCCGTGAGGCACTACACAGCTTGCAAGAGCCACGTTTTCAAGCTAGAAGAGGAGGATATGACGCACATTCACCGCGTCATGCAGATGAATTTAAATTAAATGAACTTCCAAAATTTGTCGGAGGTACCGACCCCGAAGTCTACTTGGAGTGGGAAAGAAAGATTGAACACATGTTCGAGTTCAAAAACCTTAATAACATGAAATGTTGCAAATATGCGATTCTCAAGTTAGGGAAAGGTGCTTCCATGTGGTTTGAGGGTGTGAAAACACAACGAGCTCGTACGGGAAAGGAAAAGATCCATTCTTGGGATTCTTTAAAGAAGAAACTACGTAAAAGGTATGTCCCGACATCACATCGGTTAACCTTGTACCGAAGAATTGCCGAATTCACACAAGGGAAACTAAGTGTGGGAGAATATATTGAAGAATTTGAAGGCTTGGCCTTAATGGGCGAACTCGAAGAAAATGAAGAACAAAGAATGTCACGTTTTTTACGTGGCCTAAACCGAAACATTGAAAATGCAGTGGAATTATACCCCTATGGGGATTTTGACACTTTATACGGACTATGCATAAAGATAGAAGCTCAAAACAAAGTGAAGTTTGCCAAACCCGAATTCCCATACAAATTCGGAAATTCAAGTACCGGCTCAAGTTCGACTGCGAAACTTACCGCGCCTATTCAAGTCCCTACCCCGGCCTTGAAGATTCCTCAAGGGTCCAAAGAGACGAGCTTGACTAAAGTACGATGCTTTAAATGTCAAGGTTTTGGTCACTATCAAAATGCATGTCCAAACAAACGGGTGGTCACGTTAAGAGAAGCTCTTGCGGTCCAAGACGAACTTTTAGTCGAGGACGAGAAGGAAGGACTTGGTGACGTATTTAACATGGAGGCCGAGGAAGAAAATAAGGAATGCGAGGCTTATGACACTCCGTAATATGATACTGCTTTAGTACTTTGAGCTCTACATACCAAAATCATTCCAAATGATACGGAGCAAAGGGACCAAATCTTTCATTCCAAATGCCGAGTCGGAGAAAAATGGTGTAGTTTGATAATCGACGGAGGAAGTTGCACGAATGTAGCTTCCAATGAGATGGTTACAAACTCGGTCTAACTACTATGGCTCACCCGAGACCGTATGCTTTACATTGGCTCGATGATGGAAGTAAAGTGAAGGTGCCGAGACAAGTTCGGGTCAACCTAACTATGGGACCATACGGAGACGATGTGTTATGTGACGTACTCCCGATGGACGCATGCCACGTACTTTTGGGATGACCATGGATGTTCGACCGAGATGTTTTGCATCGAGGTCGAAGTAACGAATATGAATTACGAGACAAAGGAAAGAAGATTGTACTCAAGCCGATGTTCCCGCAAGCTATCCGTTCGATGAGTTCTAGTCGAGTGGAGAAACCAAAACTTACTATGCTTGCTAGCGAGAGGGAAATGGAACATGCCATTAATGACGGGGAGCAAGTATATTTGGTGATGTTTAAAGAAACACGGGACGAGAACATGGGAGTACAAAACGGAGGAGAGATAGATATGTTATTGCACGAATTTGAGGATGTCTTTCCCGAAGAATTACCGTCAGGTTTACCACCTATTCGTGGTATTGAACACCAAATCGATCTTATACCAGGAGCACCACTTCCTAATAAAGCCGCCTATAGATGTAATCCCGAGGAGACGAAGGAGTTACAAAAACAAGTCAAAGAACTTTTGAACCGCGGGTACGTTCGGGAGAGCTTGAGTCCGTGTGTGGTTCCAGTTTTACTTGTCCCTAAGAAAGATGGTTCTTGGCGAATGTGTGTGGATAGTCGGGCCGTGAACAATATCACCATCAAGTATCGATTCCCTATCCCGAGACTTGATGATATGTTAGACGAACTACATGGTTCGGTTGTCTTTTCAAAGGTTGATTTACGAAGCGGGTATCATCAAATTCGAATGCGAGAAGGTGACGAGTGGAGGACGGCCTTCAAAATGAAAAAATGGATTATATGAATGGACCGTTATGCTATTCGGTCTTACAAATGCACCAAGTACTTTCATGAGGTTGATGAACGAAGTGCTTAAACCATTTCTGGGGAAATTCGTGGTTGTATATCTGGATGACATTCTGATCTATAGTCGGTCATTACAAGAACATTTCGGGCACTTAAGGCAAGTCTTCGAAACTTTGAGGTACCGAAAACTATATGAAAAAAGGAGAAGTGTTCATTTTTAGTCGAGAGTATAGTCTTTCTTGGCTATGTTGTTTCGAAGGACGGAGTGGCGGTTGATCAAACAAAAATCGAAGCAATTAAGTCTTGGCCGACCCCTACGACCGTGATGGAAGTGAGGTCATTTCACGGACTTGATTCTTTTTATTGGAGGTTTATTCGGGACTTTAGCACCATTTCAAGTCCGATAACGGAATGCTTAAAAAAGGGGCCATTTGTATGGAACGGGGTTGCCCAAAGAGCGTTCGAAAGGTTAAAAGCCAAATTATGCCAAGCACCGATCCTAACACTACCCGATTTGACTCAACCATTCGAAGTAGAGTGTGATGCTAGTGGAGTTGGAGTTGGAGCGGTTCTTATTCAAGGTAAACGACCTATCGCTTACTTTTCGGAGAAATTAAACGGTGCTCGGTCAAATTATTGCACTTACGATAAAGAATTCTATGCTATCGTAAGGGCCCTTGATCATTGGAGTCATTATCTCCGGCCGAAACATTTTATTCTACATTCGGACCACGAATCATTGAAATACATTAACGGGACAACACAAACTGAGTCCGAGGCATGCTAAGTGGGTGAAATTCCTACAATCGTTTCACTTTTCATCCAAGTACAAAGACGGTAAAAGCAATGTCATTGCGGATGCGTTATCTAGAAGGTATGCTTTACTTTCTACTCTGGAGGTTTGGTTACTTAGTTCGAAATGTTAAAAGAGTATTATGCAAATGATACCGATTTTGGGGAAGTTTTTACTCGTTGCATTTCTGGTCCGTTCGGGGATTTCATGATACAAGATGATTTTCTCTTTAAAGGGTATACTGTGTTCCAAAACATGCAGTTCGAGAATTGTTAGTTCGGGAGGCTCATGGAGGAGGCTTAGCGGGACACTTTGGCACGGCTAAGACAATGGAGGTACTTAAAGAATATTTCTTTTGGCCAAAAATGCTAAGAGACGTTTACAATGTTTTAAGTAAATGTGTAACATGTCATATCGCAAAGAGTTCGTTCAAACTAGGATCGTATATGCCTCTACCGATTCCAGAAAGACCGTGGGAGGATGTATCAATGGATTCTACCGTTGCTTTGCCCCGTACTCAACGAGGTAAAGATGCTATTATGGTGGTCGTTGATCGTTTCTCGAAGATGGCTCATTTCGTGGCTTGCCACAAAACCGACGACGCAAGTAACGTGGCCGAATTATACTTCTGAGAGGTGGTTCGTTTACATGGAGTTCCGAAAACTGTTATTTCGGATCGGGATTCGAAATTTCTTATCTATTTTTGGAATACATTATGGAGGAAAGTGGGAACAAAACTCTTGTTTAGCACCTCACACCATCCTCAAACAGATGGTCAAACCGAGGTCACAAACCGAACGCTAGGAACGTTGTTGCGAGGACTTGTAAATAAAACGCAAAAAGATTGGGACGTGAAACTTGCTCATGCGGAATTTGCCTATAAGTGATCCCCTACACATGCCACGGCACACTCTCCCTATGAAATCGTCTACCGGTTAAATCCTTATGTACCCTTAGACTTGATTCCATTGCCGAAGGATGAGTTGGTACACAAAGATGCAGAATCTAAACTTAAATCGATGATAAAGTTACATGGACAAATATGTGATCGAATCAAAGAGGTGAATGACGCGTACAAATGAAAATCCAACAATCAAAGAAAATCGAGACTGTTCGAGGTAGGCGACTTGGTTTGGGTACACTTAAGAAATGAGAGATTTCCTAGTAAACGCAAGAACAAACTTATGCCGAGGGCTGAGGGTCCTTACAAAATCGTGGGTAAAGTGAACGACAATGCATATAAAGTAAGAACTTCCGGGCGATTATGGAGTACACGCCACTTTTAACGTGGGCGATCTATCTTCTTACCTTGACGACGAGGGAATTACTGAATTGAGGTCAATTCCTTTTAAAGGGGGAGAAGATGATGCGATATTGACATATCCAAACGAAGAAACTGAAGTAAGAATTGACGTAAGTAACGATACAACATTGTATGCACATGCACCTACGTACATCGGTGAGACAACGGACACAAAACGAGGAGGACCAAGGTGCCAAGTCTCGGCCGTGTCATATGACACAGCCCGTGTCATGTTGTGCCGGAAGACCTTGGTACACTGCCGGCCGAACTCGGCCATGTCGTCCGACACGGCCTGTGTCGAGATGTCCCGGACATACAAAACTGACTTCCCGCCGGACTCGACCGTGTCCCGAGACATGGCCGAGTCGAACTCTTCCAGAAACTGCCGAAAGACTGCCTGCCCAGCCCGACCGTGTCCCAAGACACGGTCGAGTCCTACTCGCCCAGAATGTCGGAACTGACTGTCCAGACACCCGACCGTGTTCCAGGCGACACGGTCGAGTCCTGCCGACCATGTTGCACGCGCCGCGGCCGTGTCTCGGGACACGGTCGAGTCCCTGCCGGCAACCACCTTTTTTATACACTTTTGTTGCTTGTTTTTTTTTTCCTTTTCTTTCTTTACTTATTTGAAGGATTGTGTTCCCCTATTATGTGATTTGTGTTCCCCTTTTGTATTTTATTTTGATTTGTTTTGATTATTCAAAGATTTTGTAATCTTTGAATTATTTTGTTTATTTGATAGGAAGACTTGGTTTTCCTATAAGTAATTCTTGTATGAACAATGTAAGATCATTGAATGTTGAAGAAATAAGAATACACTTTGTATTTCTATCCTTGGTAAATGATTTTTACCGAACCTTGATTTTTATTCGACGTGTTTTCGAGTATTAATCCGATCTATTCTCAATAGGTCTTGAGAAGAAATCACTTATTGAATTATAGGTCTAATTCGATAAACCCTTGTTCTTGTTCGAATTATTTTTATTGTCATATCCGATATTACTTCCATAAAAATACACTCAAAACACCCTACTCGTAAAAAGCCTTCCGCTATCTTACACTTACATATACTCCGAACGATACATATTCACTTTTTCGGGTGAATTCATATCACTATGATATACTTTTATATACTCCGACCGATACACATTCACATTCCGAGCGAATTCGTATCAGGACATAATGGCCATTGTGTTACGGCCGTAATGGCTTATTGATAATGGCCGTAACACACCCTTACATTTTGGACAGAAGACCCGAGTGTGGTGGTAAGGCCGTAATGTCCTATGTGTTACGGCCGTAACATGCCCAGCTATTTAATAGCTGGGTGATGGGTTTCACTTCATTTTTCACCCCTTTCTCCTTCTCTAATCTGGTTTTTATGAATTGATCGTTGTTAAACATTGTTATTGATCACGTTCTATGGACTATATATCCATATTCCGGTTTTGTATAATCCAAATCGTGATTCGGTGACCTATTGAAATCTTGAGTATTTAATGCTCGATCGAATGTCTCAATGAGTTTTTCTTGGATTCTTAGATGCGTTTTCCATTGTTTTCAGTTGCTATGCTCATAGTAATCACGTTGCTATTGTATCTCTCGTGGGGGATATAAGTTGGCGACTTTCGATCGAGCTATGTTCTTCGGAGTTGTTCGTGTGTTAACTATCAAGGCAAGTATTCTTGTCTATACAGTTTATATTGCGTGAATTGAGGTTGCATATGAAATTGTGTTGGTTTGTTCATTTTTGTTGATTGTACCTTACATGAATTATTATAGTTGTTATGTGGTTTTGTGAAGTTAATGTTGGTAATCACAAACGTGGAGCCAATCAACACATGCTTCTGGATCGGAAGGTCCCATGAACTCCAGTATGTTGTGTAATGTGTCACGTAATATCGCCAATGATACGATATCAACTATCCCAATCGAAGAGGAGTCAATAAAAATCGACATCAACGACGATACAAAGTTACACGCCCACACATCATCATACTTGGGCGAGAAGAACACGCGAATTGGAGTTACGTTATTAATCGGAACGGGAGTAACGTAAAACATGACGACGAAATCGGTCCAAATCATGGGGGATTCGGCCGATTTAGTCCAAGATGCTTGAAGATTTTATCAAAACTATATCTTGTCCAAAATCTTCTCCTTCCCCACCCTTTTGGAATTTTCGGCCAAAGCATGCTTGAAAGGGACTCATGTTTGTCTTCATATCTTACACAAGATATTGAAAATCTCCTCCTCCCCACATCCTTGAATTCGGCCGAAACATGCTATTTGGTGGAGACTTTCATCAAGCCTTTTTCTTCATGTCAAAGTCATCAAATAAAGTCCAAGATACATGAAGATTTGATATCATATCTTGTCCAAAATAAGTCATCAACTCCTCCCCCACACCCTTGATTGGTTCGGCCGAAGCATGTTAGGAAGTTTCGTTTTTTTTGTGTTGTTTTATTTCCTTATGGTTGTATACTACTATATATAGTAGTTCATGTTGTTATTGTAAGCATCTTGAAATTTATAAAACATTGTATTTCTCTTGAAATATACGTTGAACGAGTTCAACAAAAACCTTGGTTATTATTTCGACGCATCTCGAATTTTAACTTGATCAATTCTCAATAGGTCTTGAGGAGAGATTATCTTTATCGAGTTATAGGTCTAATTCGATAAAAAACATTCAAATCCATACACTTTCCTACCTCACAGCCGAAAACCATATAATTTCGGCCACCACCTTTTATTTTTTTATCGTTACTTTGATACTTGTAAAAACCGTGATAATCTTCCATTGTATTTTATACGTTTTAGGTACACTTATATACGTAATTCGTATCATAAGTGGTATCAGAGACATTTGTCTCACGGTCCTCGACGTTACTCAAGAAGATGGCGTTCACCGATGAAGAAGTAGCCAAATTGCGTGACGTTCTTCGAGGCTTGCCGGAGCCCCGAATCCATGCATGACGAGGATACGACGCCATGCATGCACCACAACATGCGGATGAATTCAAGACAAGCGAACTTCCGGAGTTCGTAGGCGGCACCGACCCCGTGACTTATTTGGAGTGGGAAAGGAAAATTGAACGAATGTTTGAGTTCAAGGACCTCGATGACGAGAAAAGATGCAAGTACGCGATTCTCAAACTTGGAAAGGGAGCTTCCCTTTGGTTTGAACGAATGAAGACACAACGAGTTCGGACCGGTAAGGACAAGATACGTTCTTGGGATTCTCTAAAAAAGAAACTACGTAAGAGATATGTCCCGGCTACACACAAGTTGAGTTTATATCGAAAAATTTCTGACCTCACGCAAGGAAAGCTAAGTGTAGAAGAATACATCGAAGAGTTTGAAAACTTATCCTTGATGGGAGAACTTGAAGAGAGCGAAGAATTACGGATGTCCCGTTTCTTACGAGGCTTGAATAGAAACATTGCTAATTCCGTGGAACTCTACCCCTATTCCGACTTTGATACTTTGTGCGGACTTTGCATAAAGTTGGAAACTCAAAACAAGACAAAATTTTCAAAACCCGAATTCCCACCTAAATTCGGAAATACCAACTTTGGCACGAGTTCTAGCTCGTGTCCAAAAACTGTCACGACAAGTCCATCCGTTACTCCCATTCCAAAAGCTCCTATCACGCCAAAGGAAACAAGCTTATCTAAAGTTCGGTGTTTTAAATGTCAAGGATTTGGACACTATCAAAGTGCTTGTCCAAATCGAAGAATAGTAACGTTATGAGAAGCCATAGCCGTCCGGGAAGAGTTACTAGCCGAAGAAGAAAGAATTGGAGACGTCTTTAACTTGGAAGCCGACGAAGAAGAAGAAGACTGTGAGGCATACGATGCCCCGAATTATGACACGAACCTCGTCCTTCGCATGTTACAAACGAAGGCGGCCCCGAGTGACATAGAACAACGAGATCAAATCTTTCACACGAAGTGTCGTGTCGGAGAAAAATGGTGTAGCTTGATCATTGACGGTGGAAGTTGTACAAACGTGGCATCAAGCGAGATGGTTTCGAAGCTCGGACTTACCACTACGGCTCATCCAAAGCCGCATGCACTCCATTGGATCGATGATGGAAATAAAGTGAAAGTATCAAGACAAGTGAAGGTCGGACTCACCATGGGTTCGTATGGTGATGATATTATATGCGATGTACTACCAATGGACGCATGTCACGTGTTGTTGGGAAGACCTTGGTTATTTGATCGGGACGTACTACATCGAGGGAGGAGCAACGAGTATGAGTTACGTGACAAAGGTAATGATACGAATTACGTATATAAGCGTACATAAAACGTATACGTAAAACGTATAAAATACAACGGAAGATTATCACGGTCTTATGATACGAATTCTCTCTCGGTACAGCAGAAGACTCTTTCACGTACGGTAGCGAACAAGATTTCACCGAAATGAAGCAAGCCGCTACTGGCCGATTCGAAAGACAACTCGTCGATATAGCACTTCCGAACAGCAAGACTCGCTCGATGACAATTTGAACAGCAGGACTCGCTCGTCTGACAAAGAATCGTCTGACAAAATAAAAGGTGGTGGCCGAAATTTATACGGTTTTCGGCCTGGACGTAGGATAGTGTATGGGTTTGAATGTGTTTTACCGAATTAGACCTATAACTCGATAAAAATAATCTCTCCTCAAGACCTATTGAGAATCGATCAAGTTATAATTCGAGACGCGTCGAAATAATAACTAAAGTTTTGTTGAACTCGTTCAACGTATATTTCAAAGAAATACAAGGTTTATTAATATTCAAGATGATTCACAAATATCACAAGTACTATTATATATAGTAGTTTCCAACCGTAAGAAGATACAACAAAATGAGAAAACGAAACTTCCTAGCAATATACCAATCGGCCGAAATATCCAAGGATGGGATCAAGAAGATTTAGTCCAAGATATCAAGCATCTTGGATTTATTTGGTGACTAAGACATGAGGAAAATCCTTGATGAAAGTCTTCATCCCATATCATGCTTGGGCCGATTTGTGGGGAAGGTGGGGAAGGAGCATTTTGGACTTATCATGGTGATTATGACATGAAGAAGATATTTGATGAAAGTCTTCATCAAATCTTATTGCTTGGACCGATTTTGTAGTAAGGTGGGGAAGGAGAAATATCTTCATTATCTTGTCAAAGATATGAAGTTAAGTAAGGTCCCTTTCAAGCATGTCTTGGCCGAATCTTCATGCTTTTGGACCGATCCCGTCGTCAAGTTTTACGTTACTCCTGTTCCGATTAACAACATAACTCCAATCCGCGTGTTCTTTTCTCCCAAGTATAATGATGCATGGCCATGCGAATTTGCATCGTCGTGGATGTCGATTTTTATTGGAGCTTCTTCGATTGGAATATTAGATATCGTATCATTCCCTCCTTCTTTGAAAGGAATTGACCTCAATTCCGTAATGCCATCGTCGTCAAGGTAAGGCGAGAGATCACCTACGTTGAAAGTCGCGTGTACTCCGTATTCGCCCGGAAGTTCGACTTTGTAGGCGTTGTCGTTCACTTTTCCCACAATTTTGTACGGACCTTCGGCTCTCGGCATTAATTTGTTCTTTCGTTTGCTTGGGAATCTTTCTTTTCTCAAATGTATCCAAACTAAGTCGCCAACATCAAATAATCTCGCTTTTTTATTTTTGTTCGACTTCCATTTGTAAATTTCATTCACTTCTTTAATTCGTTCCCGTATCTTTTCATGTAACTTCATCATTGATTTGAGTTTTGATTCGGCGTCTTTGTGAACCAATTCGTCGCTCGGCAAGGGAATCAAATCCAATGGCATGTGTGGATTTATTCCGTATACTACTTCAAAAGGTGAATGGGCCGTGGCGAAGCCGGGTGATTGGTTGTGATACGAATCGGTCAACATCATCAAATACAAAAAAGAAGATTATCCAACCAAGCTTGATTGAGTCGCAGGCATACATAAAATCCTCATGCAAAATACATGGACAAATTACCAATTCTCGCGCGCACGACGACTTCGCAGCAGTTTTAGTATTTTGCCCATAACTTTCTCGTCCGAAATCCGATTCAGGTGATTCAAGTGGCCATGGAAATCTAAGAAAGAGAGCTACAAATCTTATGAAGACCTTAGGACCAAATTCGGACCCATTGGATCCCAGAAATGACAAAACCGACAGCATCATATTTGGTCCAAAATCATGAAGATTTTTGTCTCTTCTAGTTTCAAGACTTGATACGATATCTAATATTCCAATCGAAGAAGCTCCAATAAAAATCGACGTCCACGACGATACGCATGGCCATGCATCATTATACTTGGGAGAAAAGAATACGCGGATTGGAGTTACGTTGTTAATCGGAATCGGAGTAACGTAAAATTCGACGACGGAATCGGTCCGAAAGCATGAAAAATCTGCCATATCATGCTAGAAAGGGACATCACTTGACTTCATATCTTGGACAAGATAATGAAGATATTCTTTTCTTCCCCACCTCACTAAAAACGGTCCATGCCAAGATTTGAAGAAGACTTCCATCCTTCATGTCATTGTCCTCATGTCATTATCACCTACATAATTCCAAAGAAGATGATATCATAATCTACACCAAATCCTCCTAACAATCCTTGATGAAGCTCGGCGAAGTGAAGAAATGGAAGGAAGGATATTTGGTTTTTCTTCATGTCCCCATCACTTAATAAGTCCAAGATGTCTTCATCAACAAAAATCCTCACTTAATAAGTCCAAGATGTCTTCATCAACAAAAATCCAAGATGCTTGGTATCTACTTGGAGACTTTCGCCGAGATGGAAGTTGCTAGGAAGTTTCGTTTTCGCTTTTGTTGTATTTTTCTTTCGGTTGGAAACTACTATATATAGTAGTACTTGTAACATTTGTAAATATCTTGAATCTTGAAAGTAATAAACCTTGTATTTCTTTGAAATATACGTTGAACGAGTTCAACAAACTTTAGTTATTGTTTCGACGCGTCTCGAGATTTTAACTTAATCAATTCTCAATAGGTCTTGGGAAGAGATTACTTTTATCGAGTTATAGGTCTAGTTCGATAAAACACATCCAAATCCGTATACACTACTACCTCACGGCCGAAATCCATTTAAGTTCGGCCACCCCTTGTATTTTTCGAGTGACACTTTGATAATCGTCAAGACATAATAATCTTCCGTTGTATTTCATACGCATTACGTACGTAATTCGTATCATCTTCTTGTTCGATATTTTTTTTATTGTTATATCCAATATTATTCACATACAAAATACATCCGAAAAACTCCATATTCGTAAAAGCCTTCCGCTATCATACACTTACATACGTAATTCGTATCATAAGTGGTATCGGAGCCCAAGGTCATCTCCTTGGGCGATCAACTATATTCACCGAATTTTTTTTTTTGTTGAAACCTTCTTGGGTTGTTCTTCACGGTTAGAAGAATTTTCGCATAACATTGGCAGATTAGCGCAGTCGGAAGAAAACAAAGTTTCCCGTGGATTCGACCGTTGGATCATCACGAAATTTTGACAAAGGTAAGCCAACTCATTGAACTACAGTCTGAACGGTGGAGATCAGATTCTTTGATCATCTTCTTGGTTCATTCTTCACGGATTTCTTGGAAATTTTTCTGTCCGATTTCTTGTCAAGAACTATCTCTTGATTCTTGTTATGGAATTCTCCGAGCTCGATTTCTTGATGACACTCCGTGACGCACTAAACGGCTTACCGGAGCGACTTATGCAAGAAAGACGCAGAGACGATGCCAACGATATTGATTTCTTGGCCAAATTCCGCAGCATACCGGAATTTCACGGAGATAGTGATCCAAATGCGTGCATAGATTGGCTTCGTGCTTGTGAGGAGCACTCGGACTTCAAGGCTGCCCCGATCAACCGCCGCGTTTCGTTGGTGGCAAGGCGCCTCCGCGGTAGCGCCGCGCCGTCAGTGGAAAAATCAAGCAGATCCGTTCACAACAACGTAAGCCTAAAATCCAAGATTGGCTTAAGTTCAAAAAATATTTCAATCGAAGGTTCAAATCCCCATCTTACCACCAATCCTTCGACGCCCCGCCACCGTCATTCGATCTAAGGTCTTCCTCCATCAAGGAATTCCCAACAGAATTTTTTTTCGATGAAGACAATGTCCCTATGGTCATTTTCAATGAAGTAGACGAGACAGAGTTTTCAACGGAGCAATTCAACGAAGAAGATGAGTTGAGCCGTGTCTCCCTAGTCGACGAACCTAGATCTTGCTACTTTGATCATGGGCTAGTTGGTTGTGTTGGCCAAATTGACCAAGACGGACCAAATTATTTTAGTAACGCGAAACAAGATCACAGCCTTATGCTTTCTGAAACGGCTAATCTTGAAGATGAACTCTTTGTCACTGACGACTTTGATATGACAGAATTTCCTGCGGCATTTTTTGATGACAAAGAAGACGATGGTTGGAGTCGAGCTGCCCTATCGGAGCAAAGTGGGTCGTATGACTTTGTTGCGGTACGAAACGAGCCTAGTGGATTAATTTTTGATGAGACATTATTGGAGGAGCCCGGCAATATTGAAACGGAGTGTTGGTTAGATTATGACGGACTTGACATTTGATGAGGAACCAATTGATGAAGAGGAATCCGTAATAAATCCTATGGTTCCCACCGTAATAAATTTCGTGTTTTCCATTTTTGATGATGAACCCGAGAAATCGGTGTTTCCACTCGGAGGAGGAACCCGATGTGGAGTTAACTGCAAGGCCCCATTTCGTATATCCACTCATGTCATGATATCGGTATTACCTGGCGGAGTAAATATTATTATTTTATTAATAATGATAGTTATTTTGTTGGTGATTCTCGAGGGGGGCCCACTACCTATCGTCTCAAGATTTTGGGTCATGTACGTACTGCGGACATCTTCGAGATCAAATACTTAGAGGCTTTAGTGAATTATCTTGGTGACGAAGGGAGTTCGGAATTGAGGACAATTCCCTTTAAAGAGAGAGGGTATGATACGAATCGGTCAACATCATCAAATACAAAAAAGAAGATTATCCAACCAAGCTTGATTGAGTCGCAGGCATACATAAAATCCTCATGCAAAATACATGGACAAATTACCAATTCTCGCGCGCACGACGACTTCGCAGCAGTTTTAGTATTTTGCCCATAACTTTCTCGTCCGAAATCCGATTTAGGTGATTCAAGTGGCCATGGAAAGCTAAGAAAGAGAGCTACAAATCTTATGAATACCTTAGGACCAAATTCGGACCCATTGGATCCCAGAAATGACAAAACCGACAGCATCATATTTGGTCCAAAATCATGAAGATTTTTGTCTCTTCTAGTTCCAAGACTTGATACGATATCTAATATTCCAATCGAAGAAGCTCCAATAAAAATCGACGTCCACGACGATACGCATGGCCATGCATCATTATACTTGGGAGAAAAGAATACGCGGATTGGAGTTACGTTGTTAATCGGAATCGGAGTAACGTAAAATTCGACGACGGAATCGGTCCGAAAGCATGAAAAATCGGCCATATCATGCTTGAAAGGGACCTCACTTGACTTCATATCTTGGACAAGATAATGAAGATATTCTTTTCTTCCCCACCTCACTAAAAAACGGTCCATGCCAAGATTTGAAGAAGACTTCCATCCTTCATGTCATTGTCCCTCATGTCATTATCACCTACATAATTCCAAAGAAGATGATATCATAATCTACACCAAATCCTCCTAACAATCCTTGATGAAGCTCGGCCGAAGTGAAGAAATGGAAGGAAGGATATTTGGTTTTTCTTCATGTCCCCATCACTTAATAAGTCCAAGATGTCTTCATCAACAAAAATCCTCACTTAATAAGTCCAAGATGTCTTCATCAACAAAAATCCAAGATGCTTGGTATCTACTTGGAGACTTTCGGCCGAGATGGAAGTTGCTAGGAAGTTTCGTTTTCTCGTTTTGTTGTATTTTTCTTTCGGTTGGAAACTACTATATATAGTAGTACTTGTAACATTTGTAAATATCTTGAATCTTGAAAGTAATAAACCTTGTATTTCTTTGAAATATACGTTGAACGAGTTCAACAAACTTTAGTTATTGTTTCGACGCGTCTCGAGATTTTAACTTGATCAATTCTCAATAGGTCTTGGGAAGAGATTACTTTTATCGAGTTATAGGTCTAGTTCGATAAAACACATCCAAATCCGTATACACTACTACCTCACGGCCGAAATCCATTTAAGTTCGGCCACCCCTTGTATTTTCGAGTGACACTTTGATAATCGTCAAGACATAATAATCTTCCGTTGTATTTCATACGCGTTACGTACGTAATTCGTATCATCTTCTTGTTCGATATTTTTTTATTGTTATATCCAATATTATTCACATACAAAATACATCCGAAAAACTCCATATTCGTAAAAGCCTTCCGCTATCATACACTTACATATACTCCGACCGATACGTATCCACCTCCTCCCGGATAATTCGTATCAGGTTGTATGCGAATTCCGCATGTGCAAGTTTAACGTCCCAATCCTTTTGTGTTTTATTCACCAATCCTCGCAATAATGCTCCCAAGGTTCGATTAGTCACCTCGGTCTGTCCATCGGTTTGTGGGTGATGTGAAGTACTGAATAGGAGTTTAGTACCCACTTTTCTCCATAAAGTATTCCAGAAGTAACTCAGAAATTTAGAATCTCGATCCGACACGATAGTTTTTGGAACTCCGTGTAAACGAACTACTTCCCGGAAGTACAAGTCCGCCACATTGCTTGCATCATCGATTTTGTGGCATGCTATAAAGTGAGCCATTTTCAAAAAGCGGTCGACCACCATGATCGAGTCTTTGCCTCGTTGAGTACGAGGTAAAGCCACAATAAAATCCATCGAGACATCCTCCCATGGTCGTAACGGTATTGGCAACGGCATGTATGTACTTGGCTTGAACGAACTTTTCATCATGTGACAAGTGACGCATTTACTTACGATTGTGCTTACGTCACCATACATTTTTGGCCAAAAGAAATGCTCTTTTAGCACCTCGACGGTCTTAGCCGAGCCGAAATGACCGGCTAGTCCTCCTCCGTGTGCCTCCCGAACTAGCAATTCCCGAATCGTATGTCTCGGCACACATAATTTATTTCCCTTGAAAAGAAAGCCATCCTGTAAAACAAATTCTTCGTACGGGCCCGTCTTACAACGGGTGAAAATTTCTCCGAAGTCCAAATCGTCCCTATAATGATCTTTCAAAGTCTCGAACCCCAACAAACGAACATCTAGAATCGACAGTAAGGCATACCGTCTTGATAGTGCATCCGCCACTATATTACTCTTCCCGTCTTTGTACTTGGATGAAAAGTGAAAAGATTGTAAAAATTCCACCCATTTTGCGTGCCTCGGGCTTATCTTGCTTTGTCCGTTGATGTATTTCAACGACTCGTGATCCGAATGTAACACGAAATGTTTCGAACGTAAATAGTGACTCCAATGATCGAGTGCCCTCACGATAGCATAGAACTCCTTGTCGTAAGTACAATAATTCACTCGGGCGCCACTTAATTTCTCCGAAAAATAGGCGATGGGGCGGCCTCTTTGAATAAGTACTGCCCCGATTCCAACTCCACTGGTGTCGCATTCCACCTCAAATGGTTGCGAAAAATCGGGTAATGTTAAAATTGGTGCTTCACATAACTTTCCTTTTAATTTTTCAAAAGCCTTTTGGGCCGCCTCGTTCCATGCAAAGGTTCCTTTTTTTAGACACTCCGTGATCGGACTGGAGATGGTGCTAAAGTCCCGTATGAATCATCGGTAAAAAGAAGCGAGGCCATGAAATGATCGTACCTCCGTGATTGTCTTTGGGGTCGGCCACGACTTGATTGCCGCGATCTTCTCTTGGTCGACCGAAACTCCTTCTTTCGAAACAACATAGCCGAGAAAGACAAGACTCTCGACTAGGAAAGTACACTTCTCCCGCTTTCCATAAAGTTTCTGTTCCCTTAGAGTTTCAAATACGTGCCGCAAATGTTCGAGATGCTTCTCTAAGGATCGACTGTAGATCAAAATGTCGTCTAAGTATACGACAACAAACTTTCCCAAGAAAGGTTTGAGAACCTCGTTCATCAACCTCATAAAAGTGCTCGGGGCATTGGTGAGGCCGAATGGCATCACAACCCATTCGTAAAGTCCATTCTTTGTTTTAAATGCCGTCTTCCATTCGTCTCCTTCTCGCATGCGAATTTGATGGTATCCTCTCCGTAAATCAACTTTTGAAAATATGACCGAGCCATGTAACTCGTCTAACATGTCGTCTAGTCTCGGGATGGGGAACCGATACTTGACGGTGATGTTATTCACGGCTCTACTGTCAATACACATTCGCCATGATCCGTCTTTTTTTGGTACAAGTAGTACTGGAACCGCACACGGACTTAAACTTTCTCGGACATATCCGTGATTCATGAGTTCATCAATTTGACGTTGTAGTTCTTTGGTTTCTTCGGGATTACAATGATACGCTGCTTTGTTTGGTAATGGAGCTCCTGGTACAAGATCAATTTGGTGTTCAATTCCGCGGATAGGTGGTAATCCTACCGGCAAGTCTTCGGGAAATACATCCGAGAACTCGTGTAATAGTGTATCTATCTCTTCTTCGTGGTGTGATTTGGTGGCAAGACTTCGGACCTCCTTGATCATCATCAAATAAACACGTTCGCCATCGTCAATGGCGTGTTCGACTTCTTTTTCGTTTGCAAGCATCGTAAGTTTCGGTCCTTCGACTTTTTTCGAACTCATCGTCCGGATAGCTTGAGGTGACATAGGTTTAAGAACAATTTTTTTACCTTTGTCACGGAACTCATACTCGTTACTCCTCCCTCGATGTAGTACGTCCCGATCAAATAACCAAGGTCTTCCCAATAATACGTGACATGCGTCCATCGGTAGTACATCGCATGTAATATCATCACCATACGAACCCATGGTGAGCCCGACCTTCACTTGTCTCGATACTTTCACCTTGTTTCCATCATCGAGCCAATGGAGTGCATACGGCTTTGGATGGGCCGTGGTGATCAAACCGAGCTTTGAGACCATCTCGCTTGATGCCACATTTGTACAACTTCCACCGTCAATGATCAATCTACACCATTTCTCTCCGACACGACACTTCGTGTGAAAAATTTGGTCTCGTTGTTCTTCGTCACTCGGGGCTGCCTTCGTTTGTAACATGCGAAGGACGAGGTTCGTGTCATAGTTCGGGGCATCGTATGCCTCACATTCTTCTTCTTCTTCGCCGGCTTCCAAGTTAAAGACGTCTCCAATTCTTTCTTCTTCGGCTAGTAATTCTTCGCGGACGACTATGGCTTCTCGTAGCGTCACAATTCTCCGATTTGGACAAGCACTTTGATAGTGCCCAAATCCTTGACATTTGAAACACCGGACTTTAGATAGGCTTGTTTCTTTTGGGGTGATAGGAGTTTTTGGAATGGTAGTAACGGGTGGACTTGTGGTGACAGTTTTTGGAAACGAGCTAGAACTCGCGCCAAAGTTGGTATTTCCGTATTTAGATGGGAATTCGGGTTTAGAAAGTTTTGTCTTGTTTTGATTTTCCAACTTTATGCAAAGTCCGCATAAAGTATCAAAGTCGGAATAGGGGTAGAGTTCCACGGAATTAGCAATATTTTTATTCAAACCTCGAAGGAAACGGGACATCCGTAATTCTTCGCTTTCTTCAAGTTCTCCCATCAAGGATAAGTTTTCAAACTCCTCGATGTACTCCTCGACACTTAGCTTCCCTTGCATGAGGTCAGAAATTTTTCGATACAAGCTTAGCTTGTGTGTAGCCGGGACATATCTTTTTCGTAGTTTCTTTTAGAGAATCCTACGAACGTATCTTCTCTTTCCTAAGCACGAACTCTTTGTGTCTTCATTCGCTCAAACCAAAGGGAAGCTCCCTTTCCAAGTTTGAGAATCGCATACTTGCAACGTACCTCGTCATTGAGATCCTTGAACTCAAACATTCGTTCAATTTTCCTTTCCCACTCCAAATAAACCTCGGGATCGGTGCCGCCTACGAACTCCGGGAGTTCGCTTGTCTTGTATTCATCAGCATGTCGTGGTGCATGCATGGCGTCGTATCCTCGTCGTGCTTGGATTCTGGGCTCCGGTAAGCCGCGAAGAACGTCCCGTAGTTGTGCTACTTCTTCATCGGTAAATGCCATCTTCTTGAGTAACGTCGAGAACCGTGAGACAAATGTCTCTGATACCACTTATGATACGAATTACGTATATAAGCGTACGTAAAACGTATACGTAAAACGTATAAAATACAACGGAAGATTATCACGGTCTTATGATACGAATTCTCTCTCGGTACAGCAGAAGACTCTTTCACGTACGGTAGCGAACAGTACTCAGCCGAAATGAAGCAAGCCGCCATGATTCAGCAAAGAAGAACTCGTCGATATAGCACTTCCGAACAAAGCAAGACTCGCTCGATACAAAGAATTTCAACAGCAGGACTCGCCGTCGACACAAAGAACTCGTCGATACAGCAAAATAAAAGGTGGTGGCCGAAATTTATACGGTTTTCGGCCGGGACGTAGGATAGTGTATGGGTTTGAATGTGTTTTACCGAATTAGACCTATAACTCGATAAAAATAATCTCTCCTCAAGACCTATTGAGAATCGATCAAGTTATAATTCGAGACGCGTCGAAATAATAACTAAAGTTTTGTTGAACTCGTTCAACGTATATTTCAAAGAAATACAAGGTTTATTAATATTCAAGATGATTTACAAATATCACAAGTACTACTATATATAGTAGTTTCCAACCGTAAGAAGATACAACAAAACGAGAAAACGAAACTTCCTAGCAATATACCAATCGGCCGAAATATCCAAGGATGGGATCAAGAAGATTTTGTCCAAGATATCAAGCATCTTGGATTTATTTGGTGACTAAGACATGAGGAAAATCCTTGATGAAAGTCTTCATCCCATATCATGCTTGGGCCGATTTGTGGGGAAGGTGGGGAAGGAGCATTTTGGACTTATCATGGTGATTATGACATGAAGAAGATATTTGATGAAAGTCTTCATCAAATCTTATTGCTTGGACCGATTTTGTAGTAAGGTGGGGAAGGAGAAATATCTTCATTATCTTGTCAAAGATATAAAGTCAAGTAAGGTCCCTTTCAAGCATGTCTTGGCCGAATCTTCATGCTTTTGGACCGATCCCGTCGTCAAGTTTTACGTTACTCCTGTTCCGATTAACAACGTAACTCCAATCCACGTGTTCTTTTCTCCCAAGTATAATGATGCATGGCCATGCGAATTTGCATCGTCGTGGATGTCGATTTTTATTGGAGCTTCTTCGATTGGAATATTAGATATCGTATCAGGTAAAAAAATTGTTCTTAAACCTATGTCACCTCAAGCTATCCGAACAATGAGTTCAAAAAAAGTCGAAGGACCGAAGCTCACGATGTTTGCAAACGAAAAAGAAGTCGAACATGCCATTGACGATGGCGAACGTGTTTATTTGATGATGATCAAAGAAACCCGAAACCTTGCCACCAAATCACACCACGAAGAAGAGATAGATACACTATTACATGAGTTCGGGGATGTCTTTCCTGAAGACTTGCCGGTGGGATTACCACCTATCCACGGAATCGAACACCAAATTGATCTTATACCAGGAGCTCCACTACCGAACAAGGCGGCGTATCATTGTAATCCCGAAGAAACCAAAGAACTACAACGGCAAATTGAAGAGCTCATGAGCCACGACTATGTCCGAGAGAGTTTAAGTCCGTGTGCGGTTCCGGTCCTACTTGTACCAAAAAAAGACGGATCATGGCGGATGTGCATTGACAGTAGAGCCGTGAATAACATCACCGTCAAGTATCGGTTCCCCATCCCGAGACTAGACGACATGTTAGACGAGTTGCATGGCTCGGTTATATTTTCAAAAGTTGATTTACGGAGCGGATACCATCAAATTCGCATGCGAGAGGGAGACGAATGGAAGACGGCATTTAAAACAAAGACTGGACTTTACGAGTGGGTTGTGATGCCTTTCGGCCTTACTAATGCCCCGAGCACTTTTATGAGATTGATGAACGAGGTTCTTAAACCTTTCTTGGGGAAGTTTGTTGTTGTGTATTTAGACGACATTTTAATCTACAGTCGATCCTTAGAAGAGCATCTTGAACATTTGCGGCACGTGTTTGAAATTCTAAGGAAACAGAAGCTTTATGGAAAGCGGGAAAAGTGTACTTTTCTAGTCGAGAGTTTTGTCTTTCTCGGCTATGTCATTTCTAAAGACGGAGTTTCAGTGGATCAAGAGATAATCGCGGCAATCAAGTCTTGGCCGACACCAAAAACTATCACGGAGGTACGATCATTTCATGGCCTCGCTTCTTTTTACCGATGATTCATACGGGACTTTAGTACCATCTCCAGTCTGATCACGGAGTGTCTTAAAAAAGGTACGTTTGCATGGAATGAGGCTGCCCAGAAAGCTTTTGAAAAATTAAAGGAAAAGTTATGCGACGCACCGATTTTAACGTTACCCGATTTTTCACAACCATTTGAGGTGGAATGCGACGCTAGTGGAGTTGGAATCGGAGCAGTACTTATTCAAGGAGGCCGCCCTATCGCCTATTTTTCAGAAAAGTTAAGTGGTGCTCGAGTTAATTATTGTACTTACGACAAAGAGTTCTATGCTATCGTGAGAGCACTAGATCATTGGAGTCACTATTTACGTTCGAAACACTTCATATTACATTCGGATCACGAGTCATTGAAATACATTAACGGGCAAAACAAGCTAAGTCCAAGACATGCAAAATGGGTGGAGTTTTTGCAATCTTTTTACTTTTCATCCAAGTACAAAGACGGTAAGAGTAATGTAGTGGCGGATGCACAATCCCGACGGTATGCCTTACTTTCTATTCTAGACGTTCGTTTGTTGGGGTTCGAGACTTTGAAAAATCATTACATTGATGATTTGGATTTCGGAGAAATTTTTACCCGTTGTAAAATAGGCCCGTACGAAGAATTTATTTTACAAGATGGCTTTCTTTTCAAGGGTAATAAACTATGTGTGCCGAAGCATACGATTCGGGAATTACTAGTTCGGGAGGCGCACGGAGGAGGACTAGCCAGTCATTTCGGTTCGACTAAAACCGTAGAACTTCTAAAGGAGCATTTCTTTTGGCCAAAGATGTATGGTGACGTAAGCACGATCGTGAGTAAATACGTCACTTGTCACATGATGAAAAGTTCGTTCAAGCCAAGTACCTACATGCCGTTGCCAATACCTTTGCGACCGTGGGAGGACGTCTCGATGGATTTTATTGTTGCTTTACCTCGTACTCAACGGGGCAAAGACTCGATCATGGTTGTCGTCGACCGTTTTTCAAAAATGGCTCACTTTATAGCATGTCACAAAACCAATGATGCAAGCAATGTGGCAGACTTATACTTCAGAGAAGTAATTCGTTTACACGGAGTTCCAAAAACTATCGTGTCAGATCGAGATTCTAAATTCCTGAGTTACTTTTGGAATACTTTATGGAGAAAGGTGGGAACTAAACTTCTATTCAGTACTTCACATCACCCACAAACCGATGGCCAAACCGAAGTAACTAATCGAACCTTGGGAGCATTATTGCGAGGATTGGTATACAAAACACAAAAAGATTGGGACGTTAAACTTGCACATGCAGAATTCGCATACAACCGATCACCCGGTTTTGCCACGGCCCATTCACCTTTTGAAGTAGTGTACGGAATAAATCCACACATGCCATTGGATTTGATTCTCTTGCCGAGCGACGAATTGGTTCACAAAAACGCAGAATCGAAACTCAAGTCAATAATGAAGTTACATGAAAAGGTACGAGATCGAATTAAAGAAGTAAATGAAATTTACAAACGGAAGTCGAACAAAAATAAAAAGTCAAGACTATTTGATGTTGGCGACTTAGTTTGGGTACATTTGAGGAAAGAACGGTTCCCACATAAACGCAAGAACAAATTAATGCCAAGAGCCGAAGGTTCGTACAAAATTGTGGGAAAAGTGAACGACAACGCTTACAAAATAGAACTTCCAGGCAAATACGGAGTACACGCAACTTTCAACATAGGCGATCTCTCGCCTTACCTTGACGACGATGGCATTACGGAATTGAGGTCAATTCCTTTCAAAGAGGGAGGAAATGATACGATATCAACTATCCCAATCGAAGAGGAGTCAATAAAAATCGACATCAACGATGATACAAAGTTACACGCTCACACATCATCATCATACTTGGGCGAAAAGAACACGCGAATTGGAGTTACGTTATTAATCGGAATGGGAGTAACGTAAAACATGACGACGAAATCGGTCCAAATCATGGGGGATTCGGCCGATTTAGTCCAAGATGCTTGAAGATTTTATCAAAACTATATCTTGTCCAAAATCTTCTCCTTCCCCACCCTTTTGGAATTATTGGCCAAAGCATGCTTGAAAGGGACTCATGTTTGTCTTCATATCTTACACAAGATATTGAAAATCTCCTTCTCCCCACATCCTTGAATTCGGACAAAACATGCTACTTGGTGGAGACTTTCATCAAGCCTTTTTCTTCATGTCAAAGTCATCAAATAAAGTCCAAGATACATGAAGATTTGATATCATATCTTGTCCAAAATAAGTCATCAACTCCTCCCCCACACCCTTGATTGGTTCGGCCGAAGCATGTTAGGAAGTTTTGTTTTTTTGTGTTGTTTTATTTCCTTATGGTTGTATACTACTATATATAGTAGTTCATGTTGTTATTGTAAGCATCGTGAAATTTATAAAACATTGTATTTCTCTTGAAATATACGTTGAACGAGTTCAACAAAAACCTTGGTTATTATTTCGACGCGTCTCGAATTTTAACTTGATCAATTCTCAATAGGTCTTGAGGAGAGATTATCTTTATCGAGTTATAGGTCTAATTCGATAAAACACATTCAAATCCATACACTTTCCTACCTCACGGCCGAAAACCATATAATTTCGGCCACCACCTTTTATTTTTTTATCGTTACTTTGATACTTGCAAAAACTGTGATAATCTTCCGTTGTATTGTATACGTTTTACGTACACTTATATACGTAATTCGTATCAGCCAAGAGATAAATATCGTTGAACTCCATTTTGCTGAAAGATCAAGAACCTTAACTGAATTAAGAAATTCAGGTGTGGTTTCTGACGACAAGAGTCAAGAGATATTTCGTTGACAAGCAATCGTTGAATAAATCGCCCAAGGAGATGACCTTGGGCTCCGATACTACTTATGATACGAATTCGCCCGGGAATACGAATATGTATCGGTCGGAGTATATGTAAGTGTATGATAGCGGAAGGCTTTTATGAATATGATAATTCGAGTCTATGAATATGGATGAAATATCGGGTAAAGTAACAATATCGATCAAGAAGACTTGAACGATCAAGAACAAAGGTTTATCGAATTAGACCTATAATTCGATAAGTGATTTCTTCTCAAGACCTATTGAGAATCGATCGGATTAATACTCGAAAACGCGTCGAATAAAAATTAAGTTTCGGTAAAAAGGCATTTACCAAGGATATATGAATTTAACGTTCATATGTAAACGTAATTCGCATGCGACGCAACGGAAGTGTATTTTATGTATTTTTTTGGATGTGGGTAATTATTTTATGTAAATGATACAACGTAAAATCGTCCGAAAGTAGGGCAATTCGGCCAAATAAAAATATGTACAAGGTTTTTATCGAATTAGACCTATAACTCGATAAAGTGATTTCTTGCCAAGACCTATTGAGAATCGATCGGATTAATACTCGAAAACGCGTCGAATAAAAATCAAGGTTCGATGAAAATTATTCACCAAGGATAGAAATACAAGATGTATTCTTATTCTTTAACATTCAATATCATGATTCTCTCTTACAAGACTAATCAAGGACTACTTATAGGAGGTGAGTCTTCCTCAATCAACTAAAACAAACAAAGGCAAGATCACATGATCTTTGAAAAGAAAAAAAAAGTATCTTAGACTAGGAAATTATCTTCCTCATGACAACATATTATACTGCAAAACTTTGACAAATGAAGACATGCTTTAATACAAAGAAATGGGATGAAATCTTCCTCAATATCCCACCAAATCTTCACAAATCTTCATCAAGTTGTGACCAAATCTGATGTTGTCGGTTTTGTCATTTCTGGGCTCTAATGGTTCTGAATTTGGTCCTATAGTCTGCAAAATATTTGTATCTCTCTTTCTTAGCTTTCCATAGTCACTTGAATCACCTGAATCGGACTTCGGACGAATAAGTTATGGCCAAAATACGAGACTGTTGTGTGTGCATGGCGGGTTGCATGGCCGCTTACGTCGATCCTCACTTCGTCTTCTTCATTCGTACTCGTATTGTAGAAAAGCCTATTAAGACTCTTATAACTTCGAAAACAAGTCAAATATGTCTAAAAATACTCCTAACCTATATGGTAACCAAATAGACCATTATTTTATTAAAATAAAGTCCTAATATACTTCTACTACCGAAAATACTAACACTCTAATATCAATTCCGAAAATGACAATAAAAATAACAATAATAACGTCTTCTTCACTCGAGCTCGTCAATACCATATCATACCCTCCCCCTTTGAAGGGAATTGTCCTCAATTCCGCAATCCCGTCGTCATCAAGATAAGGAGAGAGATCAAAATTATCGGACGTTCGACTGTGGTTCAACACTTTGAGGCGATAGTAATATTTCTGAGAAGTGCCAACAAAATAACTATCATTAGTTATAAAAAAATAAAAGCTAGGCAACACCTTTATCATCGTGGTTGAATTCATCGGATACAGTTTCAAGACCGAAGAAAATTGCCTCGTAATCGTCTTTCATGCCAATCGGGTGTGATTTCACTTGTGAAAAAATTTCACAATCGCATTCGTCAAAAACAGGAGGTTTTGACCAATCAACAACAAGATCTAAACTTGAAGATTCGGAGAACGGATAACAGAAATCAAACATTTTTTTTATTCTTTTTAGGAAAGAAAAATTGATAACAAAATACCTCAACTGAATTAAAAAATTCAGGTGCTGTCTCCGATACCACTTATGATACGAATTTGCCCGGGAATACGAATATGTATCGGTCAGAGAATATGTAAGTGTATGATAGCGGAAGGCTTTTATGAATATGATAATTCGAGTGTATGAATATGGATGAAATATCGGGTAAAGTAACAATATCGATCAAGAAGACTTGAACGACCAAGAACAAAGGTTTATCGAATTAGACCTATAATTCGATAAGTGATTTCTTCTCAAGACCTATTGAGAATCGATCGGATTAATACTCGAAAACGCGTCGAATAAAAATCAAGTTTCGGTAAAAAGACATTTACCAAGGATAGAAATACAAAGTGTATTCTTTCACAACAACATTCAATCTTCAATCTTTTTTACAAGCCAAAAATACTCCCCTTTAAATAGGAGTTACAAAACATAGATTACTACCTATTAAACTTATAAAAAAAGAAAAACAACATTTTTAAATAACAAGGGGGGGTGGGGGGCGAATTTGGTGTTGGTGAGGGTGGAGAAAAATCTTCATGGGATAAGATCAAAGATGTGAAGATTGTGATTGGGACAAGTCTTGAAAGTGACAAAAATTGAAACTAAAAAAAAGGGTGGGGACAAGTCTTCACATGTGAAGACTTTGAAGATTATAATGGGGGGGGGGGGGGCGTATAACTTGATGTATGGGAGGGAGAAGTCCCTTTCAACATGGGGACAAAATCATTCAAGACTTTGAACATGGGGGGAGGGGCCGAAATGTGAAGTAAGTGTGGGTGGAGAAATTTTCAATCATGGGACAAGGTGTGGATACACAGGGGCAGGATCCTCTACAGTGCACAGCATGGTGCTGTGCAATGTAGGCCGTTAAATTACACACACCCGCACGGGTGTGTGTGTGTATGTGTCCGATCTAACGGCCGGCAGTGCACAGCACCATGCTATGCACTGCAGAGGATCCTACCCCGGATACACATGAAGACTTTGAAAAAGAAAAATAATAAATAAAATCTTCATGATGTAGGGGGACGGGGGGGGGGGGATTTGTGTAGTGATGTAGGTGGAAGGAATCTTTGATAAATCTTCAAGACCTTGTATGCATGGGTATGTTACGTATGCATGTTGATACGTCTAAGTTATTCCGAGTCGTATCATTATTCGGAATAGTCATTTTCGTATCAGATTCTCAATAGGTCTTGAGGAAAGATTACCTTATCAAACTATAGGTCTAGTTTGATAAATCACTTTCATATTGTTCTTGTTTACGTAAGCCGAATTGCCCTACTTTCGGTTATTTCTTACGAGTGTTACACATATTCGAGTGTTGTGAGAATCAATAGTAAAAAGCCTTCCGCTATCATATACGTACATATATTCCGACCGATACATATTCATTTTTTTGGGCGAATTCGTATCATTAGTGGCATCGGAGACCAAGGCTATTTCCTTGGCAATTTTATTGAAGATTTCTTGTTCAAAACTATCTCTTGAATCTTGTTATGGATTTATCCGATCCCGATTTCTTGATGAAACTCCGTGACGCACTAAGCGATCTACCGGAACCACGTATGCAAGCAAGACGCGGGGATGACACACGTAAAATGCACCATGCGGACGAGTTTAAAGTAAACGAACTTCCGGAGTTCGTTGGAGGTACCGATCCCGAAGCTTATTTGGAGTGGGAACGAAATATTGAGCGCATGTTCGAGTTCAAAGACCTTAACGACGAGAAACATTGCAAATATGCAATTATCAAGTTAGGGAAAGGTGCTTCTCTTTGGTTCGAAGGAGTGAAGACACGAAGAGCTCGGGCGGGAAAGGCAAAAATCCGTTCGTGGGATTCTTTAAAAAGAAAACTTCGTAAGAGGTATGTGCCAACATCACACCGGTTAACCTTATACCGGAAGATTGCCGACTTCATTCAAGGCAAACTAAGTGTCGGTGAATATATTGAAGAGTTCGAAAGTTTGGTCTTGATGGGAGAGCTAGAAGAAAACGAAGAGCAAAAGATGTCACGTTTTTTGCGTGGCTTAAATAAAAACATAGCCAACATGGTGGAGTTATACCCATATGAATATTTCGATACTTTATGTGGATTATGTGTGAAAATAGAAGCCCAAAATAAATTGAAATTTTCAAGACCCGAATTTCCTTCCAAATTCGGGAATCCAAATGCCGGTTCGGGTACTAAAAGCACCACGCCAAGTCATGTCCCTGTCATGGCACCCAAGGCTCTCTACGTACCCAAGGAAACAAGTTTGTCGAAGGTACGATGTTTCAAGTGTCAAGGGTTCGGTCATTACCAAAATGCATGTCCGAACAAACGGGTGGTGACACTAAGAGAGACTCGGTGACGTGTTTGACGTAGACTCCGAAGAAGAAGAGGAGTGCGAGGCTTACCATGCTCCGGATTATGACACGAGTCTAGTCCTTCGCACTTTACAAGTCAAGACAGTTTCGACGGACATGGAGCAACGAGATCAAATATTCCACACCAAGTGTCAAATTAAAGACAAATGGTGTAGTTTGATAATCGATGGAGGAAGTTATACGAATGTTGCTTCAAGCGAGATGGTGACAAAGCTCGGACTCATCACTACTACTCATCTAAAACCATACGCATTATATTGGCTCGATGATGGGAGTAAGGTGAAAGTTTCGAAACAAGTACGGGTCGGGTTAACTATGGGCTTGTATGGTGACAACGTACTATGTGATGTACTCCCGACGGATGCATGCCACATACTTTTGGGACGGCCATGGTTATTTGATAGAGACGTTTTACATCGAGGAAGAAGTAACGAATATGAATTACGGGATAAAGGCAAGAAGATTGTGCTTAAATCGATGGCACCCCAAGCCATTTGTTCGATGAGTTCTAATCAAATGGAAAAACCGAAGCTTACTATGTTTGCTAGTGAGAAAGAGGTGAGACACGCTATTGACGATGGCGAGCGTGTGTATTTGTTGATGATTAAAGAAACACGAGATGTTGACATGATTGTGCAAGGCAAGAGAGATATCGATACCTTGCTACGAGAATTTGCGGATGTCTTCCCGGAAGACTTACCGCCGGGTTTGCCACCCTTACGTGGGATTGAACACCAAGTCGACCTTGTACCGGGTGCGTCACTCCCTAACAAGGCTGCCTATCAATGTAACCCCGAAGAGACAAAGGAGTTGCAAAAACAAACCGAGGAGCTAATGAATCGCGGGTACGTTCGAGAAAGCTTGAGCCCTTGTGCGGTTCCGGTTTTGCTTGTTCCAAAGAAAGATGGGTCATGGCGAATGTGTATAGATAGTAGAGCCATGAACAACATAACCATCAAATATCGATTCCCAATTCCGAGACTTGATGATATGTTGGATGAGTTGCATGGTTCGGTGATTTTTTCAAAAGTTGATTTGAGAAGAGGCTATCATCAAATTCGCATGTGGTAAGGAGACGAATGGAAGACGGCTTTCAAAACAAAACATGGATTATATGAATGGCTCGTAATGCCCTTTGGCCTTACAAATGCACCAAGTACTTTCATGCGATTAATGAATGAGGTACTTAAGCCGTTTTTGGGAAAATTTGTCATCGTATACTTGGACGACATCTTGATTTATAGTCGATCATTGCAAGAGCATACCGGGCACTTGAGGAAAGTCTTCAAGATCCTTAGGGATCAAAAACTTTACGGGAAAAAGGAGAAGTGTTCGTTTCTAGTCGAGAGTGTAGCCTTTCTTGGCTACATCATTTCTAAAGAAGGATTGTCGGTTGATCAAACCAAGATCGAGGCGATTAAATCTTGGCCTACTCCCAAAACCATCACGGAAGTCCGATCCTTTCACGGACTTGCTTCATTTTATTGGAGGTTCATACGAGATTTTAGTACCATTTCTAGTCCGATAACGGAATGCTTAAAAAAAGGGTCGTTTGTGTGGAACGGGGCTGCCCAAGGAGCATTTGAAAAATTGAAGGCGAAAATGTGTGAGGCACCTATCTTGGCGTTACCCGAATTTTCACAACCATTCGAGGTAGAATGTGACGCAAGTGGGGTGGGTATTGGAGCAGTCCTCGTCCAAGGGAGACGACCAATTGCTTACTTCTCGGAGAAATTGGGTGGGGCTCGACTCAACTATTGTACTTATGACAAGGAGTTCTATGCCATTGTGAGAGCTCTTGATCATTGGAGCCATTACCTTCGGCCGAAACATTTCATCCTACATTCGGATCATGAGTCTTTAAAATATATTAACGGTCAACAAAAGTTGAGTCCGAGGCTAAATAGGTGGAATTCTTATAATCGTTCCACTTTTCATCAAAGTACAAGGATGGCAAGAGCAACATTGAAGGAGTGTTATGATGGGGATGTGGATTTTGGTGAGATTTTCATTCGTTGTAAATCTGGTCCATTTGGAGAGTTTACGTTGCAAGAAGGATTCCTTTTCAAAGGAAATCGCCTTTGTTTACCCAAACACGTGATTCGGGAATTGTTAGTTCGGGAAGCTCACGGTGGAGGCTTGGCCGGCCATTTTGGTTCGGCTAAAATGTTGGAGGTACTTAAAGAGCATTTTCATTGGCCAAAGATGTAAGGAGATGTACACGACATAATTAATAAGTGTGTAACATGCCATTTTGCAAAGCGTTCGTTCAAACCAGGAGTATAAATGCCTTTGCCGATTCTGGAAAGGCCGTGGGAAGATGTCTCAATGGATTTCATTGTTGCTTTGCCTCGTACTCAATGAGGGAGAGATGCGATTATGGTTGTTGTAGACCGATTTTCGAAGATGGCTCACTTTGTGGCTTGCCACAAGACGGACGACGCGAGTAACATCGCCAATTTGTATTTCCGAGAAATCGTACGATTGCATGGGGTTCCAAAAACGATTGTTTCGGATCGGGACTCAAAATTCCTTAGTTATTTTTGGAACACCTTGCGGAGAAAGGTGGGAACCAAACTAATATTTTGTACGTCACATCATCCACAAACGGACGGTCAAACCGAGGTAACCAATCGAACTTTGGGTACTTTACTACGTGGTCTTGTGAGCAAGACACAAAAGGATTGGGACTTGAAACTTGCACATGCGGAGTTCGCTTATAATCATTCTCCTACTCATGCCACGGCACACTCTCCGTTTGAAGTAGTTTACGGACTAAATCCGTACATGCCATTAGATCTAATTCCATTGCCAAGTGACGAGTTGGTGCACAAGGATGCAGAGTCGAAACTGAAATCGATGATGAAATTACACGAGCAAGTACGTAATCGAATCAAGGAAATAAACGAGGCTTACAAAAGAAATTCGAACAAGCAAAGAAGGCCGAGATTATTCGAAGTTGGTGATTTGGTTTGGTTGTATTTGAGGAAAGAACGATTTCCAAGTAAACGTAAGAACAAATTAATGCCGCGAGTGGAGGGACCGTTTAAAGTAATCGCAAAGGTGAACGACAACGCATACAAATTAGAACTTCCGGGAGATTATGGGGTTCATGCAACCTTTAATGTTGGGGACCTTTCGCCTTACATCGATGATGACGGAATTTCGGAATTGAGGATAATTCCTTTTAAAGGAGGAGGAGATGATACGTAGTCAATTAATACGAATGAAGAAGACGAAGTAAGGATCGACATAAATAACCTTACAACACGCCATGCACGGACTACTACATATTTAGGCGAGAAAACGGACACAAGACGTGGAATTTCGGTCTCGGCCGTGTCATATGACACGGCCCGTGTCATGCTATGCCGGAAGATCAATATCAACTGCCGGTCGAACCCGACCGTGTCAGGCGACACGGTCGTGTCACACTCTTCCGGATAGTGAAATCTCGCTGCCCGACCAACCCGATCGTGTCAGTCGATACGGCCGCGTCACACTCTTCCGGATAAGGAAATCTCGCTGTCCGACCAACCCGACCGTGCCAGGCGACACGGTCGAGTCTGCCGAAACGTCCTTGTCGGGCCGCGGCCGTGTCAAGCGACACGGCCCGTGTCCTGCCGGCAGGATACTTTTTTTTTTTTTTGGCCTTTTTGTGTGTTTGTCTTCTCTTTTCTTCTTTTACTCATTTTAAGGAGTGTGTTTCCCCTAAATTATGATTTTGTGTTCCTTTTGTATTTTAGTTTGATTTGTTTTGATTATTCAAAGATTTTGTAATCTTTGAATTGTTTTGTTAGGAAGACTTGAGGTTTCCTATATATAGGCTTGTGTAAGCATTGTAATGGGCATTGAATGTTATTGAAAGAAGAATACACTTTGTGTTTTCCTTGGTGAATGCTTTTCATCGAAACTTGATTTTTATTCGACGCATTTTCGAGTATTAATCCGATCGATTCTCAATATGATACGAAATCAATCGTGTCAAATGCAGAAGACAAAGTAAGGATCGACGTAATTGACCTTACAACACGCCATGCACAGATTACTACGTATTTAAGCGGGAAAACGGACATAAGACGTGGAGTCTCTGTCTTAGCCGTGTCATATAACACGGCCCGTGTCATGCTATGCCAGAAGGTCGACAATCGGCCGGAAAATGGACGAACTGCCGGAAAAATCACCACCTGCCGGAAAAATCACCACCTGCCGGAACTGGCCGATCGCTGCCGACCACCACTGCCGGGCCGGCGTCGCCGGCCGAACCGGCCGTGTCATCCGACTCGGCCCGTGCCGAGAGGTCCTGGATAAAGAAATCTCGCTGCCGACCGAACCCGGCCGTGTGGTCCGACACGGCCGTCTTCTGGCCGACCGTGTCGAGCGACGGCCGAGTCACACTCTTCCGGATAAGTAAATTCCTGTTGCCCGACCAACCCGACCGTGCCAGGCGACACGGTCGAGTCCTGCCGAGCATGTGCGCCCGCACATGCCGCCGCGGCCGTGCCGATCGGCACGGGCCGTGTCCGACAGACCAGCAAATGACCATTATTGCTGATTTGTTTTATTTTTTGTTGTTTTTCCTCCCCTCACATGTCATGATTAGACTTGCATGTTATGTGGAGTGGCTTATATTCATTTTGTTGTGTGATTCCCCCTCCCTTTGATTTGATTCCTTTGTATTTTATCTTGTTGTTTTGTTTTTCATTTCAAGATCATGTGATCTTGTTTTTTTTCCTTAGTTGCTAAGAAGACTACCATGCTATAAGTAGTCTTGTTCATGCTTACATTGCATATTGTATGTTGAAGAAATAAGAATACACTTGTGTTTTCTTGGTGAATGCTTTTCATCGAAACCTTGATTATAATTCGATGATACGAATCGGTCAACATCATCAAATACAAAAAAGAAGATTATCCGACCAAGATTGGTTGAGTCGCAGGCATACATAAAATCCTCATGCAAAATACATAGACAAATTACCAATTCTCGCGCGCACGACGACTTTGTAGCAGTTTTAGTATTTTGTCCATAACTTTCTCGTCCGAAATCCGATTCAGGTGATTCAAGTGGCCATGGAAAGGTAAGAAAGAGAGCTACAAATCTTATGAGACCATAGGACCAAATTCGGACTCATTGGATCCCAGAAATGACAAAACCGACAGCATCATATTTGGTCCAAGATCATGAAGATTTTTGTCTCTTCTAGTTTCAAGACTTGATACGATATCTAAATCGAAGAAGCTCCAATAAAAATCGACATCCACGACGATACAAATTCGCATGGTCATGCATCGTTATACTTGGGAGAAAAGAATACGCAGATTGGAGTTACGTTGTTAATCGGAATCGGAGTAACGTAAAACTCGACGACGGAATCGGTCCGAAAGCATGAAATTCGGCCATATCATGCTTGAAAGGGACTCATGATTTGTCAAGATGCATGAAGATATTTTCTCTTCCCCACCATAATAAAAATCGGCCCTAGCATAAAGATTTGATGAAGACTTTCATCAAATATCTCCTTCATGTCACTTTCCTTCATGTCATGATCACCATAGTAATTCCAAAATACTTGATACCATATCACCACATAAATCCTCACAATCTCTCCACAAAATCGGCCATATTATACCTTGAGAAAGACTTTCATCAAGTCACCATCACCTTAGACCTTCAACAAGTCACCATCACCTAATAAAACCAAGATTCACCATATTTTCTCCTTCCCCACAAAATCGATAAAACAAACTTTAGTTATTGTTTTATAACATAGACTTTGAAAATTAATATTTCTCTTGAAATATACGTTGAACGAGTTCAACAAACTTTAGTTATTGTTTCGACGCGTCTCGAGATTTTAACTTGATCAATTCTCAATAGGTCTTGGGAAAAGATTACCTTTATCGAGTTATAGGTCTAGTTCGATAAAACACACCAAACTCCGTATATCATACTACCTCACGGCCGAATCCCATTAAATTCGTCCATCCCCTTGTAATTTTGATCAAATATTGTGAACGTGATAATCTTCCGTTGTGTTTTATACGCATTACTTACGTAATTCGTATCATAAGTGGTATCGGAGCCCAAGGTCATCTCCTTGGGCGATTTATTCAACGAAATTTTTTGTTGAGATTAGTGCAGTCGGAAGAAAACAAAGTTTCCCGTGGATTCGACCGTTTGATCGTCACGAAATTTTGACAAAGATAAGCCAACTCATTGAACTACAGTCTGAACGGTGGAGATCAGATTCTTTGATCATCTTCTTGGTTCATTCTTCACGGATTTCTTGGCAAATTTTCTGTCCGATTTCTTATCAAGAACTATCTCTTGATTCTTGTTATGGATTTCTCGGATCTCGACTTCTTGATGAAACTCCGTGACGCACTAAATCGCTACCGGAGCAACATATGAAAGCAAGACATAGAGACGATGCCAACGATATTGATTTCTTGGCCAAATTCCGCAAAGATACCGGAATTTCACGGAGATAGTAATCCAGATGCGTGCATAGATTGGCTCCATGCTTGTGAGGAGCACTCGGACTTCAAGGCTGCCCGATCAACCTCCGCGTTTATTTGGTGACAAAGCGCCTCGCGGTAGCGCCGCCTTCCGGTGGCAAAAATTGAAACAGATCCGTTCACAACAACGTAAGCCTAAAATTACAGTTGGCAAAAATTGAGAAAATATTTCAGCGAAGGTTCAAAGCCACATCTTACCACGATCGTTGTTTCCCCACCACCAATCCTTCGACGCCCGCCGCCAACCTTTGATCAAAGATTTTTTTCATCGAAGAATTTCAATAAGTTTTTTTTGACGAAGACGATGTCCCTACCACCATTTTCAATGAAGTAGACGAGACGAGTTTTCAACGGAGCAATTCAACGAAAAGATGAGTTGAGCCGTGTCTCCCTAGTCGACGAACCTAGATCTTGCTACTTTGATCATGGGCGATTGGTTGTGTTGGCCAAATTGACCAAAAGCAGACCAAATTATTTTAGTAACGCGAAACAAGATCACGGCCTTATGCTTTACGAAGCGGCTAATATTGAAAATGAACTCTTTGTCAGCGACTTTGATATGACAGAATTTCTGCGGCATTTTTGATGACAAAGAAGACGATGGTTGAGTCGAGAGCCCTATCGGAGCAAAGTGGGTCGTATGACTTTGTTGCGATGCAAACGAGCCTAGTGGATTAATTTTTGATGAGACATTATTGGAGGAGCCCGGAATATTGAAACGGAGTGTTGGTTAGATTATGACGGACCTTGACATTTGATGAGGAACCAATTGATGAAGAGGAATCGTAATAAATCCTATGGTTCCCACCGTAATAAATTCTGTGTTTTCCATTTTTGATGATGAACCCGAGAAATCGGTGTTTCCACTCGGAGGAGGAACCCGATGTGGAGTTAACGTCGTCCCATTTGAGATATCCACTCATGTCATGATATCGGTATTACAGCGGAGTAATTATTATTATTTTATTAATAATGATAGTTATTTTGTTGGTGATTCTCGAGGGCCCCACTACCTATCGTCTCAAGATTTTGGGCCATGTACGCCTTTGCGGACATCTTCGAGATCAAATACTTAGAGGCTTTAGTCAATTATCTTGGTGACGAAGGGAGTTCGAATTGAGGACAATTCCCTTTAAAGAGAGAGGGTATGATACGAATCGGTCAACATCATCAAATACAAAAATAAGATTATCCGACCAAGCTTGGTTGAGTCAGAGCATACATAAAATCCTCATGCAAAATACATGGACAAATTACCAATTCTCGCGCGCACGACGACTTCAGAGTTTTAGTATTTTGTCCATAACTTTCTCGTCCGAAATCCGATTCGAGTGATTCAAGTGGCCATGGAAAGGTAAGAAGAGAGCTACAAATCTTATGAGACCATAGGACCAAATTCGGACTCATTGGATCCCAGAAATGACAAAACCGAAAGCATCATATTTGGTCCAAGATCATGAAGATTTTTGTCTCTTCTAGTTTCAAGACTTGATACGATATCTAAATCGAAGAAGCTCCAATAAAAATCGACATCCACGACGATACAAATTCGCATGGTCATGCATCGTTATACTTGGGAGAAAAGAATACGCAGATTGGAGTTACGTTGTTAATCGGAATCGGAGTAACGTAAAACTCGGCAGCGGAATCGGTCCGAAAGCATGAAATTCGGCCATATCATGCTTGAAAGGGACTCATGATTTGTCAAGATGCATGAAGATATTTTCTCTTCCCCACCATAATAAAAATCGGCCCTAGCATAAAGATTTGATGAAGACTTTCATCAAATATCTCCTTCATGTCACTTTCCTTCATGTCATGATCACCATAGTAATTCCAAAATACTTGATACCATATCACCACATAAATCCTCACAATCTCTCCACAAAATCGGCCATATTATACCTTGAGAAAGACTTTCATCAAGTCACCATCACCTTAGACCTTCAACAAGTCACCATCACCTAATAAAACCAAGATTCACCATATTTTCTCCTTCCCCACAAAATCGATAAAACAAACTTTAGTTATTGTTTTATAACATAGACTTTGAAAATTAATATTTCTCTTGAAATATACGTTGAACGAGTTCAACAAACTTTAGTTATTATTTCGACGCGTCTCGAGATTTTAACTTGATCAATTCTCAATAGGTCTTGGGAAAAGATTACCTTTATCGAGTTATAGGTCTAGTTCGATAAAACACACCAAACTCCGTATATCATACTACCTCACGGCCGAATCCCATTAAATTCGTCCATCCCCTTGTAATTTTGATCAAATATTGTGAACGTGATAATCTTCCGTTGTGTTTTATACGCATTACTTACGTAATTCGTATCATAAGTGGTATCGGAGCCCAAGGTCATCTCCTTGGGCGATTTATTCAACGAAATTTTTTGTTGAGATTAGTGCAGTCGGAAGAAAACAAAGTTTCCCGTGGATTCGACCGTTGGATCGTCACGAAATTTTGACAAAGGTAAGCCAACTCATTGAACTACAGTCTGAACGGTGGAGATCAGATTCTTTGATCATCTTCTTGGTTCATTCTTCACGGATTTCTTGGCAAATTTTCTGTCCGATTTCTTATCAAGAACTATCTCTTGATTCTTGTTATGGATTTCTCGGATCTCGACTTCTTGATGAAACTCCGTGACGCACTAAACTGCTTACCGGAGCAACATATGAAAGCAAGACATAGAGACGATGCCAACGATATTGATTTCTTGGCCAAATTCCGCAGCATACCGGAATTTCACGGAGATAGTAATCCAGATGCGTGCATAGATTAGCTCCATGCTTGTGAGGAGCACTCGGACTTCAAGGCTGCCCCGATCAACCGCCGCGTTTCGCTGGTGACAAAGCGCCTCCGCGGTAGCGCCGCCTTCTGGTGGCAAAAATTGAAACAGTCCCGTTCACAACAACGTAAGCCTAAAATTACAGATTGGCAAAAATTCAGAAAATATTTCAAGCGAAGGTTCAAAGCCACATCTTACCACCAGTCGTTGTTTCCCCACCACCAATCCTTCGACGCCCCGCCGCCAACCTTTGATCAAAGATTTTTTTTTCATCGAAGAATTTCAGTAGTTTTTTTGGCGAAGACGATGTCCCTACCACCATTTTCACTGAAGTAGACGAGACTGAGTTTTCAACGGAGCAATTCAACTTAGAAGTTGTGTTGAGACGTGTCTGCCTAGTGGACGAACCTAGATCTTTCTACTTTTATGATGGGCTTGTTGGTTGTGTTGGCCAAATTGACCAAAGCAGACCAAATTATTTTAGTAACGCGAAACAAGATCACGGCCTTATGCTTTCAAACGGCTAATATTGAAAATGAACTCTTTGTCACAGCGACTTTGATATGACAGAATTTCTGCGGCATTTTTGATGACAAAGAAGACGATGGTTGAGTCGAGCGCCTATCGGAGCAAAGTGGGTCGTATGACTTTGTTGCGATGCAAACGAGCCTAGTGGATTAATTTTTGATGAGACATTATTGGAGGAGCCCAGCAATATTGAAACGGAGTGTTGGTTAGATTATGACGGACCGCCACATTTGATGAGGAACCAATTGATGAAGAGGAATCCGTAATAAATCCTATGGTTCCCACCGTAATAAATTCTGTGTTTTCCATTTTGATGATGAACCCGAGAAATCGGTGTTTCCAGTGCGGAGGAGGAACCCGATGTGGAGTTAGCAGTCGTCCCATTTCAGATATCCACTCATGTCATGATATCGGTATTACAGGCGGAGTAATTATTATTATTTTATTAATAATGATAGTTATTTTGTTGGTGATTCTCGAGGGGCCCCACTACCTATCGTCTCAAGATTTTGGGCCATGTACGCCTTTGCGGACATCTTCGAGATCAAATACTTAGAGGCTTTAGTCAATTATCTTGGTGACGAAGGGAGTTCGGAATTGAGGACAATTCCCTTTAAAGAGAGAGGGTATGATACGAATCGGTCAACATCATCAAATACAAAAAAGAAGATTATCCGACCAAGCTTGGTTGAGTCGCAGGCATACATAAAATCCTCATGCAAAATACATGGACAAATTACCAATTCTCGCGCGCACGACGACTTCGTAGCAGTTTTAGTATTTTGTCCATAACTTTCTCGTCCGAAATCCGATTCAGGTGATTCAAGTGGCCATGGAAAGGTAAGAAAGAGAGCTACAAATCTTATGAGACCATAGGACCAAATTCGGGCTCATTGGATCCCAGAAATGACAAAACCGACAGCATCATATTTGGTCCAAGATCATGAAGATTTTTGTCTCTTCTAGTTTCAAGACTTGATACGATATCTAAATCGAAGAAACTCCAATAAAAATCGACATCCACGACGATACAAATTCGCATGGTCATGCATCGTTATACTTGGGAGAAAAGAATACGCAGATTGGAGTTACGTTGTTAATCGGAATCGGAGTAACGTAAAACTCGGCAGCGGAATCGGTCCGAAAGCATGAAATTCGGCCATATCATGCTTGAAAGGGACTCATGATTTGTCAAGATGCATGAAGATATTTTCTCTTCCCCACCATAATAAAAATCGGCCCTAGCATAAAGATTTGATGAAGACTTTCATCAAATATCTCTTTCATGTCACTTTCCTTCATGTCATGATCACCATAGTAATTCCAAAATACTTGATACCATATCACCACATAAATCCTCACAATCTCTCCACAAAATCGGCCATATTATACCTTGAGAAAGACTTTCATCAAGTCACCATCACCTTAGACCTTCAACAAGTCACCATCACCTAATAAAACCAAGATTCACCATATTTTCTTCTTCCCCACAAAATCGATCCAAAGCATGAGATTTGAGGAAGATTTTCATCAAGTATTTCGGCCGATTGGTGTGTTGCTAGGAAGCTTCGTTTTCTCGTTTTGTTGTATTTTCTTACGGTTGGAGACTATTATATATAGTAGTGCTCGTTGTATTGTAAAATAATCTTGAATATTAATAAACCTTGTATTTCTTTGAAATATACGTTGAACAAGTTCAACAAAACTTTAGTTATTATTTCGACGCGTCTCGAATTATAACTTGATCGATTCTCAATAGGTCTTGAGGAGAGATTATCTTTATCGAGTTATAGGTCTAATTCGGTAAAACACATTCAAACCCATACACTATCCTACATCACGGCCGAAAACCGTATAAATTTCGGTCACCACCTTGTACTTTTGGTTGATATTTTGATACTTTTCCAAACATAATAATCTTCCGTTGTATTTCATACGCATTACGTACACTTACATACGTAATTCGTATCATTCGACGCGTTTTCGAGTTTTAATCGAATCAATTCTCAATAGGTCTTGAGGAAAGATTATCTTATCAAACTATAGGTCTAGTTTGATAAATCATTCATATTGCTCTTGTTTATGTAAGCCGAATTGCCCTACTTTCGGTTATATCTTACGAGTGTTACACATATTCGAGTGTTGTGAAGATCAATTATATTTCCGCTGCATTCCATACGAGTTTACGTCCATTCTCATACGTAATTCGTATCATTAGTAGTATCGGAACCCAAGGTTACTTCCTTGGCGAATTTCTCTTGGCGATTTTCTTATCGAAACTATCTTATCATGGATTTTTCCGACGATTTCATGGAGAAGCTACGTGAAGCACTACACAGCATGCAAGAACCACGTTTTCAAGCAATAAGAGGAGGATATGATGCACATTCACCGCATCATATGGATGAATTTAAAGTTAATGAACTTCTGGAATTTGTCGGAGGTACTAATCCCGAAGTTTACTTGGAGTGGGAGAGGAAGATTGAACGTATGTTCGACTTCAAGCACCTTAACGATGAGAAACGTTGCAAATATGCAATTCTCAAGTTAGGGAAGGGCGCTTCCTTATGGTTCGAAGGTATGAAAACACAACGAGCTCGTGCGGGAAAAGAGAAAATCCGTTCTTGGGATTCTTTGAAGAAAAAACTACGTAAAAGGTATGTCCCGACATCACATCAGTTAACCTTATACCGAAAAATTGCGGAGTTCGTACAAGGGAAACTAAGTGTGGAAGAATATATCGAAGAATTTGAAGGCTTGGCCTTAATGGGAGAACTTGAAGAAAATGAAGAACAAAGAATGTCACGTTTCTTACGTGGTCTAAACCGAAACATTGCAAATACGGTGGAATTATACCCATACAGAGATTTTGACACTTTATGCGGACTATGCATAAAGATAGAAGCTCAAAACAAAGTGAAGTTTGCCAAAACCGAATTTACATCAAAGTTCGAGGATCCAAGTACCGGTTCAAGTTCAATTACCACAACGATACCGACTCCTATCTCTACTACCGTTTCTAAAACCCCGTCATCAAGGAAACAAGCCTAACCAAAGTAAGGTGTTTTAAATGCCAAGGATTCGGTCACTATCAAAATACTTGCCCTAACAACGAGTTGTGACACTAAGAGAAGCCATCACGATCCGAGACGAGTTGCTAGTCGAGGACGAAGGAGAAAGACTAGGTGATTCCAACGTGGAGGAAGACGAGGGAGAAGAATATGAAACTTACGAGGCTCCAAACTATGATACAACATTGGTTCTTTGTACTTTACAAGTCAAACCCATTTCAAATGATTCGGAACAACGGGATCAAATTTTTCACACCAAGTGTCAAGTCGGGAACAAATGGTGTAGTTTGATCATCGATGGAGGAAGTTGTACCAACGTAGCGTCAAGGGAGATGGTGACGAAACTCGGACTCATCACTACTACTCACCCAAAACCATACGCATTACATTGGCTCGATGACGGGATCAAAGTGAAAGTCTCGAAACAAGTACGGGTCGGTTTGACCATGGGTTCGTACGTCGACAACATATTATGCGATGTACTCCCGATGGATGCATACCATTTACTCTTGGGACGACCATGGCTATTCGATAGAGATGTTTTACATCGAGGAAGAAGTAACGAGTACGAGTTACGGGATAAGGACAAGAGGATCGTGTTGAAACCAATGTCACTTCAATCTATGATCCCTAACCGAGGTGAGAAACCGAATCTAACCATGTTTTCTAGTGAGAGGGAAATTGAACTTGGTACTGAGATTGGCCGGTCAAAAGAAAACGACAACTTTGGGCCAAATTTTTATAATGATGCAGTTTCTCGTAATGGACTTATTGTCTTGGATGATTACCAAATTGAGGAAAGTAAATTATTTTGTGATGGGCTATTATTGGAGGAGCCCAACAATATTGAAACAGAGAGTTGGTCAGATTATGACGGACCGCCAACATTTGATGAGGAACCAGTTGATGAAGAGGAATCCGTAATAAATCCTTTTGTTCCCATTCTTGATGGTGAACCCGATGTGGAATTATCAGTGTTTCCAATTCTGGAGGATGAACCCGATGTGAAATTAACCGTGCGTCCCATTTCAGATGTCCGCTCATGTCATGATATCGGTATTACCGGGCAAAGTAATTATTATTATTTTATTAATAATGATAGTTATTTTATTGGTGATTCTCGAGGGGCCCCCACTACCTATCATCTCAAGATTTTGGGCCATGTACGCACTGCGGACATTTTCGAGATCAAATACGTAGAGATTTTAATTAATTATCTTGGTGACGAAGGAAGTCCGGAATTGAGGACAATTCCTTTTAAAGAAGGAGGAGATGATACGGAATCAATCGTGTCAAATGCAGAAGATAAAGTAAGGATCGACGTAATTGACCTTACAACACGCCATGCACAGATTACTACGTATTTAAGCGGGAAAACGGACATAAGACGTGGAGTCTCTGTCTCAGCCGTGTCATATAACACGGCCCGTGTCATGCTATGCCGGAAGGTCGACAATCGGCCGGAAAATGGACGAACTGCCGGAAAAATCACCACCTGCCGGAACTGGCCGATCGCTGCCGACCACCACCTGCCGGGCCGGCGATCGCCGGCCGAACCCGTGTCATCCGACACGGCCCGTGCCGAGATGTCCTGGATAAAGAAATCTCGCTGTCGACCGAACCCGGCCGTGTCGTCCGACACGGCCCGTGCCGACACAGCTGATACGAATTACGTATGTAAGTGTACGTAAAGCGTATGAAATACAACGGAAGGTTATTATGTTTCGAAAAGTATCAATAAAAAAAATACAAGGTGGTAGCCGAAATTATACGATTTTCGGCCGTGAGATAGGATAGTGTATGGATTTGAATGTGTTTTACCGAATTAGACCTATAACTCGATAAAGATAATCTCTCCTCAAGACCTATTGAGAATTGATCAAGTTATAATTCGAGACGCGTCGAAATAATAACCAAGGTTTTTGTTGAACTCGTTCAACGTATATTTCAAGAGAAATACAATGTTATTAATATTCAAGATGTTTACAATCACCAAATGAACTACTATATATAGTAGTTTACAAAGGACATAAAAAAACAAGAAAAAAAACGAACTTCCAATCTCCTTCCTAGCATGCTTCGGCCGAGATGTCAAGTGGTGTGGGGAAGGAAAAGATTTTGGACAAGATAACAATCTTCAAGCATCTTGGACTATATCATGGATGACTTTGACATGTAGAAAAAGACTTGATGAAAGTCTTCATCAAGTGATCATATTTCGGCCGATTTGTGGGGAGGAATGGATGACTTATTTTGGATATGATATCTTCAACTATCTTGGACTATATTTGGTGATGTTGACATGAAGAAAAAAGTTTGATGAAAGTCTCCACCATGTAGTATGTCTCGGCCGATTCAAAGAAGGTGGGGAGGAGGAGATTCTTCAAGATCTTGTGAAAGATATGAAGACAAACATGAGTCCCTTTCAAGCATGCTTTGGCCGAAAATTCCATGCTTTGGACCGATTTCGTCGTTATGTTTTACGTTACTCCAGTTCCGATTAATAACGTAACTCCAATCCGCGTGTTCTTTTCGCCTAAGTATGATGATGCATGGTCATGCAAATTTGTATCATCGTTGATGTCGATTTTTATTGACTCTTCTTCGATCGGAATAGTTGATATCGTATCATTCCCTCCCTCTTTGAAAGAACTTGACCTCAATTCCGTAATGCCATCGTCGTCAAGGTAAGGCGAGAGATCGCCTACGTTGAAAGTCGCGTGTACTCCGTAATCGCCCGGAAGTTCTACTTTGTAGGCGTTGTCGTTCACTTTTCCCACAATTTTGTACGGACCTTCGGCTCTCGGCATTAATTTGTTCTTGCGTTTGTTTGGGAATCGTTCTTTCCTCAAATGTATCCAAACTAAGTCTCCAACATCAAATAATCTCGCTTTTTTATTTTTGTTCGACTTCCGTTTGTAAATTTCATTCACTTCTTTAATCCGCTCTCGTACCTTTTCATGTAACTTCATCATTGACTTGAATTTTGATTCTGCGTCTTTGTGAACCAATTAAATCGCTAAACAGCGGAATCAAATCCAATGGCATGTGCGGATTTATTCCGTATACTACTTCAAAAGGTGAATGGGCCGTGGCGAAACCGGGTGATCGATTGTATGTGAATTCCGCATGTGCAAGTTTAACATCCCAATCTTTTTGTGTTTTGTTCACCAATCCTCGCAATAATGCTCCCAAGGTTCGGTTGGTCACTTCCGTTTGTCCATCGGTTTGTGGGTGGTGCGAAGTACTGAATAGAAGTTTAGTACCCACTTTCCTCCATAAAGTATTCCAAAAGTAACTCAGGAATTTAGAATCTCGATCCGACACGATAGTTTTTGGAACTCCGTGTAAATGAACTACTTCTCGGAAATATAAGTCCGCCACATTGCTTGCATCATCGGTTTTGTGGCATGCTATAAAGTGAGCAATTTTTGAAAAACGGTCAACGACCACTATGATCGAGTCTTTGCCCCGTTGAGTACGAGGTAAAGCAACAATAAAATCCATCGAGACATCCTCCCACAGATGCAAAGGTATTGGCAACGGCATGTAGGTACTTGGCTTGAACGAGCTTTTCATCATGTGACAAGTGACGCATTTACTCACGATGTTGCTTACGTCACCATACATCTTTGGCCAAAAGAAATGCTCCTTTAGAACTTCCACGGTTTTAGCCGAACCGAAATTACCGGCTAGTCCTCCCCTGTGCGCCTCCCGAACTAGTAATTCCCGAATCGTATGCTTCGACACACATAGTTTATTTCCTTTAAAAAGAAAGCCATCCTGTAAAATAAATTCTTCGTACGGGCCTGCTTTACAACGGGTGAAAATTTCTCCGAAATCCAAATCGTCAATGTAATGATCTTTCAAAGTCTCGAACCCCAACAAACGAACATCTAGAATAGAAATTAAGTCATACCGTCTTGATAGTGCATCCGCCACGATATTACTCTTACCGTCTTTGTACTTGGATGAAAAGTGAAAAGATTGCAAAAATTCCACCCATTTTGCATGTCTCAGACTTAGCTTGCTTTGCCCGTTAATGTATTTCAACGACTCGTGATCCGAATGCAAGACAAAATGTTTCGGACGTAAATAGTGACTCCAATGATCGAGTGCTCTCACGATAGCATAGAACTCTTTGTCGTAAGTACAATAATTAACTCGAGCACCACTTAATTTTTCCGAAAAATGGGTGATGGGGCGGCCTCCTTGAATAAGTACTGCCCCGATTCCAACTCCACTAGCGTCGCATTCTACCTCAAATGGTTGTGAAAAATCGGGTAACATTAAAATCGGTGCTTCACATAACTTTTCTTTTAATTTTTCAAAAGCCTTTTGGTCAGCCTCGTTCCATGCAAATGTTCCTTTTTTAAGACACTCCGTGATCGGACTGGAGATGGTACTAAAGTCCCGTATGAATCGTCGGTAAAAAGAAGCGAGGCCATGAAATGATCGCACCTCCGTGATTGTTTTTGGTGTCGGCCAAGACTTGATTGCCGCGATTTTTTCTTGATCTACCGAAACTCCTTCTTTAGAAACGACATAGCCGAGAAAGACAAGACTCTCGAATAGGAAAGTACACTTTTCCCGCTTTCCATAGAGTTTCTGTTTCCTTAGAGTTTCAAACACGTGCCGCAAGTGTTCGAGATGCTCCTCTAATGATCGACTGTAGATTAAAATGTCGTCTAAGTATACGACAACAAACTTCCCCAAGAAAGGTTTAAGAACCTCGTTCATCAATCTCATGAAAGTGCTCGGGGCATTAGTGAGGCCGAATGGCATCACAACCCACTCGTAAAGTCCATTCTTTGTTTTAAATGCCGTCTTCCATTCGTCTCCCTCTCGCATGCGAATTTGATGGTATCCGCTCCGTAAATCAACTTTTGAAAATATAACCGAGCCATGCAACTTGTCTAACATGTCGTCTAGTCTCGGGATGGGGAATCGATACTTGACGGTGATGTTATTCACGGCTCTACTGTCAATGCACATTCGCCATGATCCGTCTTTTTTTGGTACAAGTAGGACTGGAACCTGATACGAATTACGTATGTAAGTGTACGTAAAGCGTATGAAATACAACGGAAGGTTATTACGTTTGGACAAGTATCAAAATATCGATCAAAAGTACAAGGTGGTGGCCGAAATTATACGGTTTCGGCCTTGATGTAGGAGAGGAGGAGGGGACAACAATCTTTCACATGTGATACTTGACAAAGACAACAAAAATCACCAAATCTTCATCAAGCTTGGACCATAATTTTCGGTCATAAATACCACTGTACATTTGAACGGTTCGTGTGGCTTGATAGAAGCATAATTGGACCTTGGAACGTTTCACATGATTTATAGATCTTTCTTTTATCTTTCCATGGCCGCTTGAATCACCTAAATCGGACTTCGTATGAGAGAGTTATTATTAAAATACGAAAACTGCTACGAAGTAGTCATACGCGTGGGAATTGATAATTTTGTCCGCTTTTCGCCTTTTTCACTCGAGCTCGTCAATTACGTATGGGGGGGCGAATTTGGTGTTGGTGAGGGTGGAGAAAAATCTTCATGGGGACAAGATCAAAGATATGAAGATTGTGATGGGGACAAGTCTTGAAAGTGACAAAAATTGAAACTAAAAAAAAGGGGTGGGGACAAGTCTTCACATGTGCAGACTTTGAAGATTATAATGGGGGGGGGGGGGGACGTATAACTTGATGTATGGAAGGGAGAAGTCCCTTTCAACATGGTGACAAAATCATTCAAGACTTTGAACATGGGTATGTTACGTATGCATGTTGATACGTCTAAGTTATTCCGAGTCGAATCATTATTCGGAATAGTCATTTTCGTATCAGAACCGCACACGGACTTAAACTTTCTCGGACGTATCCGTGACTCATGAGCTCATCAATTTGACGTTGTAGCTCTTTGGTTTCTTCGGGATTACAACGATACGCCGCTTTGTTCGGTAATGGAGCTCCTGGTATAAGATCAATTTGGTGTTCGATTCCGCGGATAGGTGGTAATCCCATCGACAAGTCTTCAGGAAAGACATCCGCGTACTCATGTAATAGTGTATCTATTTCTTCTTCGTGGTGTGATTTGATAGCAAGGTTTCGGGTTTCTTTGATCATCATCAAATAAACACGTTCGCCATCGTCAATGTAGTGTTCGACTTCTTTTTCGTTTGCAAACATTGTGAGCTTCGGTCCTTCGGTTTTTTTTGAACTCATTGTTTGGATAGCTTGAGGTGACATAGGTTTAAGAACAATTTTTTTACCTTTGTCACGCAACTCATATTCGTTGCTCCTCCCTCGATGTAGTACGTCCCGATCAAATAACCAAGGTCTTCCCAACAACACGTGGCATGCGTCCATCGGTAGTACATCGCATATAATATCATCACCATACGAACCCATGATGAGTCCGACCTTCACTTGTCTTGATACTTTCACTTTATTTCCATCATCGAGCCAATGGAGTGCATACGGCTTTGGATGAGCCGTAGTGGTTAGTCCGAGCTTCGAAACCATCTCGCTTGATGCCATGTTTGTACAACTTCCACCGTCAATGATCAAGCTACACCATTTTTCTCCGACACGACACTTCGTGTGAAAGATTTGATCTCGTTGTTCTATGTCACTCGGGGCCGCCTTTGTTTGTAACATGCGAAGGACGAGGTTCGTGTCATAGTTCGGGGCATCGTATGCCTCGCAATCTTCTTCTTCTTCGTCGGCTTTCAAGTTAAAGACGTCTCCAATTCTTTCTTCTTCGGCTAGTAACTCTTCTCGGACGGCTATGGCTTCTCGTAACGTCATTATTCTCCGATTTGGACAAGCACTTTGATAGTGTCCAAATCCTTGACATTTGAAACACCGAACTTTTAATAAGCTTGTTTCCTTTGGTGTGATAGGAGTTTTTGAAATGGTAGTAACGGGTGGACTTGTCGTGATAGTTTTTGGAAACGAGCTAGAACTCGTGCTAAAGTTGGTATTTCCGAATTTAGGTGGGAATTCGGGTTTAGAAAATTTTGTCTTGTTTTGAGTTTCCAACTTTATGCAAAGTCCGCACAAAGTATCAAAGTCGGAATAGGGGTAGAGTTCCACGGAACTAGCAATGTTTTTATTCAAGCCTCGTAGGAAACGGGACATCCGTAATTCTTCGCTTTCTTCAAGTTCTCCCATCAAGGATAAGTTTTCAAACTCCTCTATGTATTCCTCTACACTTAGCTTTCCTTGCGTGAGGTCATAAATTTTTCGGTACAAACTCAACTTGTGTGTAGCCGGGACATATCTCTTACGTAGTTTCTTTTTTAGAGAATTCCACGAACGTATCTTTTCCTTACCGGCACGAACTCGTTGTGTCTTCATTCGTTCAAACCAAAGGGAAGCTCCCTTTCCAAGTTTGAGAATCGCGTACTTGCATCGTATCTCGTCATCGAGGTCTTTGAACTCAAACATTCGTTCAATTTTCCTTTCCCACTCCAAATAAGCCTCGGGATCGGTGCCGCCTACGAACTCCGGAAGTTCGCTTGTCTTGTATTCATCAGCATGTCGTGGTGCATGCATGGTGTCGTATCCTCGTCGTGCTTGGATTCGGGGCTCCGGTAAGCCGCGAAGAACGTCACGTAGTTGTGCTACTTCTTCATCGGTGAATGCCATCTTTTTGAGTAACGTCGAGAACCGTAAGACAAATGTCTCCGATACCACTTATGATACGAATTACGTATGTAAGTGTACGTAAAGCGTATGAAATACAACGGAAGGTTATTATGTTTCGAAAAGTATCAAAGTATCAATCAAAAAAAATACAAGGTGGTAGCCGAAATTATACGGTTTTCGGCCGTGAGATAGGATAGTGTATGGATTTGAATGTGTTTTACCGAATTAGACCTATAACTCGATAAAGATAATCTCTCCTCAATACCTATTGAGAATTGATCAAGTTATAATTCGAGACGCGTCGAAATAATAACCAAGGTTTTTGTTGAACTCGTTCAACGTATATTTCAAGAGAAATACAATGTTATTAATATTCAAGATGTTTACAATCACCAAATGAACTACTATATATAGTAGTTTACAAAGGACATAAAAAAAACAAGAAAAAAAACGAACTTCCAATCTCCTTCCTAGCATGCTTCGGCCGAGATGTCAAGTGGTGTGGGGAAGGAAAAGATTTTGGACAAGATAACAATCTTCAAGCATCTTGGACTATATCATGGATGACTTTGACATGTAGAAAAAGACTTGATGAAAGTCTTCATCAAGTGATCATATTTCGGCCGATTTGTGGGGAGGAGTGGATGACTTATTTTGGATATGATATCTTCAACTATCTTGGACTATATTTGGTGATGTTGACATGAAGAAAAAAGTTTGATGAAAGTCTCCACCATGTAGTATGTTTCGGCCGATTCAAAGAAGGTGGGGAGGAGGAGATTCTTCAAGATCTTGTGAAAGATATGAAGACAAACATGAGTCCCTTTCAAGCATGCTTTGGCCGAAAATTCCATGCTTTGGACCGATTTCGTCGTTATGTTTTACGTTACTCCAGTTCCGATTAATAACGTAACTCCAATCCGCGTGTTCTTTTCGCCTAAGTATGATGATGCATGGTCATGCAAATTTGTATCATCGTTGATGTCAATTTTTATTGACTCTTCTTCGATCGGAATAGTTGATATCGTATCAACAGCCCGACCGTGTCAGGCGACACGGCCGAGTCACACTCTTCCGGATAAGTAAATTCCCGCTGCCCGACCAACCCGACCATGCCAGGCGACACGGTCGAGTCCTGCCGAGCATGTGCGCCCGCACATGCCGCCGCGGCCGTGCCGATCAGCACGGGTCGTGTCCGATAGACCAGCAAATGAGCATTATTGCTGATTTTTTTTTTATTTTTTTGTTGTTTTTCCTCCCCTCACATGTCATGATTAGACTTGCATGTTATGTTGGGTGGCTTATATTCATTTTGTTGTGTGGGTGATACGAATTATCCGGGGAGAGGTGGATACGTATCGGTCGGAGTATATGTAAGTGTATGATAGCGGAAGGCTTTTACGAATATGGAGTTTTTCGGATGTATTTTGTATGTGAATAATATCGGATATAACAATAAAAAATATCGAACAAGAAGATGATACGAATTACGTACGTAATGCGTATGAAATACAACGGAAGATTATTATGTCTTTGACGATTATCAAAGTGTCACTCGAAAATACAAGGGGTGGCCGAACTTAAATGGATTTCGGCCGTGAGGTAGTAGTGTATACGGATTCGGATGTGTTTTATCGAACTAGACCTATAACTCGATAAAAGTAATCTCTTCCCAAGACCTATTGAGAATTGATCAAGTTAAAATCTCGAGACGCGTCGAAATAATAACCAAGGTTTTGTTGAACTCGTTCAACGTATATTTCAAAGAAATACAAGGTTTTTTTTTACTTTCAAGATTCAAGATTCTTAACAATACAAGGGTGAACTACTATATATAGTAGTATACAAAAGATAAGGAAATAACAAAGACAAGAAAAACGAAAATACAAGTCTCCATCAAGCATGTTTGTAGAGATGTGTGGGGAAGGGAAGGATTTTGGACAAGATAACAATCTTGGACTAGATGACATTGACATGTAGAAAAAGACTTGATGAAAGTCTTCATCAAGGGGTCATTTTCGGCCGATTTGTGGGGAGGTTGATATCTTGATTTGGATATGGTATCTTCAAGTGTCTTGGACTTTATTTGGTGAATTTGTCATGTAGAAAAAAGACTTGATGAAAGTCTTCATCAAGTAGGAAATTTTCGGCCTATTCAAAGGAGGTGGGGATGAGGAGATTCTTCAATATCTTGTGAAAGATATGAAGACAAGCAAGGGTCCCTTTCAAGCATGCTTTGGCCGATTTTTATTATGGTGGGGAAGAGAAAATATCTTCATGATCTTGGACCAAATATGATGCTGTCGGTTTTGTCATTTCTGGGATCAATGAGTCCGAATTTGGTCCTATGGTCTTCATAAGATTTGTAGCTCTCTTTCTTAGCTTTCCATGGCCACTTGAATCACCTGAATCGGATTTCGGACGAGAAAGTTATGGGCAAAATACTAAAACTGCTACGAAGTCGTCGTGCGCGCGAGAATTGGTAATTTGTCCATGTATTTTGCATGAGGATTTTATGTATGCCTGACTCAATCAAGCTTGGTTGGATAATCTTCTTTTTGTATTTGATGATATTGACCGATTCGTATCATACCCTCTCTCTTTAAAGGGAATTGTCCTCAATTCGAACTCCTCGTCACCAAGATAATTGACTAAAGCCTCTAAGTATTTGATCTCGAAGATGTCCATGATACGTACATGACCCAAAATCTTGAGACGATAGGTAGTGGGGCCCCCTCGAGAATCACCAACAAAATAACTATCATTATTAATAAAATAATAATAATTACTCCGCGAGTAATACAGATATCATGACATGAGTGGATATACGAAATTATCTCCACATCGGGTTCCTCCTCGAGTGGAAACACTGATAATTCCATATCGGGTTCACCATCAAAAATGGCAAATACAGAATTTATTGCGGAGTCCTCTTCATCAACTGGTTCCTCATCAAATGTTGGCGGTCCGTCGCAATCTGACCAACTCTCCGTTTCAAAATTATTGGGCTCCTCTTTGTCATCTGATTCTGTATCAAATATTGGCGGCCCATCATAACCCGATCCACTTTCCATTTTAATATTATCGGTCTCCTTGAATAATGACTCATCAAAATTTAACCCACTAAGCTCATTTCGTACCGCAACAAAGTCACACGAACCACTTTGCTCCGATAGGGTAGTTCGACTCCAACCATCATCTTCTTTGTCATCAAAAAATGCCGCAGGAAATTCTGTCATATCAAAGTCGTCAGTGACAAAGAGTTCATCTTCAAGATTAGCCGTTTCAGAAAGCATAAGGCCGTGATCTTGTTTCGCGTTACTAAAATAATTTGGTCCGTTTTGGTCAATTTGACCAACACAACCAACTAGCCCATGATCAAAGTAGCAAGATCTAGGTTCGTCGACTAGGGAGACACGGCTCAACTCATCTTCTTCGTTGAATTGCTCCGTTGAAAACTCTGTCTCGTCTACTTCATTGAAAATGACCGTAGGGACATTGTCTTCATCGAAAAAAGATTCTGCTGGGAATTCCTTGATGGAGGAAGACCTTAGATCGAATGCCGGTGGCGGGGCGTCGAAGGATTGGTGGTAAGATGGGGATTTGAACCTTCGATTGAAATATTTTTTGAATTTAAGCCAATCTTGGATTTTAGGCTTACGTTGTTGTGAACGGGACTGTTTCAATTTTTGCCACCAGACGGCGGCGCTACCGCGGAGGCGCCTTGCCACCTGTGGCTTGCGGCGGTTGATCGGGCGGCCTTGAAGTCCAGTGCTCCTCACAAGCACGAAGCCAATCTATGCACGCATTTGGATTACTATCTCCGTGAAATTCCGGTATCTGCGGAATTGGGCCAAGAAATCAATATTGTTGGCATCGTCTGCGTCTTTCTTGCATACGTTGCTCCGGTAAGCCGTTTAGTGCGTCACGGAGTGTCATCAAGAAATCGAGCTCGGAGAAATCCATAACAAGAATCAAGAGATAGTTCTTGACAAGAAATCGGACAGAAAATTTTCCCAAGAAATCCGTGAAGAATGAACCAAGAAGATGATCAAAGAATCTGATCTCCACCGTTCAGACTGTAGTTCAAGAAGTTGGCTTACCTTTGTCAAACTTTCGTGATGATCCAACGGTCGAATCCACGGGAAACTTTGTTTTCTTCCGACTGCGCTAATCTGCCAATGTTATGCGAAAATTCTTCTAACCGTGAAGAACAACCCAAGAAGGTTTCAACAAAAAAAAAAAAAAAAAATTCGGTGAATATAGTTGATCGCCCAAGGAGATGACCTTGGGCTCCGATACCACTTATGATACGAATTATCCGGGGAGAGGTGGATACGTATCGGTCGGAGTATATGTAAGTGTATGATAGCGGAAGGCTTTTACGAATATGGAGTTTTTCGGATGTATTTTGTATGTGAATAATATCGGATATAACAATAAAAAATATCGAACAAGAAGATGATACAATTAAATGCGTAATGCGTATGAAATACAACGGAAGATTATTATGTCTTTGACGATTATCAAAGTGTCACTCGAAAATACAAGGGGTGGCCGAACTTAAATGGATTTCGGCCGTGAGGTAGTAGTGTATACGGATTCGGATGTGTTTTATCGAACTAGACCTATAACTCGATAAAAGTAATCTCTTCCCAAGACCTATTGAGAATTGATCAAGTTAAAATCTCGAGACGCGTCGAAATAATAACCAAGGTTTTGTTGAACTCGTTCAACGTATATTTCAAAGAAATACAAGGTTTTTTTACTTTCAAGATTCAAGATTCTTAACAATACAAGGGTGAACTACTATATATAGTAGTATACAAAAGATAAGGAAATAACAAAGACAAGAAAAACGAAAATACAAGTCTCCATCAAGCATGTTTCGGCCGAGATGTGTGGGGAAGGGAAGGATTTTGGACAAGATAACAATCTTGGACTAGATGACATTGACATGTAGAAAAAGACTTGATGAAAGTCTTCATCAAGGGGTCATTTTCGGCCGATTTGTGGGGAGGTTGATATCTTGATTTGGATATGGTATCTTCAAGTGTCTTGGACTTTATTTGGTGAATTTGTCATGTAGAAAAAAGACTTGATGAAAGTCTTCATCAAGTAGGAAATTTTCGGCCTATTCAAAGGAGGTGGGGATGAGGAGATTCTTCAATATCTTGTGAAAGATATGAAGACAAGCAAGGGTCCCTTTCAAGCATGCTTTGGCGATTTTATTATGGTGGGGAAGAGAAAATATCTTCATGATCTTGGACCAAATATGATGCTGTCGGTTTTGTCATTTCTGGGATCCAATGAGTCCGAATTTGGTCCTATGGTCTTCATAAGATTTGTAGCTCTCTTTCTTAGCTTTCCATGGCCACTTGAATCACCTGAATCGGATTTCGGACGAGAAAGTTATGGGCAAAATACTAAAACTGCTATGAAGTAAATGCGTGCATGAGAATTGGTAATTTGTCCATGTATTTTGCATGAGGATTTTATGTATGCCTGCGACTCAATCAAGCTTGGTTGGATAATCTTCTTTTTTGTATTTGATGATGTTGACCGATTCGTATCAGTGGGGCTCCCTTTGATTTGACTCCTTTGTATTTTATCTTGTTGTTTTGTTTTTCATTTCAAGATCATGTGATCTTGTTTTTTTTTCCTTAGTTGCTAAGAAGACTACCATGCTATAAGTAGTCTTGTTCATGCTTACATTGCATATTGTATGTTGAAGAAATAAGAATACACTTGTGTTTTCTTGGTGAATGCTTTTCATCGAAACCTTGATTATAATTCGACGCGTTTTCGAGTTTTCATCGAATCAATTCTCAATAGGTGATACGAATTACGTAAGTAATGCGTATAAACACAACGGAAGATTAACAAGTATCAAAGTATCACTTGAATTTTACTAAGGGTGGCCGAAGTTTGATGGTGTTCGGCCGTGAGGTAGTGTGATGTACGGAGTTTGGTGTGTTTTATCGAACTAGACCTATAACTCGATAAAAGGTAATCTCTTCCCAAGACCTTTTGAGAATTGATCAAGTTAATATCTCGAGACGCGTCGAAATAATAACTAAAGTTTGTCGAACTCGTTCAACATATATTTCAAAGGAAATACAAGGTTTATTATGATTCTCGATGAATTACAAGTACAACGAAGACTACTATATATAGTAGTTTACAACCGTACGAAAATACAACAAAGCGAAAAAACGAACTTCCTAGCAACATCATTTCGGCCGAAAATCCAAGGGTGAGATTTCAAGTCTCTTGGTGTTATTAGGTGAAAGGGACATGAAGCACTCTTGGTCTTTGATGGTGACATGAAGTAGAACAAAATATCCTCCTTCCCATGCATGCATTCGGCCGATCACATTTTAGGGGGATTTGGTGTAGATTTGTGATATCCTCCTTCTTGGAACTACATAGGTGATAATGAAATGAGGGATAGTGACATGATGAAGAAAGTCTTCACTTCATCCATGGGTTCGGCCGTTTGTGACAAGGTGGGGAAGGAGGGAATCACTTCTTTATTTTGTAAGGATATGAAGTCAAGATATGTCCCTTTCAAGCATGATATGGCCGATTTTCTCATGCTTTCGGACCGATTCCGTCGTCGAATTCTAGGTTACTCCGATTCCGATTAACAACGTAACTCCAATCCGCGTATTCTTTTCTCCCAAATATAATGATGCATGGCCATGCGAATTTGCATCATCATGGATGTCGATTTTTATTGGAGTTTCTCCGACTGGAATATTAGCTATCGTATCATTACTTCCGTCTTTGAAAGGAATTGACCTCAATTCCTCAATGCCATCGTCGTAAAGATAAGGTGAGAGATCACCTACGTTGAATGTCGCGTGTACTCCGTATTCGCCCGGGAGTTCGACTTTGTATGCGTTGTCGTTCACCTTTTCCACAATTTTGTACGGACCCTCGGCTCTCGGCATCAATTTGTTCTTCCGTTTGCTTGGGAATCTTTCTTTTCTCAAATGTATCCAAACTAAGTCGCCAACATCAAATAATCTTGCCTTTTTATTTTTGTTCGACTTCCGTTTGTAAATTTCATTCACTTCTTTAATCCGTTCCCGTATCTTTTCATGTAACTTCATCATGGACTTGAGTTTTGCTTCGGCGTCCTTGTGAACCAATTCGTTGCTCGGCAAGGGAATCAAGTCCAATGGTAAGTGCGGATTTAATCCGTATACCACTTCAAAAGGTGAATGGGCCGTGGCATAGCGGGTGATCGGTTGTATGCGAATTCGGCATGAGCAAGTTTAACGTCCCAATCTTTACGAGTTTTATTTACCAACCCTCGTAATAATGCTCCCAAGGTTCGATTAGTTACCTCGTCTGTCCGTCGGTTTGCGGGTGATGTGAAGTCTTGAATAGGAGTTTAGTACCTACTTTCCTCCATAAAGTATTCGAGTAACTCGAAATTTGGAATCTCGATCCGACACGATAGTTTTTGGAACTCCGTGTAAACGAACTACTTCCCGGAAGTACAAGTCCGCCACGTTGCTTGCATCATCGGTTTTGTGGCACGCGACAAAGTGAGCCATTTTCGAAAAACGGTCGACGACCACCATGATCGAGTCCTTGCCTCGTTGAGTACGAGGTAAAGCCACAATAAAATCCATCGAGACATCCTCCCACGGTCGTAACGGTATCGGCAACGGCATGTATGTACTCGACTTGAACGAACTTTTCATCATGTGACAAGTTACGCATTTGCTCACGATTGTGCTGACGTCACCATACATCTTCGGCCAAAAGAAATGTTCTTTTAGCACCTCTACAGTCTTGGTTGAGCCGAAGTGACCGGCTAGTCCTCCTCCGTGCGCCTCCCGAACCAGTAATTCCCGAATTGTATGTCTCGGCACACATAATTTATTTCCCTTGAAAAGAAAGCCATCCTGTAAGACAAATTCCTCGTACGGGGCCGTTTTACAACGGTTAAAAATTTCCCCGAAGTCCAAATCGTCGTTGTAATGATCTTTCAAAGTCTCGAACCCTAACAAACGAACATCTAGCATCGACAGTAAAGCATACCGTCTCGATAGTGCATCCGCCACTACATTACTCTTCCCGTCTTTGTACTTGGATGAAAAGTGAAAAGATTGTAAAAATTCCACCCATTTTGCATGCCTCGGGCTTAGCTTACTTTGTCCGTTGATGTATTTCAACGACTCATGATCCGAATGCAGCACGAAATGTTTGACGTAGATAATGACTCCGGTGGTCGAGTGCTCTTACGATAGCATAGAACTCCTTGTCGTAAGTACAATAATTCACTCGGGCGCCACTTAACTTCTCCGAAAAATAGGCAATGGGACGGCCTCTTTGAATAAGCACCGCCCGATTCCAACTCCGCTAGCGTCGCATTCTACCTCAAACGGTTGTGAAAAATCGGGTAACGTCAAAATCGGCGCTTCACATAATTTCCCCTTCAAATTTTCAAAAGCCTTTTGGGCCGTCTCGTTCCAAGCAAAGGTTCCCTTTTCGGACACTCCGTGATCGGATTTGGATATAGTGCTGAAGTCCGTATGAATCGTCGGTAAAAGAAGCGAGGCCATGAAATGACCGTACCTCGTGATTGTCTTTGGGGTCGGCCACGACTTGATTGCCGCGATCTTCTCTTGGTCGGCCGAAACTCCGTCTTCGAAACAACATAGCGAGAAAGACAAGACTCTCGACTAGGAAAGTACACTTCTCCGTTTTCCATAAAGTTTTTGTTCCCTTAGCGTCTCAAACACGTACCGCAAATGTTCGAGATGTTCTTCTACGGACCGACTGTAGATCAAAATGTCGTCTAAGTACACGACAACAAACTTTCCCAAGAAAGGTTTAAGAACCTCGTTCATCAACCTCATAAAGGTGCTCGGGGCGTTGGTGAGGCCGAATGGCATCACAAACCATTCGTAAAGTCCATTCTTCGTTTTAAACGCCGTTTTCCATTCGTCTCCCTCTCGCATGCGGATTTGATGGTATCCGCTCCGTAAATCAACTTTGGAAAATATAACCGAGCCATGTAACTCGTCCAGCATGTCGTCTAGTCTCGGGATGGGAAACCGATACTTGACGGTGATGTTATTCACGGCTCTCCTGTCAATACACATTCGCCATGTTCCGTCTTTTTTGGAGCAGTAGAACTGGAACCGCACGGACTTAAACTTTCTCGGACATCTCCGTGATTAATGAGTTCTTCAATTTGAAGTTGTATTTCTTTTGTTTCTTAGTTATTAAAACGATAATCCGCTTTTTTCTGTAATTGAGCTTCCGGTATAAGATCAATCTGGTGTTCAATCCCGCGGATAGGTGGTAATCCTACCGGCAAGTCTTCGGGAAATACGTCCGAAAACTCGTGTAATAGTACGTTTATCTCTTCCTCATGTTGCGATTTGGTGGCAAGATTTCGGACCTCTTTGATCATCATCAAATAAACACGCTCGCCATCGTCAATGGCGTGCTCGACTTCTTTCTCGTTTGCAAACATCGTAAGTTTCGGTCCTTCGACTTTTTTTGAACTCATCGTCCGGATAGCTTGAGGTGACATAGGTTTAAGAACAATTTTTTACCTTTGTCACGTAACTCATACTCATTACTCCTCCTCGATGTAGTACGTCCCGATCAAATAACCAAGGTCTTCCTAATAACACGTGACATGCGTCCATCGGTAGTACATCGCATGTAATGTCATCGCCATACGAACCCATGGTGAGTCCGACCTTCACTTGTCTTGATACCTTCACTTTGTTCCCATCATCGAGCCAATGGAGTGCATACGGCTTAGGATGGGCCGTGGTGATCAAACCGAGTTTTGAAACCATCTCGCTTGATGCCACGTTTGTACAACTTCCACCGTCAATGATCAAGCTACACCATTTATTTCCGACACGACACTTCGTGTGGAAGATTTGGTCCCGTTGTTCTTCGTCACTTGGGGCGGCCTTCGTTTGTAACATGCGAAGGACAAGGTTCGTGTCATAGTTCGGGGCATCGTATGCCTCGCATTCTTCTTCTTCTTCGTGACTTCTAAGTTAAAAACATCTCCAACTCTTTCTTCTTGGCTAATAATTCCTCTCGGGCGGCTATGGCTTCTCATAGCGTTACAATCCTCCGATTTGGACAAGCACTTTGATAGTGTCCAAATCCTTGACATTGAAACACCGGACTTTAGATAGGCTTGTTTCTTTTGGGGTGATAGGAGTTTTGGAAGGGTAATGTGGTGGCTTGTGGTGACAGGTTTTGGAAACGAGCTAGAACTCGCGCCAAAGTTGGTATTTCCGTATTTAGGTGGGAATTCGGGTTTAGAGAATTTTGTTTTGTTTTGATTTTCCAACTTTATGCAAAGCCCGCATAAAGTATCGAAGTCTGAATAGGGGTAGAGTTCCACGGAATTAGCAATATTTTGGTTCAAACCTCGTAGGAAACGGGACATGCGCAATTCTTCGCTTTCTTCAAGTTCTCCCATCAAGGATAAGTTTTCAAACTCCTCGATGTACTCCTCGACACTTAGCTTTCCTTGCGTGAGGTCAGAAATTTTTGATCTGAGACTTAGCTTGTGAGTAGCCGGACATATCTTTTCGTAGTTTCCTTTTAGGGAATCCCGACGTATCTTCTCTTTTCCACGACTTCTTTGCGTCTTCATTCGCTCAAACCAAAGGGAAGCTCCTTTCCAAGTTTGAGAATCGCGTACTTGCAACGTATCTCGTCATTGAGCTCCTTGAACTCAAACATTCGTTCAATTTTTCTTTCCCACTCCAAATAAACCTCAGGATCGGTGCCGCCTACGAACTCCGGAAGTTCGCTGGTCTTGTATTCATCCGCATGTCGTGGTGCATGCATGGTGTCATGTCCTCGTCGTGCATGGATTCTGGGCTCCGGCAAGCCACGAAGAACGTCACGTAGTTGTGCTACTTCTTCATCGGTGAATGCCATCTTCTTCAGTGATGTCGAAGCGTGAGACAAATGTCTCTGATACCACTTATGATACGAATTACGTAAGTAATGCGTATAAACACAACGGAAGATTAACAAGTATCAAAGTATCACTTGAATTTTACTAAGGGTGGCCGAAGTTTGATGGTGTTCGGCCGTGAGGTAGTGTGATGTACGGAGTTTGGTGTGTTTTATCGAACTAGACCTATAACTCGATAAAAGGTAATCTCTTCCCAAGACCTTTTGAGAATTGATCAAGTTAATATCTCGAGACGCGTCGAAATAATAACTAAAGTTTGTCGAACTCGTTCAACATATATTTCAAAGGAAATACAAGGTTTATTATGATTCTCGATGAATTACAAGTACAACGAAGACTACTATATATAGTAGTTTACAACCGTACGAAAATACAACAAAACGAAAAAAACGAACTTCCTAGCAACATCATTTCGGCCGAAAATCCAAGGGTGAGATTTCAAGTCTCTTGGTGTTATTAGGTGAAAGGGACATGAAGCACTCTTGGTCTTTGATGGTGACATGAAGTAGAACAAAATATCCTCCTTCCCATGCATGCATTCGGCCGATCACATTTTAGGGGGATTTGGTGTAGATTTGTGATATCCTCCTTCTTGGAACTACATAGGTGATAATGAAATGAGGGATAGTGACATGATGAAGAAAGTCTTCACTTCATCCATGGGTTCGGCCGTTTGTGACAAGGTGGGGAAGGAGGGAATCACTTCTTTATTTTGTAAGGATATGAAGTCAAGATATGTCCCTTTCAAGCATGATATGGCCGATTTTCTCATGCTTTCGGACCGATTCCGTCGTCGAATTCTACGTTACTCCGATTCCGATTAACAACGTAACTCCAATCCGCGTATTCTTTTCTCCCAAATATAATGATGCATGGCCATGCGAATTTGCATCATCATGGATGTCGATTTTTATTGGAGTTTCTCCGACTGGAATATTAGCTATCGTATCAATAGGTCTTGAGGAAAGATTATCTTATCAAACTATAGGTCTAGTTTGATAAATCATTCATATTTCTCTTGTTTATGTAAGCCGAATTGCCCTACTTTCGGTTATATCTTACGAGTGTTACACATATTCGAGTGTTGTGGGGATCAATTATATTTCCGCTGCATTCCATACGAGTTTACGTCCATTCTCATACGTAATTCGTATCACAATAGGTCTTGAGGAAAGATTACCTTATCAAACTATAGGTCTAGTTTGATAAATCACTTTCATATTGCTCTTGTTTACGTTAGCCGAATTGCCCTACTTTCAGTTATTTCTTAATAGTGTTACACATATTCGAGTGTTGTGAGGATCAATAGTAAAAAGCCTTCCGCTATCATATACGTACATATACCCCGACCGATACATATTCATTTTTTTGGGCGAATTCGTATCATCTGGAATATCACAATGCTTTTGTTCTCGATGTTGAGATACATTATATATAAGATATTGGAACTTGCCTAGAATGGCACCAGAGTATGTGTCGTATGTATTTAGTTCTTTGGTTGTGAGGTTTTGGCGTTGGAAAATGGACCGTGATATTGTTTTCGTGTATTATAGTTTGAAAAGGTTTTGGGTTGAGATCCCTATGGTTGTGTAAATGTTATTTGTGGAAATTGACTTTGGGCCGAGACCCAAATGTTTTGAAATAATATTGTAATTAAGGACGTGATACGAAATTGAGTAGTCCAAATAAAGAAAACGAAGCACGGATCGACATAAATGGCCTCGCGACGCGTCCTGCACATACGACGACATTTTTAGGCAAGAAAACGGACATAAGACGTAAAAAGAATGTCCAACCTGCCGGAAAATATCCAGCCTGCCGGAAAAAGTCACGCCTGCCGGAAAATGCCGAGCACTGCCGGCCGGACATGACTGTGTCGTCCGGAACGGTCGAGTCTTGCTCGTCCGGAACAGCCAAGGTCGCTGTCAGCCGAACCCGACCGTGCCAGGAGACACGGTCGAGTCCTAATCACCCACAACTACCGGAACCTACTGCCCAGACGACCCGACCGTGTTCTAGGACACGATCGGGCCCACGCCGAACGTCCTTGTCAGCGCCGCGCCCGTGCCGAGTCACTGTCGGACGAAGTCGGCCATCGGACGTCCTGTCGCGCGCCCCGTGTCGATCGGACACGGTCGAGTCACTGCCGGCCAGATGCGCGCCGCGGCCGTGTCAAGCGGCACGACCCGTGTCCGGCAGTCAGCCACCTTTTTTTATTGTTGATTTTTGTGTGTTTTGTCTTCTCTTTTCCTTTCTTTACTCTTTTAGGGATTGTGTTCCCATGTTTTATGATGTATGTTTCTTTTTCTTATTTTATTTGATTTGTTTTGATTATTCAAAGATTTTATAAATCTTTGAATTATTTTATTTTTTGTTTGATTCCTTAAGTTGAAGACTTCACTCCTACAAGTAGTCTTCACTTAGCCTTGTAATATATAGAGTATTATGAATTTGAATGTGAAAGAATACACATTGTGTTTTCTATTCTTGGTGAATGCTTTTCATCGAAACCTTGATTATAATTCGACGCGTTTTCGAGTTTTAATCGAATCAATTCTCAATAGGTCTTGAGGAAAGATTATCTTATCAAACTATAGGTCTAGTTTGATAAATCATTCATATTGTTCTTGTTTATGTAAGCCGAATTGCCCTACTTTCGGTTATATCTTACGAGTGTTACACATATTCGAGTGTTGTGAGGATCAATTATATTTCCGCTGCATTCCATACGAGTTTACGTCCATTTTCATACGTAATTCGTATCAGGATGTGAGGTCCGGAAAGATTTACTATTAATGAAAATGTTTGTTTCACAGAAGAGATTTGGGCCAAGACCCTATTGCTTTCAGAAAGGTTTTATAATCTCGAACTTGAAGTCCCAAAATACTTTCTGTCGTTTTCTAAAATTCCCAAGGTGATATATATTATTTTCAAAGACTTGAGTTGTACCTTAAATATTGAAAACCTCTCGGGAACTTCTTTCACGACTGTTGTTATTGTAATATAACTGATATTGGCGTGATATATTTTGTATTGACTGAATACTTGTACTATCCATTCAAATTCTAACCCCTTAAATGGGGGAAGTGTGTATCATGCATTTCAGGTGATACGAATTCGCTCGGAATGTGAATATGTATCGGTTGAAAAATGTATAAGTATGAAAGTATATCGTAGTGGATGTATATTTTGTGAATATGATAAATCGAACGTATGAATATGGATGTGATATCGGATGTAGTAACAAATCGACCAAGAAGGTTCGACCGAACAAGAACAAGGATTTATCGAATTAGGCCTATAACTCGATAGGATAATTTCTTTTCAAGACCTATTGAGAACCGATCGGATTAATACTCGAAACGCGTCGAATAATAATCAAGGATTTGATGAAACTCATTCAACAAGGATAGAAATACAAAGTGTATTCTTACTTCAACATTCAATGTCTATTATAAGAATCACCAAGACTACTTATAGGATGGTAGTCTCCTAAAGAAAACAAGAAAAGGATTACATGATCTTTGAAAAACAAAACAAATCAAGATGAAAAAATAAAGGGGAACACAAAATCAAAATAAATCACATAATAAGGGGACACAATCCTGAGAAAGGGTAAAGAAAGGAAAGGAGGACAAACAACACACACAAAGTGTATAAAAAAGGAGGCTGGCGACTGGACATGGGCCGTGTCGATTGACACGGCCGCGGCGGCATGTGCGAATGAATCTTGGTCGAGCAGGACTCGACCGTGTCCCGGGACACGGTCGGGTTGGACAGGCAGCGCCTTCGGCACTTTCCGGAAGAGTTCGGCACGGGCTGTGTCGCATGACACGGCCGGGTTCGGCAAGCAGCAAGTTCTGCATTATCCGGAATAGTGCGACACGGGCCATGTCATATGACACGGCCGAGACCGAGCACCATGGTCACTTCACGTCTTGTGTCCGTTTTCTCACCTAAATGTGTCGTCGTAAGTACATGGCGTGTCGTAAGGTCACTTACGTCGATTCTTACCTCATCTTCTTCATTTATATTAGGTTGCATGAACCTAATATCTTAGGTCACTTACGTCGATTCATACCTCGTCTTCTTACCTCGTCTTCCCGTATCATCTCCTCCCCCTTTAAAAGGAATTGTCCTCAATTTCAAAATTCTGTCATCATCAAGGTAAGGCGAAAGATACCCAACATTAAAGGTTGCATGAACCCCATAATCACCCGGAAGTTCTAACTTGTATGTATTGTCGTTCACCTTCGCAACTACTTTAAACGGTCCCTCCGCTCGCGGCATTAACTTGTTCTTACACTTACTCGAAAATCGCTCTTTTCTCAAATGCACCCAAACCAAATCACCAACTTCGAATAATCTCGGCTTTCTTTGCTTGTTCGACTTTCTTTTGTAAGTCTCATTAATCTCCTTGATTCGATTACGTACTTGCTCGTGTAATTTCATCATTGACTTTAGCTTCGACTCCGCATCCTTATGCACCAATTCGTCACTCGGCAATGGAATTAGATCTAACGGCATGTAAGGATTCAGCCTGTAAACTACTTCAAACGGAGAGTGTGCCGTGGCATGAGTAGGAGAACGATTATAAGTAAATTCCGCATGTGCAAGCTTCAAATCCCAATCCTTTTGTGTTTTGCTCACAAGACCGCATAATAAAGTGCCCAAAGTTCGATTGGTCACCTCGGTGATACTAAATTGACTAATCATGATCCGAAATTTACTAGTCCGAGAGAAAAAGGCGAAAAGCGGACAAAATTACCAATTCTCGCGCGTATGACTACTTCGTAGCAGTTTTGGTATTTTAATCATAACTATCTCATACGAAGTCCGATTTAGGTGATTCAAGCGGCTATGGAAATATAAAAGAAAGATCTATAAATCATGTGAAACGGTCCAAGGTCCAATTATGCTTCTATCAAGCCACATGAACCGTTCAAATGTGCAGTGATTTTTATGGCCGAAAATTGATGAAGATTTGTGAAAATTGTGGTCCAAGCTTGATGAAGATTTGTCAAAGATCCCTTCCACCTACATCCAAACCATTTGGCCGAACCACCACCCCCTTGTTCAAAGTCTTCACATGTGAAGACTTGTCCTCACTTACCCCTTTGTTTATTTGTCACTTTCAAAGCATGAGATTACCTTTGATTCTTGTCCCCATCCTTCCCTCACATGCTTGAAAGGGACATCCATGTCCTTGTCCTTGTCCAAAGTTTCCATGTGCTTGAAAGATCCCTCCCATACATAATACGACCCCCCCCCCCACCCACACACTTGTTATTTGTCAAAGTCTTGTTTATTTTGTTTGATTTTGTTTAATCTTGCCATGTAAGCTTAGTATATATATGCCACATTTGGCATGTTGTAAAATCATCTTGAATGTTAAAAACGAAATACATTGTGTATTACTTATTGTTGAATGATTTTCATCAAAACCTTGGTTATAATTCGACGCGTTTTCGAGTTGTAATTTAATCGATTCTCAATAAGTCTTGAGGAAAGATTACCTTATCAAACTATAGGTCTAGTTTGATAAATCACTTTCATATTGTTCTTGTTTACGTAAGACGAATTGCCCTACTTTCGGTTGTTATCTAACGAGCGTTACACATATTCGAGTATTGTAAGGATAAAAATATTTCTGCTGCATTACCGGCGAAGTTACGTCCGTCTTTATACGTAATTCGTATCATAAGTGGTATCGGAGCCCAAGGTCATTTCCTTGGGCAATTTATTCGACGATTGCTTGTTAAGAACTATCTCTTGACTCTTGTTATGGATTTCTTCGATCTCGATTTCTTGATGAAACTCCGTGACACACTAAACGGCTTACCGGAACCACGTATGCAAGCAAGACGCAGAGACGACACCAACGATATTGATTTCTTGGCTAAATTCCGCAGCATAGTGGAGTTTCACGGATCTAGTAATCCAGATGCGTGCATAGATTGGCTCCATGCTTGTGAGGAGCACTCAAACTTCAAGGCTGCCCCGATCAACCGCCGCGTTTCGTTGGTGACAAGGCGCCTCCGCAGTAGCGCCGCCGTCTGGTGGCAAAAACTGAAACAGTCCCGTTCACAACAACGTAAGCCAAAAATCAGAGATTGGCAAAAATTCAGAAAATATTTCAAGCGAAGGTTCAAATCCACATCTTACCACCAGTCGTTGTTTCCCCACCACCAGCCATTCGACGCCCCGCCGCCGACCTTCGATCTAAGGTTTTTCCCCATCAAAGAATTTCCAGCAAAGCCATTTTTCGATGAAGACGATGTCCCTACCACCATTTTTAATAAAGTAGACGAGACAGAGGTTTCCACGACGCAATCCAACGAAGAAAGTGAGTTGAGCCATGTTTCCCTAATTGACGAACTTGGATCTTACTATTATGAGCATGATCCAATTAGTTGTGTTGGCCAAATTGATCAAAACGGATCAAATTATTTTAATGATGAGGAGCCGGTTAGTGTCATGGAAATCGGGCCGGATTATGAAGGGCCACCAGTATTTGATACCAAACCAGTTGACGAAGAGGAACCCATAATTGATTCCGTGTTTGCCATTTTTGATGGTGAACCCGACGTGAAATTATCAGTGTTTCCCATTATTGATGGTGAACCAGACGTGAAATTATCAGTACCTCCCATTTTTGATGTTTTGTCCAACGACGATCCATATCTCGATGAAAGTTGTTTTGAAGATTTTTGTCCAAACTCCAATGAGGTGTTTTCAGTTTATGATACGGAGCACGAGGATGTTATGATTCCGGAATATCTATATCCCGAACCTTACCAAGAGTTTGACACGAAAGACGACGACGAGGCATTTTTCCCAGGGCTTGAAGTGGCATCCGATGAAGAGCGACCTATTATTACTGTCGTGCTTCCCATTTCAGATGTTCGGTTATATGATGATTCATATCGTGATATCGGTATTACCTCGCAGAATAATTATTATTATTTTATTAATAATGATAGTTATTTGTTTGGTGATTCCCTGAGATCGCCTATTACCTACCGTCTCAAGATTTTGGGCCATATACGCACTGCGGATATTTTCGAAATCAAGTACGTAGAGGTTTTAGCAATTTCATCCGGAAACGACGGGAGTTCGGAATTGAGGACAATTCCATTTAAAAGGGGAGGGAATGATACGAAATTGACTAATCATGATCCAAAATTTACTAGTCCGAGAGAAAAAGGCGAAAAGTGGACAAAATTACCAATTCCCGCGTGTATGACTACTTCGTAGCAGTTTTGGTATTTTAATCATAACTATCTCATACGAAGTCCGATTTAGGTGATTCAAGCGGCCCTGGAAAGATAAAAGAAAGATCTATAAATAATGTGAAACGGTCCAAGGTCCAATTATGTTTCTATCAAGCCATACGAACCGTTCAAATGTGCAGTGATTTTTATGGCCGAAAATTGATGAAGATTTGTGAAAATTGTGGTCCAAGCTTGATGAAGATTTGTCAAAGATCCCTTCCACCTACATCCAAACCATTTGGCCGAACCACCACCACCCCCTGTTCAAAGTCTTCACATGTGAAGACTTGTCCTCACTTACCCCTTTGTTTATTTGTCACTTTCAAAGCATGAGATTACCTTTGATTCTTGTCCCCATCCCTTCCCTCACATGCTTGAAAGGGACATCCATGTCCTTGTCCTTGTCCAAAGTCTCCATGTGCTTGAAAGATCCCTCCCATAGATGATACGACCCCCCCCCCCCACACACACTTGTTATTTGTCAAAGTCTTGTTTGTTTTGTTTGATTTTGTTTAATCTTGTCATGTAAGCTTAGTATATATATGCCACATTTGGCATGTTGCAAAATCATCTTGAATGTTAAAAACGAAATACATTGTGTATTACTTATTGTTGAATGATTTTCATCAAAATCTTGGTTATAAATCGACGCGTTTTCGAGTTGTAATTTAATCGATTCTCAATAGATCTTGAGGAAAGATTACCTTATCAAATTATAGGTCTAGTTTGATAAATCACTTTCACATTGTTCTTGTTTACGTAAGCCGAATTGCCCTACTTTCGGTTGTTATCTAACGAGCGTTACACATATTCGAGTATTGTAAGGATAAAAATATTTCTGCTGCATTACCGGCGAATTTACGTCTGTCTTTATATGTAATTCGTATCACTCGATTTGGCCGTCCTTTTGTGGATGATGTGATGTGCTAAATAGAAACTTGGTTCCCACCTTTCTCCACAAGGTGTTCCAAAAATAGCTAAGGAATTTTGAGTCCCGATCTGAAATAATTGTCTTAGGGACCCCATGCAATCGTACGATCTCTCGGAAATACAAATTGGCGACGTTACTCGTGTTGTCCGTTTTGTGACAAGCCACAAAGTGAGCCATCTTCGAAAATCGATCTATAACAACCATAATAGCATCACTCCCTCATTGAGTACGAGGTAAAGCAATAATGAAATCCATCGAGACATCTTCCCATGGCCTTTCCGGAATCGGCAAAGGCATATATACTCCCGGCTTGAACGAACTCTTTGCAATATGGCATGTCACACAATTACTAATTATGTCATTCACATCTCCTTGCATCTTCATCCAATAAAAATGTTCCTTATATACCTCCAACGTCTTAGCCGAACCAAAATGGCCAGCCAAGCCTCCACCGTGGGCCTCCCGAACCAACAATTCTCGAACCACATGTTTGGGCAAGCAAAGACGATTTCATTTGAAGAGGAAGCCTTCTTGTATCGTAAATTCTCCAAACAGGCCAGATTTGCAACGAGTGAAAGTCTCACCAAATCCGCATCACCATCATAATATTCCTTCAATATCTCGAACCTAAGCAAACGAACATCAAGGGTAGAGAGCAAGGTATACCGTCTAGACAACGCATCCGCCACAATGTTGCTCTTGCCATCCTTATACTTCGAAGAAAAGTGGAACGATTGCAAGAACTCCACCCACTTAGCATGTCTCGGACTCAACTTCTGTTGCCCATTAATATATTTCAAAGACTCATGATCCGAATGTAGAATAAAGAGTTTCGGCCGAAGGTAATGACTCCAATGATCAAGAGCTCTCACAATAGCATAGAACTCCTTGTCATAAGTACAATAGTTGAGTCGAGCCCACCCAATTTCTCCAAGAAGTATGCTATCGGTCGTCTCCCTTGGACGAGAACCGCCCAAATACCCACTCCACTCGCGTCACATTCTACCTCGAATGGTTGTGAAAAATCGGGTAACGCCAAGATAGGCGCCCCACACATTTTTGTTTTCAACTTTTCAAACGCCCCTTGGGCAGCCCTGCTCCACACAAACGGTCCTTTTTTCAAGCATTCCGTTATCGGACTTGAAATGGTGCTAAAGTCTCGGGTGAACCTCCGATAGAATGAAGCAAGTCCGTAGAAGGATCGGACTTCCGTGATGGTTTTAGGAGTAAGCCAAGATTTAATTGCCTCAATCTTAGTTTGATCAACCGACACTCCTTCCTTAGAAACGATGTAGCCAAGAAAAGCTACACTCTCGACTAGAAACGAGCACTTCTCCTTCTTCCCATAGAGCTTTTGATCCCTAAGGATCTCGAAGATTTGCCTCAAGTGCCCGGTATGTTCTTGCAATGATCGACTATAAATCAAGATGTCATCCAAGTATACGACGACAAACTTTCCCAAAAGCGGTTTAAGTACCTCATTCATTAATCACATGAAAGTATTTGGCGCATTCGTAAGGCCAAAGGGCATGACGAGCCACTCGTACAATCCATGTTTTGTTTTAAAAGCCATCTTCCATTCATCACCTTCTCGCATGCGAATTTGATGGTAGCCACTCCACAAATCAACCTTCGAAAAAAACCACCGAACCATGCAACTCATCCAACATATCATCAAGTCTCGGAATTGGGAATCGATACTTGATGGTTATGTTATTCACGGCTCTACTATCTATACACATTTTCCATGATCCATCTTTCTTCAGGACAAGCAAAATCGGAACCGCACAAGGACTCAAGCTCTCTCGAACGTACCCGCGGTCTATTAACTCCTCGATTTGTTTTTGTAACCCCTTCGTCTCCTCGGGGTTACATCGATAGGCGGCTTTGTTAGGGAGTGATTGATGCGAACACGCTAGAGAATGCAAAGGAACCGATTCAAGTACCTCTCGGACCAATCACAAGGGCAAGAGCTAAAAGATTCAAAGACTCCACCAACGGTCTAGTTCAAATTATTTGGGAAAGAGAATTGGCTAAGAAACTGATCGAGACAGACATCAAAAGCAAAGTACCTATCAATGTCATCAAGATACACGAAGAAGAAGATCCGACCATCATTATGGGATGAAGATTTTCGGCCCAAATTCAAGCCACTAGCCGTTGGAATAAAGAAGAACAAAGAAGAAAGTTTCACAAAGTCTTCTACACATGATGCCACTTTTGCTACAAAGTCTTGGTGCATTTTCAAAGTCTTAAAGTAAAAGTGAAGATCTTGGTCATCATCACACTTCTCCTAGCCGTTGCAAGCCTTCCTCATGTCACGGCCATCATCATCATTTTTGTTCTTCTCATTTTTGTCTTAAACTTTCTAAGATTCTTCTTTTGGTGTAATCATTACTTAGAGGCTCCTCTTTTACCTATATAAGGAGCATTTTCGGATTTGTTGGAAGACACTTTTTTTTGAAGACTCAATATAATTTGTATTGCATAAGTTTTGATAACTTATTGGTTCGGTTGTATCTCTATACAAAATAGCACTTCGTTTATCACCCGAAGTGTCGTTTTCCCTTTGATTCCAAGGTTCGTCGAGTATATAAATTGTTGGGTTCTAGTTATCTTGCTAGAGTTCGCACTTTACACTTTGTCGGGTTAAGGACCTCCTTTCATCCGCCAAAATTCATCCATCTTGGTTACATTACGATTATTCACTTATATTTTCAAACCTTACTCAAATCGCTCCCGCAAAATTGATCATCTTTCGGAGAGGATCATATCATTTGGCATCGCAGACTTGAAGCCGTTCCAACTTCATCTTAATCATTCGGTTTTCATCACCACCCATACACGGTTTGATTCATTTTTCTTTTACCATACTATATAATTCCCTCACTTCACATCTCCTACCACATACAACATATACTATGTCCCTTACCTTCCTTCCCCATATTACCAAAACTTATCTTACCATATACACAAGTTCTTAGCCTTCCTATCTTTAAAAATATTTCGAACATACCTTATTCTCACGTGAACATCATGACCGAAGTCGAAGAAACTTCCCCAAAGTTTGACATAGCAACTATGATGAAGCAAATTGAGCAAATGTTTGATACTAAACTTAAAGCTCAACTTTGACCTATGCATGCACGCATGGAACAAATATAGAACCCTCAAGCTAGACGAACATTTCTCTCAAGGCGTACCTTGCGAGTTAATGATGAGTACTCAGCTGAAGAAGACTTCGAAAGAAATCCAAGAAGACATCGACGAGGTGCCAACAAGGATAATCGTCAAGATGGAAACTTGAGCAATATCAAACTCAACGTCCCTCCATTTCAAGGTAAGAGTGACCCCGAAGCATATCTTGATTGGGAAAGAAAAGTCGAACTCATGTTCGAATGTAATAACTACTCGAACCTAAAGAAAGTGAAGATGGCGGCCATTGAGTTCACCGATTACGCCATCATTTGGTGGGATCAAATGGTGAACAACCGAAGACGATACCGTGAGCCTCCTATTGAGATGTGGGAAGAGATGAAGACATTGATGAGAAAATGGTTTGTACCAAACTATTACTATCGAGAACTCTACAACCATTTACAAACGCTACGTCAAGGTACTAAAACTGTTGAAGAATATTTCAAGGAAATGGAAATCTTGATTATCCGAGCTAACATTGAAGAAGACCAAGAGGCTACCATGGCGAGATTCTTATCGGGACTAAATCGTGAAATACAAAACATGGTGGAACTCCATCCTTATTTTGAAGTAGAAGAAATGGTGCACATGGCAATCAAAATCGAAAATCAACTCAAAAGAAGAGGTAACACTCGAACTACTCCTAATACCTCTACTTGGAAAGCAACCCCAAATCATTATACTTCGAATGGAAAGAATCCTTCATGGAAAATCGAGGGGGGACCCTCTACGTCAAAACCCACGGCTGAAGCAAATGAACCAAAAAAGCAAGTTCAACCGAGTCGCAATCTTAATCGTAGTCGCGATATTCAATGTCATCGATGCCATGGAAGAGGACATTATGCTAACAATTGTCCGAATCAACGGGTAATGACCATACGACCTAACGGAGATATTGAGTCCGAGAGTGACAACGAGGGCAATGTTCAGCTGAAGGACGGATCCAAGGATGAATTGCCAACAGACATCACCTTAGTCGCTCGTAGAGCTTTAAGCATATAAGCGAAGGATGAAACGAACGAGCAACGGGAGAACCTATTCCATACACGATGTTACTTAAAGGATAAAGTTTGTAGCATGATTATAGACGGAGGGTCATGTACGAACGTCGCAAGCACCATAATGGTAGAAAACCTCGGACTACCTACTTCAAAACATCTTAAACCATACAAACTACAATGGTTGAATAATAGTGGCGAAAATAAAGTCACTAAACAAGTTTTAGTAGCATTTCGGATCGGTAAGTATCATGACGAAATACTATGTGATGTCGTACCAATGCAAGCCGGACATTTGTTGCTAGGACGGCCTTGGCAATTCGATCGGCATGTAATGCACAATGGGTGTACTAACAAGTACTCGTTCGATTTTAATCAACGCCAAATTACTCTTGCCCCTTTAACACCGCAAGAAGTCTACAAGGACCAACTCAAAATGCAAGAAGCGGACGATCTAAGAAGGAATGCCGAGATCAAAGGAAAACAAAACGAGAGTTCTAAAATCAGCCTCTACGCTAAGGCGGGAGAAATAGAACGGGCAATAAAAGAGCATCAACCCATAATAGTAATCTTGTTTAGAGAGACACTACTAACGACTAACAAGCTTAAGAGCTCTTTACCCGATGTTGTTTCTTCTCTTTTACAGGAATACCAAGATGTCTTTCCAGACAAGGCCCCACCCGGATTACCTCCCATTCGCGGTATCGAACATCAAATAGACTTCATTCCCGGAGCACAAATCCCGAACCGACCGACGTATCGGGCTAATCCAGAAGAAACAAAAGAAATTTAGAGGCAAGTAACCGAACTCATGAGCAAATGCCATGTACGAGAAAGTTTAAGCCACTGTGCCGTCCCCGTGCTGCTCGTACCGAAAAAGGATTCCACTTGGAGAATGTGTATTGATTGTCGAGCTATCAACAACATAACGGTAAAGTATCGACACCCCATTCCTGGTTTAGACGACATGTTAGACGAATTACATGGTTCTGTCATATTCTCTAAAATCGATTTTAAAAGTGGCTATCACCAATGATACGAATTATCCCGGAAAGGTGGATACGTATCGGTCGGAGTATATGTAGGTGTATGATAGCGGAAGTCTTTTTACGAGTATGGTTTTTTGGATGTATTTTTGGATGTAATATTGGATAAAGTGATAATATCGATCAAGAAGACTTGAACGATCAAGAACAAGGAATTATCGAACTAGACCTATAATTCGATAAGGTGATTTCTTCTCAAGACCTATTGAGAATCAATCGGATTAATACTCGAAAACGCGTCGAATAAAAATCAAGTTTCGGTAAAAATCATTTACCAAGGATAGAAATACAAAGTGTATTCTTTCACAACAACATTCAAATTCATTCATAATGATATTGCAAGACTTATCAAAGCCTATTTATAGAAAAAAAACTAAGTCTACCCATAACAATAAAAAAAACAATTCAAAGATTATAAAATCTTTGAATAATTAAAACAAATTAACATAAAATATAAAAAGGGAACACAAATCAAATAAAAGGGAGACACGATCCCTCAAATAAGTAAAGAAAGAAAAAGAGGACAAAAATACACAAAAGTGTATAAAATATGGGGGCTGCCGGCAGGGACTCGACCGTGTCCCGTGACACGGCCGCGGCGCGGTCGACAGGCGCCGGCAGGGACTCGACCGTGTCCGCTTGACACGGTCGCGGCGCGACAAGGACGTCTGACAGTGACTCGTCCGACAGTGACTCGGCACGGGCGCGGCGCGACAAGGACGTTCGGCATTGACTCGACCGTGTCCTGGAACACGGTCGGGCGTCTGGGCAGTCGGTTTTGGCTTATCCGAAAGAGTTCGACTCGGCCGTGTCTCGGGACACGGTCGAGTCTGGCCGGCAATCAGTTTCACAATTCTGGGACATCTCGGCATGGGTCGTGTCGGACGACACGGCCGAGTTTGGCCGGCAGCGCTCGGCATTTTCCGGCAGGTGGTGATATTTACGGCCGGTTGGACATTTTCCGGCAGGTTGGACACGGTCGAGCTCGTCAACTTGGTCCTTTTACGTCTTGTGTCCGTTTTCTCGTCTAAAAATGTCGTCGTACGTGCATGACGCGTTGTAAGGCCAATTACGTCGATCCTTGCTTCGTTTTCTTTATTCGGACTAGTCAATTCCGTATCATTCCCTCCCCCTTTAAAGGGAATTGTCCTCAATTCCGAACTCCCGTCGTTTCCAGATGAAATAGCTAAAACCTCCACGTATTTGATTTCGAAAATATCCGCAGTGCGTACATGACCTAAAATCTTGAGACGGTAGGTAATAGGGGATCTTAGGGAATCACCAAACAAATAACTATCATTATTAATGAAATAATAATAATTATTCTGTGAGGTAATACCGATATCACGATATGAATCATCATATAACCGGACATCTGAAATGGGAAGCATGACAGTAATAATAGGTCGCTCTTCATCGGATGCCATTTCAAGACCTGGGAAAAATGCTTCGTCGTCGACTTTCATATCAAAATCTTGGTAAGGCTCAAGATAAAGACGTTCCGGAATCATAACATCTTCTTGCTCCGTATCAAGAACCGAAAACACCTCATTCGAGTCTGCATCATTAATTGGACGAAAATCTTCAAAACAACTTTCATCGAGATATGGATCGTCGTCGGGCACAACATCAAAAATGGGAAGTATTAATGATTTCACGTCGGGTGCACCATCAAAAATGGGAAACACGGAATCAATTATGGGTTCCTCTTCGTCAACTGGTTCAGTATCAAATACTGGTGGCCCTTCATAATCCGGCCCGATTTCCATGACATTAATCGGCTCCTCATCACTAAAATAATTTGATCCGTTTTGATCAATTTGGCCAACACAACTAATTGGATCATGCTCATAATAGTAAGATCCAAGTTCGTCAATTAGGGAAATACGGCTCAACTCATCTTCTTCGTTGTATGGCGCCGTTGAAACCTCTATCTCGTCTACTTCATTAAAAATGACAGTAGGGACATCATCTTCATCGAGAAAGGACTCTGCTAGGAATTCTTTGATGGGGAAAAACCTTTGATCGAATGTCGGCGGCGGGGCATCGAAGGACTGGTGGTGGGGGAATAATGTGTGGTGGTATGGTTTGAACCTTCGATTGAAATATTTTATGAATTTTTGCCAATCTCTGATTTTTGGCTTACGTTGTTGTGAACGGGACTGTTTCAGTTTTTGCCACCAGACGGCGGTGCTACCGCGGAGGCGTCTTGCCACCAACGAAACACGGCGGTTGATCGGGGCAGCCTTGAAGTCCGAGTGCTCCTCACAAGCACGGAGCCAATCTATGCACGCATCTGGATTACTATATCCGTAAAACTCCGGTATGTTGCGGAATTTAGCCAAGAAATCAATATCGTTGGCGTCGTCTCTGCGTCTTGCTTGCATACGTTGCTCCGGTAAGCAGTTTAGTGCATCACGGAGTTTCATAAATAAATCGAGATCGGAGAAATCCATAACAAGAGTCAAGAGATAGTTCTTCACAAGAAATCATTGAAGAAATCACCCAAGGAGATGACCTTGGGCTCCGATACCACTTATGATAAGAATTCGCCTGGCAAGATGAATACGTATCGGTCGGAGTATATGTAGGTGTATGATAGCGGAAGGCTTTTTACGAGTATGGTATTTTTGGATGTATTTTTAGATGTAATATCGGATAAAGTGATAATATCGATCAAGAAGACTTGAACGATCAAGAACAAGGAATTATAGAACTAGACCTATAATTTGATAAGGTGATTTCTTCTCAAGACCTATTGAGAATCAATCGGATTAATACTCGAAAACGCGTCGAATAAAAATCAAGTTTTGGTAAAAATCATTTACCAAGGATAGAAATACAAAGTGTATTCTTTCACAACAACATTCAAATTCATTCATAATGATATTACAAGACTTATCAAAGCCTATTTATAGAAAAAAACTAAGTCTACCCATAACAATAAAAAAAACAATTCAAAGATTATAAAATCTTTGAATAATCAAAACAAATCAACATAAAATAGAAAAATGGAACACAAATCAAATAAAAGGGAGACACAATCCCTCAAATAAGTAAAGAAAGAAAAAGAGGACAAAAATATACAAAAGTGTATAAAATATGGGGCCTGCCGGCAGGGACTCGACCGTGTCCCGTGACACGGCCGCGGCGCGATCGACAAGCGCTGGCAGGGACTCGACCGTGTCCGCTTGACACGGCCGCGGCGCGACAAGGATGTTTGACAGTGACTCGTCCGACAGTGACTCAGCACGGGCGCGGCGCGACAAGGACATTCAGCATTGACTCGACCGTGTCCTGGAACACGGTCGGGCGTCTGGGCAGTCGGTTTTGGCTTATCCGGAAGAGTTCGACTCGGCCGTGTCTCGGGACACGGTCGAGTCTCGGCAACGATCGATTTCCACAGTGCAGGACATCTTGGCACGGGCCGTGTCGGACGACACAGCCGAGTTCGGCCGGCAGCGCTCGGCATTTTTCGGCAGGTGGTGATATTTCCGGCCGGTTGGACACGGTCGAGCTCGGCAACTTGGTCCTTTTACGTCTTGTGTCCGTTTTCTCGCCTAAAAATGTTGTCGTACGTGCATGACGCGTTGTAATGCCAATTACGTCGATCCTTGCTTCGTTTTCTTTATTCGGACTAGTCAATTCCGTATCAACCAAATACGAATGAAAGAAGGAGACGAATGGAAAACCGCGTTTAAAACTAAATACGGGCCTTATGAATAGATGGTAATGCCATTCGGATTCACAAACGCTCCTAGTACTTTTATGCGCCTAATGAACCATATCTTTCGTACTTACCTAGGAAAATTTGTGGTGGTATACTTCGATGATATACTAATCTATAGCAAAAACTTAGGCGAACACATTAAGCATCTTCGAACGGTAATGGAAATACTTAAGGAAGAAAAGTTGTATGCCAACCTAAGTAAATGCACTTTCTGCCCGGATAAGATAGTATTCTTGGGGTTCGTTGTTAGTGCACAAGGAATTCAAGTAGACACGGAAAAGGTAAAAGCTATTCAAGAATGGACAAGTCCTAAAAATATTGGCGACGTAAGAAATTTTCACGGACTCGCTAGTTTTTATCGACGCTTTGTGCCTAATTTCAGCACCCTAGCCGCACCAATGACCGAAATACTAAAAAGGAACGTAGGGTTTAAATGGGGAGAAGCGCAAGAAACGACCTTTAAGTTATTAAAAGAAAAGCTAACTAAGGCCCCGGTTTTATCACTTCCCAATTTCACTAAGTCTTTTGAGATTGAATGTGACGCATCCGGAACAGGGATAGGAGCCGTGCTAATGCAAGAAGGGAAACCGATAGCTTACTTTAGTGAGAAATTGGGTGGTCCCACACTTAATTATCCTACATATGACAAAGAACTCTACGCTTTGGTCAGAGCATTGAAAACATGGCAACATTATTTATGGCCAAAACAGTTCGTAATCCATACGGACCACGAGTCTCTAAAACACTTAAAGGGACAATATAGCCTCAACAAAAGACATGCTAAGTGGATAGAGTTTATTGAGACTTTTCCTTATGTGACGTTACAAAAAAGGTAAAGAAAATGTGGTCGCCGATGCTCTCTCTCGAAGGTATGCACTTATCTCCACTCTTGATACTAAATTACTTGGGTTTGAACATATTAAAGAATTATATGCCAATGATCTTGATTTCGTGCAAGTTTACAAAGAATGTGAACAAATGGCCTAGGACCAATTCTACAAACATGATGGTTATTTGTTTCGTGGAAATCAGTTATGTATTCCTGCTTGTTCGTTGCGAGAATTATTTATGCATGAAGCATATAGTAGTGGTTTAATGGGACACTTCGGAATAACAAAAACTTCAGCTATTTTACATGAACATTTTTATTGGCCGCGTATGAAGCGTGATATTGAACGAATTTGTAATCGATGCTTAACCTGTAAACAAGCTAAATCAAAAGTGTTGCCTAATGGATTATATACCCCCTTACCTATTTCTACTAAACCATAGGTAGATATCTCTACGGACTTCGTCTTAGGACTACCAAGAAGTAAAAATGGAAAAGGCTCAATTTTTGTGGTGGTTGATAGGTTTTCAAAAATGGCACACTTTATTTCATGTCACAAAACTGATGATGCTTCACACCTCGCAAATCTATTCTTTAAGGAAAGAATAAGACTACATGGAATGCCTCGGACAATTGTGTCTGATCGAGATGCAAAATTTTTAAGTTATTTTTGGAAAACCTTTTGGGGAAAACTGGGCACAAAATTACTATTTTCAACTACTTGCCATCCCCAAACAGACGGACAAACTGAAGTTGTTAACAGAACATTATCCACTTTATTAAGAGCATTTATTAAAAAGAATATCAAAACATGGGAAGAAAGCCTCCCTCACGTTGAATTTGCATATAATCGATCGGTACATTTAGCTACTAAATATTCTCTATTCGAAATTGTATATAGCTTTAACCCTTAACTCCTTTGGATTTAATTCCCCTGCGTATTTCTGAGTTTGTTAATTTAGATGGTGCTAAAAAGGCTGAGTTTGTCAAAAAAATACACGAGCAGGCACGTTTAAACATTGAAACAAGGACTAAGCAATATGCAAAACAAGCCAACAAAGGGCGCTAAAAGATAATTTTTGAAGCAGGAGATTGGGTTTGGTTACATATGCGAAAAGAAATATTTCCTAAACAACGATGATCTAAGCTACTTCCGCGGGGAGGTGGTCCTTTTCAAGTCCTGGAGCGCGTCAACGACAATGCCTACAAACTGGATTTACTAGGTGAGTATAATGTCAGTGCTACTTTTAATGTGGCTGACTTAAGCTGTTTTGATGCAGGTGACGAAACGGATTTGAGGGCAAATCCTTTTCAAGAGGAGGGGAATGATGCGAACACGCTACAGAATGCAAAGGAACCGATTCAAGTACCTCTCGGACCCATCACAAGGGCAAAAGCTAAAAGATTCAAAGACTCCATCAATGGTCTAGTTTAAATTATTTGGGGAAGAGAATTGGCTAAGAAACCGATCGAGACAGACATCAAAAGCAAAGCACCTATCAATGTCATCAAGATACACGAAGAAGAAGATCCGGGCATCATTATGGGATGAAGATTTTCGGCCCAAATTCAAGCCACTAGCCGTTGGAATAAAGAAGAACAAAGAAGAAAGTTTCACAAAGTCTTCTACACATGATGCCACTTTTGCTACAAAGTCTTGGTGCAATTTCAAAGTCTTAAAGTAAAAGTGAAGATCTTGGTCATCATCACACTTCTCCTAGCCGTTGCAAGCCTTCCTCATGTCACGGCCATCATCATCATTTTTGTTCTTCTCATTTTTGTCTTAAACTTTCTAAGATTCTTCTTTTGGTGTAATCATTACTTAGAGGCTCCTCTTTTACCTATATAAGGAGCATTTTCGGATTTTTTGGAAGATACTTTTTTTTGAAGACTCAAAATACTTTGTATTGCATAAGTTTTGATAACTTATTGGTTTGGTTGTATCTCTATACAAAATAGCACTTCATTTATCACCCGAAGTGTCGTTTTCCATTTGATTTCAAGGTTCGTCGAGTGTATAAATGGTTGGGTTCTAGTTATATTGCTAGAGTTTGCACTTTACACTTTGTCGGGTTAAGGAGCTCCTTTCATCCGCCAAAATTCATCCATCTTGGTTACATTACGATTATTCACTTATATTTTCAAACCTTACTCAAATCGCTCCCGCAAAATTGATCATCTTTCGGAGAGGATCATATCAGTGATGCACCCGGTATAAGATCGACTTGGTGTTCAATCCCACGTAAGGGCGGAAAACCCAGTGGTAAGTCTTCCGAAAAAACATCCACAAATTCGCGTAACAAGGTATCGATCTCCCCTTTGCCTTGCACAACCACGTCAGCGTCTCGTGTTTCTTTAATCATCAAAAAATACACACGCTCGCCATCATCAATAGCGTACTTCACCTCTTTCTCACTAGCAAACATAGTAAGTTTCGGTTTTTCCACCTGGCTGGAACTCATCGAACGAATAGCATGAGGTGACATTGGTTTAAGCACAATCTTTTTGCCTTTATCCCATAATTCATATTCGTTACTCCTTCCTCGATGTAAAACATCTCTATCAAATAGCCATAGTCGTCCTAAGAGTATATGGCATGCATCCATCGGGAGTACATCACATAATACGTCGTCACCGTATAAACCTATAGTTAAACCGACCCATACTTGTTTCGAAACTTTCAGTTTACTCCCATCATCGAGTCAATGTAAGGCGTATGGTTTTGGATGAGTAGTAGTGATGAGTCCGAGCTTCGTCACCATCTCACTTGAAGCAATGTACAACTTCCTCCATCGTTTATCAAACTACACCATTTGTCTTTGATTTGACACTTGGTGTGGAATATTTGGTCTCGTTGTTCCGTATCCCTCGAAACTGTTTTGACTTGCAAAGTGCGAAGGACTAGACTCATATCATAATCTGGAGCATCGTAAGCCTCACACTCCTTTTCTTCTTCGGTGTCCACATCAAACACATCACCAAGCCTTTCTCTTTCATCCTCGACTAACAATTCTTCCCGGACCTCAAGAGCCTCTCTTAGTGTCACCACCTGTTTGTTCGGGCCCGCATTTTGGTAATGACCGAACCCTTGACACTTGAAACATCGTACCTTCGCCAAACTTGTTTCCTTAGGTACGTAGGGAGCCTTAGGAGCCGTGATAGGGACCGGACATGGCGTGGTGCTTTTAGTACCTGAACTTGAACCGATACTTGGATTTTCGAATTTGGAAGGAAATTCAGGTCTTGAAAACTTCACCTTATTTTGGGCCTCTATTTTTACACATAGTCCACATAAAGTATCGAAATCTTCATATGGGTACAATTCCACCGTGTTAGCTGATGCGATATTGACACCTCCAAACGAAGTAAACGAAGTAAGAATTGACGTAAGTGACGATACCACATTGCATGCACATGCACCTACGTACTTCGGTGAGAAAACAAATGCGGAAATGGGAACGATCTTAATAATCGGAACCGGGATAACTTAGACGTATCAAATATGCATACAAAATCGGCCACATTAGGGGGAGATTTTGGCCGATTGTGTTTGGAGATCCATGAGGATCTTTGTCCCCTCTACTTCGAAGATTGCTTTTCATTTTCAAAGTCCACCACAAGATAATCAAAGATAAGGAGATTTGGCTCACTCCACACCACCTACCTCGGCTGAACAAGAAGGAAGAAGATGCCAAGAAGTTGCTTCCATTTTCAATCCTTTGTCAAAGTCTTACAAAACAATATCACATGGGAAAGATTTTATCTCCTCCTTTGAACTACCCCACGGCCAAAATGCAAGGAAGTGGCCAAGCTTGTTGTTGTTTCTTTTCTTTGTCAAAGTCTTGATAGATTAGTTTAATATTTGCTTGATTTTTAGTTTGATCTTGTTTGATCTTGTAATGGCTATTTATAGGCCTCATCTTCAACCTTTTGAAAGCATCTTGAAGGACAAAAACGAAATACATTGTGTATTACTTCTTGTTGAATGATTTTCATCAAAACCTTGGTTATAATTCGATGCGTTTTCGAGTTGTAATCTAATCGATTCTCAATAGGTCTTGAGGAAAGATTACCTTATCAAACTATAGGTCTAGTTTGATAAATCACTTTCATATTGTTCTTGTTTATGTAAGCCGAATTGCCTTACTTTCGGTTATTTTCTAACGAGCGTTACATATATCCGATTGTTGTGAGGATCAATAATATTTCCGTTGCATTACCGGCGAATTTTTGTCCGTCTTTATACGTAATTCGTATCATTAGTGGCATCGGAGACCAAGGTTATTTCCTTGTCGAAATTCTCTTGGCGATTTTCTTGTTAAAGCTATCTTATCATGGATTTTCCGACGTTGATTTCATGGAGAAACTCCGTGAGGCACTACACAACTTTCAAGAACCATGTTTTCAAGCTAGAAGAGTGGGATATGACGCACATTCACCACGTCATATAGATGAATTTAAAGTAAATGAACTTCCGGAATTTGTCGGAGGTACCAATCCCGAAGTCTACTTGGAGTGGGAGAGGAAGATTGAACGTATATTCGACTTCAAGAACCTTAACAATGAGAAACGTTGTAAATATGCGATTCTTATGTTAGGGAAGGGCGCTTCCCTATGGTTCGAGGGTGTGAAAACACAACGAGCTCTTGCGGGAAAGGAGAAGATCCGTTCTTGGGATTCTTTGCAGAAAAAACTACGTAAAAGGTATGTCCCGACATCACATCGGTTAACCTTGTACCAAAAGATTGCCGAATTCGTACAAGGGAAACTAAGTGTGGGAGAATACATTGAAGAATTTGAAGGCTTGGCCTTAATGGGAGAACTCGAAGAAAATGAAGAACAAAGAATGTCGCGTTTCTTACGTGGCCTAAACCGAAACATTGCAAATACGGTGGAATTATACCCCTGCGGAGATTTTGATACTTTATGCGGACTATGCATAAAGATAGAAGCTCAAAACAAGTTGAAGTTTGCCAAACCCGAATTCCCATACAAATTCAGAAATGCAAGTGCCGGCTCGAGTTCGACTACGAAACTTACCGCGCCTTTTCAAGTCTCTACCCCGGCCCCGAAGGTTCCTCACGTGTCCAAAGAAACGAGTTTGACTAAAGTACGATGCTTTAAATGTCAAGGCTTTGGTCACTATCAAAATGCATGTCCAAATAAACGGGTGGTCACGTTAAGAGAAGCTCTTGCGGTCCGAGACGAACTTTTAGTCGAGGACTAGAAGGAAGGACTTGGTGACGTATTTAACATGGAGGCCGAGGAAGAGAACGAGGAATGTGAGACTTATGATGCTCCAGAATATGATACTACTTTAGTGCTTCGAGCTCTACATACCAAAATCATTCCAAGTGATACGGAGCAAAGAGACCAAATCTTTCATTCCAAATGTCGAGTCGGAGAAAAATGGTGTAGTTTGATAATCGACGGAGGAAGTTGCACGAATGTAGCTTCAAATGAGATGGTTACCAAACTCGGTCTAACTACTACGGCTCACCCGAGACCGTATGCTTTACATTGGCTCGATGATGGAAGTAAAGTGAAGGTGTCGAGACAAGTACGGGTCAACTTAACTATGGGACCATACGGAGACGATGTGTTTGCGACGTGCTCTCGATGGATGCATGTCACGTACTTTTGGGACGACCATGGATGTTCGACCGAGATGTTTTACATCGAGGTCGGAGTAATGAATATGAATTACGAGACAAAGGAAAGAAGATTGTACCAAACCAATGTCCCCGCAAGCTATCCGTTCGATGAGTTCCAGTCGAGTGGAGAAACCGAAACTCACTATGCTTGCTAGCGAGAGGGAAATGGAACATGCCATTAATGACGGGGAGCGAGTATATTTGGGGATGCTTAAAGAGACACGAGACGAGAACATGGGAGTACAAAACGGAGGAGAGATAGATGTGTTATTACACGAATTTGAGGATGTCTTTCCCGAAGAATTACCATCGGGTTTACCACCTATTCGTGGTATTGAACACCAAATCGATCTTATACCGGGAGCACCACTTCCTAATAAATCCGCTTATAGATGTAATCCCGAGGAGACGAAGGAGTTACAAAGACAAGTCGAAGAACTTTTGGACCGCGGGTATGTCCGGGAGAGTTTGAGTCCGTGTGCGGTTTCGGTCTTACTTGTCCCTAAGAAAGATGTTTCTTGGCGGATGTGTGTGGATAGTCGGGCCGTGAACAATATCACTGTCAAATATCGGTTCCCTATCCCGAGACTTGATGACATGTTAGACGAACTACATGGTTCGGTGGTCTTTTCAAAAGTGGATTTACGAAGCGGATATCATCAAATTCGAATGCGAGAAGGTGACGAGTGGAAGACGGCCTTCAAAACGAAAAATGGATTATATGAATGGACTGTTATGCCGTTCGGTCTTACAAATGCGCCTAGTACCTTCATGAGGTTGATGAACGAAGTGCTTAAACCATTTCTGGGGAAATTCGTGGTTCTATATCTAGATGACATCCTGATCTATAGTCAATCACTATAAGAACATTTCGAGCACTTAAGGCAAATCTTCCAAACCTTGAGGGACCGAAAACTATATGGAAAAAAAGAGAAGTGTTCATTCCTAGTCGAGAGTATAGATATTCTTGGCTATGTCGTTTCAAAGGACGGAGTGGCGGTTGATCAAACAAAAATCGAAGCAATTAAGTCTTGGCCGACCCCTACGACCGTGACGGAAGTGAGGTCATTTCACGGAATTGCTTCTTTTTATCGGAGGTTTATTCGAGACTTTAGCACCATTTCAAGTCCGATAACGGAGTGTTTAAAAAAGGGACCATTTGTATGGAACGGGGCTGCCCAAGGCGCGTTCGAAAAGTTAAAAGCCAAATTATGCGAAGCACCGATCCTAACACTACCCGATTTTACTCAACCATTCGAAGTTGAATGTGATGCTAGTGGAGTTGGAATTGGAGCAGTTCTCATTCAAGGTAAACGACCTATCGCTTACTTTTTGGAGAAATTGAACGGTGCTCGGTTGAATTATTGCACTTACGATAAAGAATTCTATGCTATCGTAAGGGCCCTTGATTATTGGAGTCATTACCTTCGACCGAAACATTTTATTCTACACTCGGACCACGAATTATTGAAATACATTAACGGACAACACAAACTGAGTCCGAGGCATGCCAAGTGGGCGGAATTCCTACAATCGTTTCACTTTTCATCCAAGTACAAAGACGGTAAAAGCAATGTCATTGCGGATGCGTTATCTAGAAGGTATGCTTTACTTTCTACTCTGGAGGTTCGGTTACTTGGTTTCGAAATGTTGAAGGAGTATTATGAAAATGATGCGGATTTTGGAGAAGTTTTTACTCGTTGCAAATCTGGTCCGTTTGGGGAGTTCATGTTACAAGATGATTTCCTATTTAAGGGAAATAGACTGTGTGTTTCAAAATCGGCGGTTCGGGAATTGTTGGTTCAGGAGGCTCACGGAGGAGGCTTAGCAGGTCACTTTGGCACAGCTAAGACATTGGAGGTACTTAAAGAACATTTCTTTTGGCCAAAAATGCTAAAAGACGTTTACAATGTTTTAAGTAAATGTGTAACATGTCACATCGCAAAGAGTTCGTTCAAATTGGGATCGTATATGCCTCTACCGGTTCCAGAAAGACCGTGGGAAGATGTATCAATGGATTTTATCGTCGCTTTACCCCGTACTCACCGAGGTAAAGATGCTATTATGGTGGTTGTTGATCGTTTCTCAAAAATGGCTCATTTCGTGATACGGAATTTAACTAGTCAAAATGAAGAAGACGGAGCAAGGATAAAAATAAACGGCCTTACAACGCGTCATGCATGTACGGCGACATTTTTTGGCGAGAAAACGGACATAAGACGTGGAGTCTCGGTCTCAGCCGTGTCATATAACACGGCCCGTGTCATGCTATGCCGGAAGGTCGACAATCGGCCGGAAAATGGACGAACTGCCGGAAAAATCACCACCTGCCGGAAAAATCACCACCTGCCGGAACTGGCCGATCGCTGCCGACCACCACCTGCCGGAACTGGCCGATCACTGCCGACCAAACCTGGCCGTGTCCGAGATGTCCTAGAAAGTGAAATCTCGCTGCCGACCGAACCCGACCGTGTCGTCCGACACGGCCCGTGCCGACACAACCCGACCGTGCCAGGCGACACGGCCGAGTCACACTCTTCCGGATAGTAAATTCCCGCTGTCCGACCAACCCGACCGTGCCAGGCGACACGGTCGAGTCTTGCCGAACATGTGCGCCCGCACATGCCGCCGCGGCCGTGCCGATCGGCACGGGCCGTGTCCGACAGTCAGCAAACTCACATTATTGCTGATTTTTTTGTGTTTTTTTTGTTGTTTTCCCTCCCCTCACATGTCATGATTAAACTTGCATGTTATGTGGGGTGACTTATAATCATTTTGTTGTGTGATTCCCCCTCCCTATCATTTGATTCATTTGTATTTTATTTGATGCTTTTGTTTTATTCCTTAGTTACTAAGAAGACTACCGTGCTATAAGTAGTCTTGTTCTTGCTTTCATATTGTACATTGTATGTTGAAGAAATAAGAATACACTTGTGTTTTCTTGGTGAATGCTTTTCATCAAAACCTTGATTATAATTCGACGCGTTTTCGAGTTTTAATCGAATCGATTCTCAATAGGTCTTGAGGAAAGATTATCTTATCAAACTATAGGCCTAGTTTGATAAATCATTCATATTGTTCTTGTTTATGTAAGCCGAATTGCCCTACTTTCGGTTATATCTTATGAGTGTTACACATATTCGAGTGTTGTGAGGATCAATTATATTTCCGCTGCTGATACGAATTCTCACTTGGGATGCGAATTCGCTATCGATACAGCGGAAGGCTTTTTGATGAACGGAAGCTATCGACAAGAAACTGTCGGGAACTGGTGACAACAGCTCGCTATAGCAACAATACTGACGAGTGATGAATGCGGTAATTCGATACAGCCACAAGACAGGAATTTGGTCCAAACGAAAAGACGGGAAACAGGCCACCCCCAAACGGTGACACTCGAAACAGCACGTTTCGTTCGGAAGCGAATTTAAAACAGGAAACAAGTTCGAAGGATCGAACAACACTTTATACAAAATATTGAACAAGTATAAAACTGTATCGAAAAATAAACAGAATATCGAAACAAGATATAAATAGCTGTTTTGATACGAAACCGACTACTCCAAGTGAAGAAGACGAAGTAAGAATTGACATAAAACACCTCGACCATACTCCAACGTACTTGGGCGAGAGAACTGAAACGAGGCCTGGAGTTACATTGATAATCGGAATTGGGGTAACTTAAAGACAACTTGCATCTTGGGGAGGGGAGGAAATTCAAGTGGCAATTAAACAATAAAAGAATGTTCAGCTTTCTCTTACAAAAGCAGCAGGATTCTTGGCAAAAGTAATTTATCAAACTTGACTTGGAGACAAGACCCAACTTTTACTTTTGTCAACAAGTGACATGTAGAACCTTTTATTATCCTTCATTATTTTAAAGAACAACTTGTAATAGTTTAAGTTATTTTGTCGTGCCACTTTTGCCTATAAATAGTGGCGGTAGAGTTGTAATAGGAGAATTATTGAATGTTGAAGAATTGAGAACACTTTGTGTTTTTTTACAGTGAATGCTTTTCATCAAAACTTGGTTTTTATTCGACGCGTTTTGAATACTAATCTGATTGATTCTCAATAGGTCTTGAGGAGAAATCACTTTATCAAATTATAGGTCTAATTTGATAAAACTTCTATTTATACCCTGTTTCGATATTCAGTTCATTCTTTGATACAGCTTGATACTTGTTCAATATTTCGTATAAAGTGTTGTTCGATCCTTGAACGTGTTTCTGTCTTAAAGTCGCTCCGAACGAAACGTCTGTTTGAGTCTTTTCATTTGGGCTAAATTCTGTCTTGTGGTCAGTATCGAATCACCGCCTTCATCACTCGCTTGATATTATTCTTTATGGCGTTTATGCCTTGATGCCAAGCGTTTCTTGCCGATAGCTTCCGCTCGTCAAAAAAAAAAAGTCTTCCGCTGTATCGATAGCGAATTCGCATAACCAGTGAGAATTCGTATCATAAGTGGCATCGGAGCCCAAGTTCTTGATCTTTGGCATTATGGATCTCAACGACGCTGATTTCTTGGCAAAACTTCGTGACGCATTACGTGACGTACCAGAACAACGCGACCAGCGTTGGCAACCTAGGCGTGGTGACTATGAACGACCCTCATGCCATGTCGAAGAGTTTAAGGTGAACGAGCTTCCAGAGTTCGTTGGAGGGACAGACTCGAAGTTTACGGAATGGGAACGAAAAATTGATCGTATGTTCGAATTTAAAGACCTTGATGATGAGAAAAGGTGTAAGTATGCAATTCTCAAGTTAGGGAAAGGAGCTTCACTTTGGTACGAAGGAATTAAAACACGAAGAGCTCGTGCGGGGAAGGAAAAGATCCGTTCGTGGGATTCATTAAAAAGAAAACTTCGTAAAAGATATGTGCCAACATCACACCGGTTATCCTTATACAGAAAGATTGCAGATCTCATGCAAGGAAAGTTAAATGTCAGTGAGTACATTGAGGAGTTTGAGAATCTAACCTTAATGGGAGAGATAGAGAAGAATGAGGAACAAAAGATGTCGCGATTCTTGCGTGGCTTGAACCGAAGCATAGCTAACTCGGTGGAACTGTATCCACACGAGGACTTCGATACATTATGTGGGTTATGTGTGAAATTAGAAGCTCAAAACAGGATGAAGATGTATAAACCCGAGTTTCCAGTCAAGTTTGGAAACCCAAGCGTCGGATCTAGTTCAGCTGCTAAGGCAACTGTACCGACTCCGGTTCCTGTTGCGATTCTGCTAAGGCGATGTACCTACGTGCGAAGGAGACGAGTTTGGCTAAAGTGAGATGTTTCAAATGTCAAGGGTTCGGGCATTATCAAAATGCTTGTCCGAACAAGCGAGTGGTGACACTAAGGGAAGGCATCACGATCCGAGACGAGTTGTTAATTGAGGAAGAAAAGTGGGTGGCGTATTTGATTTCGACATTAAGGACGAAGAAGGAGAGGAATGCGAGACTTACGATGCTCCAAGCTATGACACGGCTTTAGTTCTGCGAACGCTACAGGCCAAAGCTGTATCGAATGATTCGGAACAGCGAAATCAAATATTTCACACAAAGTGTCAAATTGGAAAGAAATGGTGTAGTTTGATCGTTGATGGAGGGAGTTGCACCAACGTCGCTTCAAGAGACATGGTGACTAAACTCGGGCTGACCACTACGGCTCACCCGAAACCTTACACTTTGCATTGGCTCGATGATGGGAGCAAAATAAGGGTAACTAAACAAGTGAGGATTGGACTAGCCATGGGTTCATATGAAGACAACGTATTATGTGATGTACTCCGATGGATGCATGCCATGTCTTGTTGGGAAGACCATGGATGTTTGATAGGGACGTTTTACACCGAGGAAGAAGCAATGAGTACGAGTTACGGGATAAAGGCAAGAAGATTGTGCTTAAACCAATGTCACCTCAAGCTATTCACTCTATGAGTTCTAGTAGGAGTGAAAAGCCAAAACTGGCCATGTTTGCGAGCGAACGGGAGATGGAACATGCTATTAATGATGGCAAGTGTGTGTACTTGTTGGTTCTGAAGGAGGCACAGAATGGTAACATAGTTGTACGGAACGAAAGGATGGATGTCTTATTACGCGAATTTGTGGATGTTTTTCCCGAAGAATTACCGTCGGGTTTACCACCAATTCGCGGGATTGAACATCAGATCGACCTCATACCGGGTGTGTCGTTGCCTAACAAAGCTGCCTATAGATGTAATCCCGAGGAAACAAGGGAATTACAAAACCAAATCGAAGAACTGATGGATCGTGGATACGTTCGAAAGCTAAGCCCTTGTGCGGTTCGGTATTCTTGGTTAGAAGAAAGACGGATCTTGGAGGATGTGTATTGTGATCAGTGTGAACAATATAACCATCAAGTATCGATTTCCGATTCCGAGGCTTGATGACATGTTGGACGAATTACGGATCGGTGATCTTTTCAAAAGTTGATCTACGAAGTGGTTATCACCAGATTCGAATGCGAGAAGGAGATGAGTGGAAGACTGACCTTCAAAACTAAACACGGGCTGTATGAATGGACCGTTATGCCGTTCGGTCTTACAAATGCGCCGAGTACTTTCATGCGCTTGATGAATGAGGTACTTAAGCCATTTTTAGGGAAATTTGTGGTTGTATACTTAGATGATATTTTGATCTACAGCCGATCGTTGCAAGAACATTTCGAACACTTGAGGCAAGTCTTCGAAACCCTTAGAGACCAGAAGCTGTATGGAAAAAGGGAGAAGTGCTCATTTTTGGTCGAAAGTATAGTCTTTCTTGGCTATATTGTTTCAAAGGATGGAGTGTCGGTCGATCAAGCGAAGATCGAAGCAATTAAGTCTGGCGGTTCCCCTCTGATGACGGAGGTTAGATCGTTCCACGGATTGGCTTCATTTTACCGAAGATTCATTCGAGACTTCAGTACCATTGCAAGCCCAATAACCGAATGTTTGAAGAAGGGCACGTTTAATTGGAGCAGGGCTGCTCAGGATTCATTTACAAATTTGAAGGCAAAGTTGTGCGAGGCACCAATCTTAGCATTACCTGATTTTTCGCAACCGTTTGAGGTAGAGTGTGATGCTAGCGGAGTTGGCATTGGAGCGGTTCTCATTCAGGGGAAGAGACCTATTGCTTATTTTTCAGAGAAGTTAAACGGTGCTCGTCTCAATTATTGTACGTACGACAAGGAGTTTTATGCTATTGTGAGGGCTCTAGATCATTGGAGTCACTATCTTCGGCCAAGGCATTTTATCTTACACTCGGACCATGAATCTTTGAAGTACATTAACGGGCAACACAAGTTAAGTCCCAGGCATGCGAAGTGGGTGGAATTCTTACAATCGTTTCACTTTTCATCGAAGTATAAGGATGGCAAGAGCAATATTGTGGCAGATGCATTGTCTAGGCGTTATGCCTTACTCGCCACTCTTGATGTTCGATTGCTTGGATTCGATACAGTAAAGGAGTATTACGAAGGTGATGCGGATTTTGGCGAGACCTTCGTCCGGTGCAAACCTGGCCCGGTGGGAGAATTTTCGATACAGGAGGGCTTTCTTTTTAAGGGAAATCGGCTTTGTCTACCAAGGCACACGATTCGAGAATTGCTGGTTCGAGAGGCTCATGGGGGAGGTTTGGCTGGCCACTTTGGTTCGGCCAAGACATTGGAGGTGCTTAAAGAACATTTTTTTTGGACAAGGATTCAGGGGGATGTTCATAATATAATTAGTAAATGTGTGACGTGCCATGTTGCGAAGAGTTCGTTCAAACCAGGAGTCTACACACCTTTACCGATTCCGGAGAGACCGTGGGAAGATGTCTCAATGGATTTCATTGTGGCTTTGCCTCGAACCCAACGAGGTAAGGATGCGATTATGGTGGTCGTCGATCGTTTTTCAAAGATGGCTCATTTTGTTCCTTGTCACAAAACCGATGATGCGAGTAATGTTGCTGACTTGTATTTTCGAGAGGTGGTGCGATTACATGGAGTTCCGAAAACTATTGTTTCGGACCGGGACTCAAAGTTTCTAAGCTACTTTTGGAACACGTTATGGAGGAAGGTAGGAACCAAGCTTTTGTTTAGTACTTCACATCATCCTCAAACCGACGGACAAACTGAAGTGACGAATCGACCACGGGGACCCATTGCGAGGCTTGGTGAGCAAAACACAAAAGGACGGGATGCGAATCGCACATGCGGAGTTTGCTTATAATCGATCTCCTACTCATGCCACTGCACACTCTCCATTTGAAGTAGTTTACGGACTGAATCCTTACATACCACTAGATCTAATTCCACTACCAAGTGACGAATTAGTGCATAAGGATGCGGAGTCGAAGCTGAAATCAATGATGAAATTAAACGAACAGGTGCGGGATCGAATCAAGGAAATAAACGAGGCATACAAAAGGAAGTCGAATAAGCAAAGAAGGCCGAGACTATTCGAGGTTGGAGATTTAGTTTGGTTACATTTGAGGAAGGAACGATTCCCGAGTAAGCGTAAGAACAAGTTAATGCCACGAGCTGAGGGACCATTTAAAATAATTGCGAAGGTGAATGACAATGCTTACAAGTTGGAACTTCCGGGTGATTACGGAGTACATGCTACTTTCAACGTAGGTGATCTATCCCCTTACCTTGACGACAATGGGATTGCGGAATTGAGGGTAATTCCTTTTAAAGAAGGAGGGAATGATACGAAACCGACTACTCCAAGTGAAGAAGACGAAGTAAGAATTGACATAAAACACCTCGACCATACTCCAACGTACTTGGGCGAGAGAACTGAAACGAGGCCTGGAGTTACATTGATAATCGGAATTGGGGTAACTTAAAGACAACTTGCATCTTGGGGAGGGGAGGAAATTCAAGTGGCAATTAAACAATAAAAGAATGTTCAGCTTTCTCTTACAAAAGCAGCAGGATTCTTGGCAAAAAGGGCGGCTGTCAAACTTCAACTTGGAGACAAGACCCAACTTTTACTTTTGTCAACAAGTGACATGAAGAACCTTTTATTATCCTTCATTATTTTAAAGAACAGCTTGTAATAGTTTAAGTTATTTTGTCAGGCCACTTTTGCCTATAAATAGTGGCAGTAGAGTTGTAATAGGAGAATTATTGAATGTTGAAGAATTGAGAACACTTTGTGTTTTTTTTCTGGTGAATGCTTTTCATCAAAACTTGGTTTTTATTCGACGCGTTTCGAATACTAATCTGATTGATTCTCAATAGGTCTTGAGGAGAAATCACTTTATCAAATTATAGGTCTAATTTGATAAAACTTCTATTTATACCTGTTTGATATTGATTCATTCTTTGATACGACTTGATACTTGTTCAATATTTCGTATAAAGTGTTGTTCGATCCTTGAACGTGTTTCTGTCTTAAAGTCGCTTCGAACGAAGCGTCTTGTTTGAGTCTTTTCATTTGGGCCAAATTCTGTCTTGTGGTCAGTCGAATCACGCCTTCATCACTCGCAGTATTGTTCTTTGTAGCGGTATTTATGATGCCCGACAGTTTCTTGCCGATAGCTTCCGCTCGTCAAAAAAAAAGTCTTCCGCTGTATCGATAGCGAATTCGCATAACCAGTGAGAATTCGTATCATAAGTGGCATCGGAGCCCAAGTTCTTGATCTTTGGCATTATGGATCTCAACGACGCTGATTTCTTGGCAAAACTTCGTGACGCATTACGTGACGTACCAGAACAACGCGACCAGCGTTGGCAACCTAGGCGTGGTGACTATGAACGACCCTCACGCCATGTCGAAGAGTTTAAGGTGAACGAGCTTCCAGAGTTCGTTGGAGGGACAGACCCTGAAGTTTACCTGGAATGGGAACGAAAAATTGATCGTATGTTCGAATTTAAAGACCTTGATGATGAGAAAAGGTGTAAGTATGCAATTCTCAAGTTAGGGAAAGGAGCTTCACTTTGGTACGAAGGAATTAAAACACGAAGAGCTCGTGCGGGGAAGGAAAAGATCCGTTCGTGGGATTCATTAAAAAGAAAACTTCGTAAAGATATGTGCCAACATCACCGGTTATCCTTATACAGAAAGATTGCAGATCTCATGCAAGGAAAGTTAAATGTCAGTGAGTACATTGAGGAGTTTGAGAATCTAACCTTAATGGGAGAGATAGAGGAGAATGAGGAACAGAAGATGTCGCGATTCTTGCGTGGCTTGAACCGAAGCATAGCTAACTCGGTGGAACTGTATCCACACGAGGACTTCGATACATTATGTGGGTTATGTGTGAAATTAGAAGCTCAAAACAGGATGAAGATGTATAAACCCGAGTTTCCAGTCAAGTTTGGAAACCCAAGCGTCGGATCTAGTTCAGCTGCTAAGGCAACTGTACCGACTCCGGTTCCTGTTGCGATTCCTGCTAAGGCGACTGTACCCTACGTACCGAAGGAGACGAGTTTGGCTAAAGTGAGATGTTTCAAATGTCAAGGGTTCGGGCATTATCAAAATGCTTGTCCGAACAAGCGAGTGGTGACACTAAGGGAAGCTGTCACGATCCGAGACGAGTTGTTAATTGAGGAAGAAAGACTGGGTGACGTATTTGATTTCGACATTAAGGACGAAGAAGGAGAGGAATGCGAGACTTACGATGCTCCAAGCTATGACACGGATTTAGTTCTGCGAACGCTACAGGCCAAAGCTGTATCGAATGATTCGGAACAGCGAAATCAAATATTTCACACAAAGTGTCAAATTGGAAAGAAATGGTGTAGTTTGATCGTTGATGGAGGGAGTTGCACCAACGTCGCTTCCAGCGAGATGGTGACTAAACTCGGGCTGACCACTACGGCTCACCCGAAACCTTACACTTTGCATTGGCTCGATGATGGGAGCAAAATAAGGGTAACTAAACAAGTGAGGATTGGACTAGCCATGGGTTCATATGAAGACAACGTATTATGTGATGTACTTCCGATGGATGCATGCCATGTACTGTTGGGAAGACCATGGATGTTTGATAGGGACGTTTTACACCGAGGAAGAAGCAATGAGTACGAGTTACGGGATAAAGGCAAGAAGATTGTGCTTAAACCAATGTCACCTCAAGCTATTCACTCTATGAGTTCTAGTAGGAGTGAAAAGCCAAAACTGGCCATGTTTGCGAGCGAACGGGAGGTGGAACATGCTATTAATGATGGCAAGTGTGTGTACTTGTTGGTTACGAAGGAGGCACAGAATGGTAACATAGTTATGCGGAGCGAAAGGATGGATGTCTTATTACGCGAATTTGCGGATGTTTTTCCCGAAGAATTACCGTCGGGTTTACCACCAATTTGCGGGAATGAACATCGATCGACCTCATACCGGGTGTGTCGTTGCCTAACAAAGTGCCTATAGATGTAATCCAGGAAACAAAGGAATTACAAAACCAAATCGAAGAACTGATGGATCGTGGATACGTTCGAGAAAGCCTAAGCCCTTGTGCGGTTCGGTATTCTTGGTTCCGAAGAAAGACGGATCTTGGAGGATGTGTATTGTGATCGAAATGTGAACAATATAACCATCAAGTATCGATTTCCGATTCCGAGGCTTGATGACATGTTGACGAATTACGGATCGGTGATCTTTTCAAAAGTTGATCTACGAAGTGGTTATCACCAGATTCGAATGCGAGAAGGAGATGAGTGGAAGACAGCCTTCAAAACTAAACACGGGCTGTATGAATGGACCGTTATGCCGTTCGGTCTTACAAATGCGCCGAGTACTTTCATGCGCTTGATGAATGAGGTACTTAAGCCATTTTTAGGGAAATTTGTGGTTGTATACTTAGATGATATTTTGATCTACAGCCGATCGTTGCAAGAACATTTCGAACACTTGAGGCAAGTCTTCGAAACCCTTAGAGACCAGAAGCTGTATGGAAAAAGGGAGAAGTGCTCATTTTTGGTCGAAAGTATAGTCTTTCTTGGCTATATTGTTTCAAAGGATGGAGTGTCGGTCGATCAAGCGAAGATCGAAGCAATTAAGTCCTGGCCGGTTCCCACTACTGATGTGGAGGTTAGATCGTTCCACGGATTGGCTTCATTTTACCGATGATTCATTCGAGACTTGAGTACCATTGCAAGCCCAATAACCGAATGTTTGAAGAAGGGCACGTTTAATTGGAGCAGAGTGCTCAGAGTCATTTACAAATTTGAAGGCAAAGTTGTGCGAGGCACCAATCTTAGCATTACCTGATTTTTCGCAACCGTTTGAGGTAGAGTGTGATGCTAGCGGAGTTGGCATTGGAGCGGTTCTCATTCAGGGGAAGAGACCTATTGCTTATTTTTCAGAGAAGTTAAACGGTGCTCGTCTCAATTATTGTACGTACGACAAGGAGTTTTATGCTATTGTGAGGGCTCTAGATCATTGGAGTCACTATCTTCGGCCAAGGCATTTTATCTTACACTCGGACCATGAATCTTTGAAGTACATTAACGGGCAACACAAGTTAAGTCCCAGGCATGCGAAGTGGGTGGAATTCTTACAATCGTTTCACTTTTCATCGAAGTATAAGGATGGCAAGAGCAATATTGTGGCAGATGCATTGTCTAGGCGTTATGCCTTACTCGCCACTCTTGATGTTCGATTGCTTGGATTCGATCTGAAAGGAGTATTACGAAGGTGATGCGGATTTTGGCGAGACCTTCGTCTGCAAACTGGCCGGTGGGATAATTTTCGATACAGGAGGGCTTTCTTTTTAAGGGAAATCGGCTTTGTCTACCAAGGCACACGATTCGAGAATTGCTGGTTCGAGAGGCTCATGGGGGAGGTTTGGCTGGCCACTTTGGTTCGGCCAAGACATTGGAGGTGCTTAAAGAACATTTTTTTTGGCCAAGGATGCAGGGGGATGTTCATAATATAATTAGTAAATGTGTGACGTGCCATGTTGCGAAGAGTTCGTTCAAACCAGGAGTCTACACACCTTTACCGATTCCGGAGAGACCGTGGGAAGATGTCTCAATGGATTTCATTGTGGCTTTGCCTCGAACCCAACGAGGTAAGGATGCGATTATGGTGGTCGTCGATCGTTTTTCAAAGATGGCTCATTTTGTTCCTTGTCACAAAACCGATGATGCGAGTAATGTTGTTGACTTGTATTTTCGAGAGGTGGTGCGATTACATGGAGTTCCGAAAACTATTGTTTCGGACCGGGACTCAAAGTTTCTAAGCTACTTTTGGAACACGTTATGGAGGAAGGTAGGAACCAAGCTTTTGTTTAGTACTTCACATCATCCTCAAACCGACGGACAAACTGAAGTGACGAATCGAACACTGGGGACGCTGTTGCGAGGCTTGGTGAGCAAAACACAAAAGGACTGGGATCTGAAACTGGCACATGCAGAGTTTGCTTATAATCGATCTCCTACTCATGCCACTGCACACTCTCCATTTGAAGTAGTTTACGGACTGAATCCTTACATACCACTAGATCTAATTCCACTACCAAGTGACGAATTAGTGCATAAGGATGCGGAGTCGAAGCTGAAATCAATGATGAAATTACGAGCAAAGTGCGGGATCGAATCAAGGAAATAAACGAGGCATACAAAAGGAAGTCGAATAAGCAAAGAAGGCCGAGACTATTCGAGGTTGGAGATTTAGTTTGGTTACATTTGAGGAAGGAACGATTCCCGAGTAAGCGTAAGAACAAGTTAATGCCACGAGCTGAGGGACCATTTAAAATAATTGCGAAGGTGAATGACAATGCTTACAAGTTGGAACTTAGGGTGATTACGGAGTACATGCTACTTTCAACGTAGGTGATCTATCCCCTTACCTTGACGACAATGGGATTGCGGAATTGAGGGTAATTCCTTTTAAAGAAGGAGGGAATGATACGAAACCGACTACTCCAAGTGAAGAAGACGAAGTAAGAATTGACATAAAACACCTCGACCATACTCCAACGTACTTGGGCGAGAGAACTGAAACGAGGCCTGGAGTTACATTGATAAGCGGAAGTGGGGTAACTTAAAGTCAACTTGCATCTGGGGGGGGGGGGGAGGACATTCAAGTGGCAATTAAACAATAAAAGAATGTTCACTTTCTCTTACAAAAGCGAGGATTCTTGGCAAAAGGGCGGTCACAAACTTCAGCTTGGAGACAAGACCCAACTTTTACTTTTGTCAACAAGTGACATGAAGAACCTTTTATTATCCTTCATTATTTTAAAGAACAGCTTGTAATAGTTTAAGTTATTTTGTCAGGCCACTTTTGCCTATAAATAGTGGCAGTAGAGTTGTAATAGGAGAATTATTGAATGTTGAAGAATTGAGAACACTTTGTGTTTTTTTTTCTGGTGAATGCTTTTCATCAAAACTTGGTTTTTATTCGACGCGTTTCGAATACTAATCTGATTGATTCTCAATAGGTCTTGAGGAGAAATCACTTTATCAAATTATAGGTCTAATTTGATAAAACTTCTATTTATACCCTGTTTCGATATTCAGTTCATTCTTTGATACAGCTTGATACTTGTTCAATATTTCGTATAAAGTGTTGTTCGATCCTTCGAACGTGTTTCCTGTCTTAAAGTCGCTTCCGAACGAAACGTGCTGTTTCGAGTCTTTTCATTTGGGCCAAATTCCTGTCTTGTGGCTGTATCGAATCACCGCCTTCATCACTCGCCAGTATTGTTGCTGTAGCGAGCTGTTGTCGCCAGTGCCCGACAGTTTCTTGCCGATAGCTTCCGCTCGTCAAAAAAAAAGTCTTCCGCTGTATCGATAGCGAATTCGCATAACCAGTGAGAATTCGTATCATGTTTTATCAAATTAGACCTATAATTTGATAAAGTGATTTCTTCTCAAGACCTATTGAGAATCAATCAGATTAGTATTCGAAACGCGTCGAATAAAAACCAAGTTTTGATGAAAAACATTCACCAGGGAAAACACAAAGTGTTCTTAATTCTTTAACATTCAATAATCTCCCATTACAACTCTACTGCCACTATTTATAGGCAAAAGTGGCCTGACAAAATAACTTAAACTATTACAAGCTGTTCTTTAAAATAATGAAAGGATAATAAAAGGTTCTTCAGGTCACTTGTTGACAAAAGTAAAAGCTGGGTCTTTGTCTCCAAGTTGTTTGCTGACAGCCGCCCTTTTTGCCAAGAATCCTGCTGCTTTATAAGAGAAAGCTGAGCATCCTTTTATTTGTTTAGTTTCCACTTGATCCTTTTTCCCTCCCCAAGATGCTATTTGTCTTTTGTTTAAGTTACTCCAATTCCGACTATCAAGGTAACTCCGTGCCTCGTTTCTGTTTTCTCGCCTAAGTAGGTTGTAGTGCGGTCGAGGTGTTTTACGTCAATTCTTACTTCATCTTCTTCGCTTGGAGTAGTCGGCTTCGTATCATTCCCTCCTTCTTTAAAAGGAATTGTCCTCAATTCCGCAATCCCGTCGTCGTCAAGGTAAGGGATAGATCACCTACGTTGAAAGTAGCATGCACTCCGTAATCACCCGGAAGTTCCAACTTGTAAGCATTGTCATTCACCTTCGCAATTATTTTAAATGGTCCCTCAGATCGTGGCATTAGCTTGTTCTTACGCTTACTCGGGAATCGTTCCTTCCTCAAATGTAACCAAACTAAATCTCCAACCTCGAATAGTCTCAGCTTTCTTTGCTTATTCGACTTCCTTTTGTATGCCTCGTTTATTTCCTTGATTCGATCCCGCACCTGCTCGTGCAATTTCAACATTGATTTTAGTTTTGACTCCGCATCCTTATGTACCAATTCGTTGCTTGGTAGTGGAATTAGATCTAGCGGCGTGTAAGGATTCAACCCGTAAACTACTTCAAATGGAGAGTGTGCCGTGGCATGAGTAGGAGATCGATTATAAGCAAACTCCGCATGTGCCAGTTTCAGATCCCAGTCCTTTTGTGTTTTGCTCACCAAGCCTCGCAACAGCGTCCCCAGTGTTCGATTCGTTACTTCAGTTTGTCCGTCGGTTTGAGGATGATGCGAAGTACTAAACAAAAGCTTGGTTCCCACCTTCCTCCATAATGTGTTCCAAAAGTAGCTTAGAAACTTCGAGTCCCAGTCCGAGACAATAGTTTTCGGAACTCCATGTAATCGCACCACCTCTCGGAAATACAGGTCAGCAACATTACTCGCATCATCGGTTTTGTGACAAGGAACAAAATGAGCCATCTTTGAAAAACGATCGACGACCACCATAATTGCATCCTTGCCTTGTTGGGTTTGAGGTAAAGCCACAATGAAATCCATTGATACATCTTCCCATGGCCTCTCCGGAATCGGTAAAGGTGTGTATATTCCTGGTTTGAACGCACTCTTCGCAATATGGCATGTCACACACTTACTGATTATATTATGGACATCCCCCTGCATCCTTGGCCAATAAAAATGTTGTTTAAGCACATCCAATGTCTTGGCCGAACCGAAGTGGCCAGCCAAACCTCCCCCATGAGCCTCTCGAACCAGCAATTCTCGAATCGTGTGCCTTGGTAGACAGAGACGATTTCCCTTAAAAAGAAAGCCCTCCTGTATCGAAAATTCTCCCACTGGGCCAGGTTTGCACAGGGCGAAGGCCTCGCCAAAATCCGCATCATCTTCGTAATACTTCTTTACTGTATCGAATCCAAGCAAACGAACATCAAGAGTGGCGAGTAAGGCATAACGCCTAGACAATGCATCTGCCACAATATTGCTCTTGCCATCCTTATACTTTGATGAGAAGTGAATTGATTGTAAGAATTCCACCCACTTCGCATGCCTGGAACTTAACTTGTGCTGTCCGTTAATATACTTCAAGGATTCATGGTCCGAGTGTATGATAAAATGCTTTGGCCGAAGATAGTGACTCCAATGATCTAGAGCCCTCACAATAGCATAAAACTCATTTTCATACGTACAATAATTTAGACGAGCACCGTTTAACTTTTCTGAAAAATAGGCGATAGGTCGCTTTCCTTGAATGAGAACCGCTCCAATGCCCACTCCACTGGCATCACATTCTACCTCAAACGGTTGCGAAAAATCGGGTAATGCTAAGATTGGTGCTTCGCACAACTTCGCCTTCAAATTTGCAAATGACTCTGGCGGCCGGCTCCAATTAAACGTGCCCTTCTTCAAACATTCAGTTATTGGGCTCGCAATGGTACTGAAGTCTCGAATGAATCTTCGGTAAAATGAAGCCAGTCCGTGGAACGATCTAACCTCCGTTACTGTAGTGGGAACTGGCCAGGACTTAATTGCTTCGATCTTCGCTTGATCGACCGACACTCCATTCTTTGAAACAATATAGCCAAGAAAGACTATACTTTCTACCAAAAATGAACACTTGTCCTTTTTTCCATACAGCTTCTGGTCTCTAAGGGTTTCGAGGACTTGCCTCAAGTGTTCGAAATGTTCTTGCAACGATCGGCTGTAGATCAAAATATCATCTAAGTATACAACCACAAATTTCCCTAAAAATGGCTTAAGCACCTCATTCATCAAGCGCATGAAAGTACTCGGTGCATTTGTAAGACCGAACGGCATAACGGTCCATTCATACAGTCCGTGTTTAGTTTTGAAGGCTGTCTTCCACTCATCTCCTTCCCGCATCCGAATCTGGTGGTAACCACTTCGTAGATCAACTTTTGAAAAGATCACCGATCCGTGTAATTCGTCCAACATGTCATCAAGCCTCGGAATCGGAAATCGATACTTGATGGTTATATTGTTCACCGCTCGACTGTCAATACACATCCTCCAAGATCCGTCTTTCTTAGGAACCAGTAATACCGGAACTGCACAAGGACTTAGGCTTTCTCGAACATAACCACGATCCATCAGTTCCTCGATTTGGTTTTGCAATTCCTTCGTCTCCTCGGGATTACATCTATAGTCAGCTTTGTTAGGGAGCGACACACCCGGTATGAGGTCGATCTTATGTTCAATCCCACGAATAGGTGGCAAACCCGACGGTAATTCTTCGGGAAAAACATCTGCAAATTCGTGTAACAAGGCATCCATCCTTTCGTTCCGCACAACCATGTTACCATTTCGTGTCTCCTTCAGAACTAACAAGTACACACACTTGCCATCATTAATATCATGTTCCACATCTCGTTCGCTAGCAAACATGGCCAGTTTTGGCTTTTCGCTCCGACTAGAACTCATAGAGTGAATAGCTTGAGGTGACATTGGTTTAAGCACAATCTTCTTGCCCTTATCCCGTAACTCGTACTCATTGCTTTTCCCTCGGTGTAAAACGTCCCTATCAAACATCCATGGTCTTCCCAACAGTACATGGCATGCATCCATCGGGAGTACATCACATAATACGTTGTCTTCATATGAACACATGGCTAGTCCAATCCTTACTTGTTTAGTCACCCTTATCTTGCTCCCATCATCGAGCCAATGCAAAGTGTAAGGTTTCGGGTGAGCCGTAGTGGTCAGCCCGAGTTTAGTCACCATCTCGCTGGAAGCGACGTTGGTGCAACTCCCTCCATCAACGATCAAAATACACCATTTATTTCCAACTTGACACTTCATGTGAAATATTTGATTCCGCTGTTCCGAATCATTCGAAACAGCTTTGGCTTGTAGCGTCCGCAGAACTAAAGCCGTGTCATAGCTTGGAACATCGTAAGTCTCGCATTCTTCTCCTTCTTCGTCCTTCATGTCGAAATCAAATACGTCACCCAGTCTTTCTTCCTCGACCAACAACTCATCTTGGATCGTGACAGCTTCCCTTAGTGTCACCACTCGCTTGTTCGGACAAGCATTTTGATAATGCCCGAATCCTTGACATTTGAAACATCTCACTTTAACCAAACTTGTCTCCTTTGGTACGTAGGGTACAGTCGCCTTAGCCGGATTCGCAACAGGAACTGGAGTCGGTACAGTTGCCTTAACAGCTGAACTAGATCCGACGCTTGGGTTTCCAAATTTGACTGGAAACTCGGGTTTGCTGACTTCATCCATTACGAGCTTCTAACTTCACACATAACCCACATAATGTATCGAAGTCCTCGTATAGATACAGTTCCACCGAGTTAGCTATTCTTCGGTTTAAGCCACGCAAGAATCGCGACATCTTCTGCTCCTCATTCTCCTCTATCTCTCCCATTAAGGTTAGGTTCTCAAACTCCTCAATGTACTCACTGACATTTAACTTGCCTTGCATGAGATCCGCAATCTTCCTGTACAAAGATAACCGGTGTGATGCTGGTACATATCTTTTATGAAGTTTTCCTTTTAACGAATCCCACGAACGGATCTTATCCTTCCCCGCACGAGTTCTTCGTGTTTTTACTCCTTCGTACCAAAGTGAAGCTCCTTTCCCCAACTTGAGAATTGCATACTTACACCTTTTCTCATCGTCGAGGTCTTTAAACTCGAACATACGATCAATTTTTCGTTCTCATTCCAGGTAAACTTCAGGATCTGTTCCACCAACGAACTCTGGAAGTTCGTTCACCTTGAATTCTTCGACATGGCGTGAGGGTCGTTCATAGTCACCACGCCTAGGTTGCCAACGTTGGTCGCGTTGTTCTGGTACGTCACGCAATGCGTCACGAAGTTTTGCCAAGAAATCAGCGTCGTTGAGATCCATAATGCCAAAGATCAAGAACCTGGGCTCCGATACCACTTATGATACGAATTCTCACTTGGGATGCGAATTCGCTATCGATACAGTGGAAGGCTTTTTGATGAACGGAAGCTATCGACAAGAAACTGTCGGGAACTGGTGACAACAGCTCGCTACAGCAACAATACTGATGAGTGATGAAGGCGATAATTCGATACAGCCACAAGATAGGAATTTGGTCCAAACGAAAATACGCGAAACAGGCCACCCCCAAACAGTGACACTCGAAACAGCACGTTTCGTTCGGAAGCGAATTTAAAACAGGAAACAAGTTCGAAGGATCGAACAAAACTTTATACGAAATATTGAACAAGTATAAAACTGTATCGAAAAATAAACAGAATATCGAAACAAGATATAAACAGCTGTTTTATCAAATTAGACCTAGAATTTGATAAAGTGATTTCTTCTCAAGACCTATTGAGAATCAATCAGATTAGTATTCGAAACGCGTCGAATAAAAACCAAGTTTTGATGAAAAACATTCACCAGGGAAAACACAAAGTGTTCTTAATTCTTCAACATTCAATAATCTCCCATTACAACTCTACTGCCACTATTTATAGGCAAAAGTGGCCTGACAAAATAACTTAAACTATTACAAGCTGTTCTTTAAAATAATGAAAGGATAATAAAAGGTTTTTCAGGTCACTTGTTGACAAAAGTAAAAGCTGGGTCTTTGTCTCCAAGTTGTTTGCTGACAGCCGCCCTTTTTGCCAAGAATCCTGCTGCTTTATAAGAGAAAGTTGAGCATCCTTTTATTTGTTTAGTTGCCACTTGATCCTTTTTCCCTCCCCAAGATGCTATTTGTCTTTTGTTTAAGTTACTCCAATTCCGACTATCAAGGTAACTCCGTGCTTCGTTTCTGTTTTCTCGCCTAAGTAGGTTGTAGTGCGGTCGAGGTGTTTTACGTCAATTCTTACTTCATCTTCTTCGCTTGGAGTAGTCGGCTTCGTATCAGCTGCATTCCATACGAGTTTACGTCCACTTTCATACGTAATTAGTATCATTAGTGGTATCAGAGCCCAGGGTCATATCCTTGGGCGATTTATTCAACGATTTTTTTTTTGTTGAGGTATTTAATCACCTTCTTGAGTTGTTCTTCACGGTTTCTTCAAAATTTTCGCATAACATTGGCAGATTAGCGCGGTCGGAAGAAAACAAAGTTTCCCGTGGATTGGACCGTTGGATCTTCACGAAATTTTGACAAAGGTAAGCCAACTCATCGAACTACAATCTGAACGGTGGAGATCAGATTCTTTGATCATCTTCTTGGTTCATTCTTCACGTATTTCTTGGCAAATTTTCTGTTCGATTTCTTGATCATTAGAAGAGATGGACTTTTCCAATACCGAATTCTTGGTAAAGCTACGTGATGCTTTACATGACTTACGGGAACCTAGACGAGGAGGAGAAGGCCTGTGTTCCCCATGCCATACTAACGAGTTCGAGTTGAACGAACTTCCGAAGTTCATCGGAGGTACCGATCCCAAAATTTATTTGGAATGGGAACGTAAGATGGATCGCTTGTTCGAGTTTAAAGGTCTTAACGATGAGGAGCGTTGCAAATATGCAATTATCAAGTTGGTTAAAGGCGCTTCAGTTTGGTTCGAATTAAAGAAGAAGCAAAGGACTCGTGCTGGAAAAAAAAAGATCCGTTCGTGGGAGTCGTTGAAAAGAAAACTCCGCAAGAGATACGTACCTTTCGGCTTGAGTTCGGCTCTCAAAATCGTAACAACATCAGCCCCCAACTCGGTTTCTAAAGCTCTCGACTTGCCTAATGAGACGAGTTTCCGGAGGTGAGTTGTTTCATTGGCCAAGGGTTCGATCATGTGCAAGATGTTTGCCCGACTCTTGCTACCCGAGACGAGTTAATAGCCGAGGAAGAACAAGAAAGGCTAGGCGACATTCTCAAGTTTGATATAGAGGACGAAGGAGAAGAAGAATGTGTAGTTTATGATGCTCCCGATTATGATACAGACTTAGTTCTTCGTACTTTAGAAACCAAATCGGTTTCAAATGATTTGGAGCATCAGGACGAGTTAACAAGTGAGGAACTCACAAGTATACTTTTTAGTTCTACACAACCGTCCGTTCCCCAAGCTACAGAAGATGAAGAGATTGAGGACAAGGCGATTGTTCCCCAAAATTTCTATGAGGTTATTCCTATTATTGTTAAAAAATTGGAGGATCCCAATCCAATTGTTCTCATTGATCCGGTTCAGGCACCGACCAACGTAAAAGCTATGTGGCTATATGTGACTGGAAAACAGTAAAAGACGAACTCATTGATGAAAGGAATGAGGACAAGATTTGTGCGCACATGACGCCGGAAATGGAAATTATTCCGTTAAACCACAAATCTTTTTTTGGGGATTCCGTTAAGGGAAATGGTAGACACCTAGATACGTCGTTTGTTTTTATTTTGCAGGTTGATCTTTTAAAAATGCAATCCCAAGCAAACGTCAACACATCCGATGAAAATTACATCTTCAACCCGGGAGGAGCACAACCCTATCCAGAATACCAACCGTCCTTGGACTTTAGATTCGAGGACGAATCTCTTTTAAAGGGGGAGGAGATGATACAGAATTTAACTAGTCAAAATGAAGAAGACGGAGCAAGGATAAAAATAAACGGCCTTACAACGCGTCATGCATGTACGGCGACATTTTTTGGCGAGAAAACGGACATAAGACGTGGAGTCTCGGTCTCAGCCGTGTCATATAACACGGCCCGTGTCATGCTATGCCGGAAGGTCGACAATCGGCCGGAAAATGGACGAACTGCCGGAAAAATCACCACCTGCCGGAAAAATCACCACCTGCCGGAACTGGCCGATCGCTGCCGACCACCACCTGCCGGAACTGGCCGATCACTGCCGACCGAACCCGGCCGTGTCATCCGACACGGCCCGTGCCGAGATGTCCTAGAAAGTGAAATCTCGCTGCCGACCGAACCCGACCGTGTCGTCCGACACGGCCCGTGCCGACACAACCCGACCGTGCCAGGCGACACGGTCGAGTCCTGCCGAACATGTGCGCCCGCACACGCCGCCGCGGCCGTGCCGATCGCTACGGGCCGTGTCCGACAGTCAGCAAACTCACATTATTGCTGATTTTTTTTGTGTTTTTTTTGTTGTTTTTCCTCCCCTCACATGTCATGATTAAACTTGCATGTTATGTGGGGTGACTTATAATCATTTTGTTGTGTGATTCCCCCTCCCTATCATTTGATTCATTTGTATTTTATTTGATGTTTTGTTTTTCATTTCAAGATCATGTGATCTTGTTTTATTCCATAGTTACTAAGAAGACTACCTTGCTATAAGTAGTCTTGTTCTTGCTTTCATATTGTACATTGTATTTTGTAGAAATAAGAATACACTTGTGTTTTCTTGGTGAATGCTTTTCATCAAAACCTTAATTATAATTCGACGCGTTTTCGAGTTTTAATCGAATCGATTCTCAATAGGTCTTGAGGAAAGATTATCTTATCAAACTATAGGTCTAGTTTGATAAATCATACATATTGTTCTTGTTTATGGAAGCCGAATTGCCCTACTTTCGGTTATATCTTACGAGTGTTACACATATTCGAGTGTTGTGAGGATCAATTATATTTCCGCTGCATTCCATACGACTTTACGTCCACTTTCATACGTAATTCGTATCATTTCGTGGCTTGCCACAAAACCGACGACGCAAGTAATGTGGCCGATTTATACTTCCGAGAGGTGGTTCGTTTACATGGAGTTCCGAAGACTATTGTTTCGGATCGGGATTCGAAATTTCTTAGCTATTTTTGGAATACATTATGGAGGAAGGTGGGAACAAAGCTTTTGTTTAGCACTTCGCACCATCCTCAAACCAATGGTCAAACTGAAGTCACAAATCGAACGCTAGGAACGTTGTTGCGAGGACTTGTGAATAAAACGCAAAAGGATTGGGACATGAAACTTGCTCATGTAGAATTTGCCTATAACCGATCCCCTACACATGCTACGGCACATTCTCCCTTTGAAGTCGTTTACAGGTTAAATCCTTATATACCCTTAGACTTGATTCCATTGCCAAAGGACGAGTTGGTACACAAAGATGCGGAATCTAAACTTAAATCAATGATCAAGTTACACGAACAAATACATGATCGAATCAAAGAGGTGAATGACGCATACAAACGGAAATCCAACAATCACAGAAAACCGAGACTATTCGAAGTAGGCGACTTGGTTTGGGTACACTTAAGAAAAGAGAGATTTCCTAGTAAACACAAGAACAAATTTATGCCGAGGGCTGAGGGACCTTACAAAATCGTGGGTAAGGTGAACGACAATGCATATAAAGTAGAACTTCCAGGCGATTATGGAGTATATGCCACTTTTAACGTGGGCGATCTATCTTCTTACCTTGACGACGAGAGAATCACTGAATTGAGGTCAATTCCTTTCAAAGGGGGAGGAGATGATGCGATATTGACACCTCCAAACGAAGTAAACGAAGTAAGAATTGACGTAAGTGACGATACCACGTTGCATGCACATGCACCTACGTACTTCGGTGAGATAACAAATGCGGAAATGGGAACGATCTTAATAATCGGAACCGGGATAACTTAGATGTATCAAACATGCATACGTATGCATATTCATGCATACAAAATCGGCCACATTAGGGGGAGATTTCGGCCGATTGTGTTTGGAGATCCATGAGGATCTTTGTCCCCTCTACTTTCAAGATTGCTTTTCATTTTCAAAGTCCACCACAAGATAATCAAAGATAAGGAGATTTGGCTCACTCCACACCACCTAACTCGGCTGAACAAGAAGGAAGAAGATGCCAAGAAGTTGCTTCCATTTTCAATCCTTTGTCAAAGTCTTACAAAAGAATATCACATGGGAAAGATTTTGTCTCCACCTTTGAACTACCCCACGGCCGAAATGCATGGAAGTGGCCAAGCTTGTTGTTGTTTCTTTTCTTTGTCAAAGTCTTGATAGATTAGTTTAATATTTGCTTGATTTTTAGTTTGATCTTGTTTGATCTTGATACGAATTACATATATAAGTGTACGTAAAACGTATAAAATACAACGGAAGATTATCACGGCTTTTAAAAGTATCAAAGTAACGATAAAAATAAAAGGTGGTGGCCGAAATTATATGGTTTTCGGCTGTGAGGTAGGATAGTGTATGGATTTGAATGTGTTTTATCGAATTAGACCTATAACTCGATAAAAGTAATCTCTCCTCAAGACCTATTGAGAATTGATCAAGTTAAAATCTCGAGACGCGTCGAAACAATAACTAAAGTTTTGTTGAACTCGTTCAACGTATATTTCAAAGAAATACAAGGTTTATTAAACTTCCAGCTTATTTACAAATGTTACAAGTACTACTATATATAGTAGTTTCCAACCGTAAGACAATACAACAAAACGAGAAATGAAACTTCCTAGCAACTCCTTCAAATCTCATGCTTTGGATCGATTTTGTGGGGAAGGAGAAATATGGTGAATCTTGGTTTTATTAGGTGATGGTAACTTGATGAAAGATACTTGATGAAGTCTTCCTCAAATCATGTAGCTTGGGCCGATTTTGTGGGGAAGGAGAAATATGGTGAATCTTGGTTTTATTAGGTGATGGTGACTTGATGAAAGATACTTGATGAAGTCTTCCTCAAATCATGTAGTTTGGGCCGATTTTGTGTGAGGTGGAGAAGGAAAGATTTTGGACAATCTTCAAGTATCTTGGACTATAGCATATGACTTTGACATGTAGAAAAAGACTTGATGAAAGTCTTTATCAAGGGGGGAATTTTGGCCGATTTGTGGGGAGGCTTTGGGGAGACTTTGATGATTTATTTAGGACATGATATCTTCATGGATCTTGGACTAGATAAGGTATGAAGGTGGGGACTTTATTTTTGTCTTGGCCGATTTTTAAAGAAGGTGGGGAAGGAGGATATCTTCATTATCTTGTGAAAGATATGAAGACAAGTAGGGTCCCTTTCAAGCATGATTTGTAGTAATGGTGGGGAAGGTATCTTAAGGTAGGGACAATATCAAAGGAAATCTTTGAAAGTGACATTCTTGAACAAAATGGTAGGGGGGGCGATGTGTTTGTGATGTGGGGGTGGAATCTTTGTGATGATCTTCTTTTTTGTATTTGAGGATGTTGACCGATTCGTATCATACCCTCTCTCTTTAAAGGGAATTGTCCTCAATTCCGAACTCCCTTCGTCACCAAGATAATTAACTAAAGCCTCTAAGTATTTGATCTCGAAGATGTCCGCAGTACGTACATGACTCCAAATCTTGAGACGATAGGTAGTGGGGCCCCCTCGAGATTCACCAACAAAATAACTATCATTATTAATAAAATAATAATTACTCCGCCAGGTAATACCGATATCATGACATGAGTGGATATCTGAAATGGGACGCACGGTTAACTCCACATCGGGTTCCTCCTCCAGAATTGGAAACACTAATTTCTCGGGTTCATCATCAAAAATGGGAAACACAGAATTTATTACGGTGGGAACCATAGGATTTATTACGGATTCCTCTTCATCAATTGGTTCCTCATCAAATGCTGGCGGTCCGTCATAATCTAACCAACACTCCGTTTCAATATTGCTGTGCTCCTCCAATAATGTCTCATCAAAAATTAATCCACTAAGCTCGTTTCGTACCGCAACAAAGTCACACGAACCACTTTGCTCCGATAGGGTAGTTCGACTCCAACCATCATCTTCTTTGTCATCAAAAATGCATGAGAAATTGGTCATATCAAAGTAAATGGTGACAAAGAGTTCATCTTCAAGATTAGCCGTTTCAGAAAGCATAAGGCCGTGATCTTGTTTCGCGTTACTAAAATAATTTGGCCCGTTTTGGTCAATTTGACCAACACAACCAACTAGCCCATGATCAAAGTAGCAAGATCTAGGTTCGTCGACTAGGGAGACACGGCTCAACTCATCTTCTTCGTTGAATTGCTCCGTTGAAAACTCTGTCTCGTCTACTTCATTGAAAATGACCGTAGGGACATTGTCTTCATCGAAAAAAAGGTCATTGGGAATTCCTTGATGGAGGAAGACCTTAGATCGAATGTCGGTGGTGGGGCGTCGAAGGATTGGTGGTAAGATGGGGATTTGAACCTTCGCTTGAAATATTTTTTGAATTTAAGCCAATCTTGGATTTTAGGCTTACGTTGTTGTGAACGGGACTGTTTCAGTTTTTGCCACCAAACGGCGGTGCTACCGCGGAGGCGCCTTGCCACCAACGAAACGCGGCGGTTGATCGGGGCAGCCTTGAAGTCCGAGTGCTCCTCACAAGCACGAAGCCAATCTATGCACGCATTTGGATCACTATCTCCGTGAAATTCCGGTATGCTGCGGAATTTGGCCAAGAAATCAATATCGTTGGCATCGTCTCTGCGTCTTTCTTGCATACGTCGCTCCGGTAAGCCGTTTGTCACGGAGTGTCATCAAGAAATCGAGCTCGGAAAATTCCATAACAAGAATCAAGAGATAGTTCTTGACAAGAAATCGGACAGAAAATTTTCCAAGAAATCCGTGAAGAATGAACCAAGAAGATGATCAAAGAATCTGATCTCCACCGTTCAGACTGTAGTTCAATGAGTTGGCTTACCTTTGTCAAAATTTCGTGATGATCCAATGGTCGAATCCACGGGAAACTTTGTTTTCTTCCGACTGCGCTAATCTGCCAATGTTATGCGAAAATTCTTCTAACCGTGAAGAACAACCCAAGAAGGTTTCAACAAAAAAAAAATTCGGTGAATATAGTTGATCGCCCAAGGAGATGACCTTGGGCTCCGATACCACTTATGATACGAATTACGTATATAAGTGTACGTAAAACGTATAAAATACAACGGAAGATTATCACGGCTTTTAAAAGTATCAAAGTAACGATAAAAATAAAAGGTGGTGGCCGAAATTATATGGTTTTCGGCCGTGAGGTAGGATAGTGTATGGATTTGAATGTGTTTTATCGAATTAGACCTATAACTCGATAAAAGTAATCTCTCCTCAAGACCTATTGAGAATTGATCAAGTTAAAATCTCGAGACGCGTCGAAACAATAACTAAAGTTTTGTTGAACTCGTTCAACGTATATTTCAAAGAAATACAAGGTTTATTAAACTTCCAGCTTATTTACAAATGTTACAAGTACTACTATATATAGTAGTTTCCAACCGTAAGACAATACAACAAAACGAGAAATGAAACTTCCTAGCAACTCCTTCAAATCTCATGCTTTGGATCGATTTTGTGGGGAAGGAGAAATATGGTGAATCTTGGTTTTATTAGGTGATGGTGACTTGATGAAAGATACTTGATGAAGTCTTCCTCAAATCATGTAGCTTGGGCCGATTTTGTGGGGAAGGAGAAATATGGTGAATCTTGGTTTTATTAGGTGATGGTGACTTGATGAAAGATACTTGATGAAGTCTTCCTCAAATCATGTAGATTTGGGCGATTTTGTGTGAGGTGGGGAAGGAAAGATTTTGGACAATCTTCAAGTATCTTGGACTATAGCATATGACTTTGACATGTAGAAAAAGACTTGATGAAAGTCTTTATCAAGGGGGAAATTTTGGCCGATTTGTGGGGAGGCTTTGGGGAGACTTTGATGATTTATTTAGGACATGATATCTTCATGGATCTTGGACTAGATAAGGTATGAAGGTGGGGACTTTATTTTTGTCTTGGCCGATTTTTAAAGAAGGTGGGGAAGGAGGATATCTTCATTATCTTGTGAAAGATATGAAGACAAGTAGGGTCCCTTTCAAGCATGATTTGTAGTAATGGTGGGGAAGGTATCTTAAGGTAGGGACAATATCAAAGGAAATCTTTGAAAGTGACATTCTTGAACAAAATGGTAGGGGGGGCGATGTGTTTGTGATGTGGGGGTGGAATCTTTGTGATGATCTTCTTTTTTGTATTTGAGGATGTTGACCGATTCGTATCAGATCTTGTAATGGCTATTTATAGGCCTCATCTTCAACCTTTTGAAAGCATCTTGAAGGACAAAAACGAAATACATTGTGTATTACTTCTTGTTGAATGATTTTCATCAAAACCTTGGTTATAATTCGACGCGTTTTTGAGTTGTAATCTAATCGATTCTCAATAGGTCTTGAGGAAAGATTACCTTATCAAACTATAGCTCTAGTTTGATAAATCACTTTCATATTGTTCTTGTTTACGTAAGCCGAATTGCCCTACTTTCGGTTATTTTCTAACGAGCGTTACATATATCCGTGTGTTGTGAGGATCAATAATATTTCCGCTGCATTACCGGCAAATTTACGTCCGTCTTTATACGTAATTCGTTTCATTAGCTATGTTTTTATTCAAGCCACATAAAAAATGTGACATCTTTTGCTCTTCATTTTCTTCCAATTCTCCCATTAAAACCAAGTTCTCGAACTCTTCAATGTATTCACCAACACTTAGTTTTCCTTACATGAAGTCAGCAATCTTTCGGTACAAGGTTAACCGATGTGATGTTGGCACGTACCTTTTACGAAGTTTCCTTTTAATGAATCCCACGAACGGATCTTTCGGATGCGAATTCTCACTTGTGATGCGAATTCTCTATCGGTACAGCGGAAGGCTGTTTTGTGACGGAAGCAATCGGCAAGGAAGCGTCGGCCAGTAACAACGATTCGCTACGGCAATATCTTGGCGGCGTATGCGTGCGCGATGAAGACGGCAACTCGATACAGCAACAAGACAGGAAGTTGGACAAATGTAGAGGACTTGATATAGGCCACCTCCAAACAGCGACACTCGAAACAGCACGTTTCGGTCGGATGCGAATCGAAAACAGGAAACAAGTTCGAAGAATCGAACAACACTTGATGCGAACTACCGAACAAGTATGAAACTGTATCGAAAACAAACAAAATATCGATACAGGACAGAAACAGTTTGTTTTATCGAACTAGACCTATAATTCGATAAAGTGATTTCTCCTCAAGACATATTGAGAAAAATCAGATTAATACTTGAAAACGCGTCGAATAAAAATCAAGTTTTGATGAAAAGCATTTACCAGGGAAAACACGAAGTGTATTCTTATTTCTTCAACATTCAAAATCAATCCCCTATTACAACTTCATCGCCACTATTTATAGGCAACAGTGGCCTAGTAAAATAATTTAAACTATTACAAGTTGTTCTTAAAATAATGAAAAGATAATAAAAGGTTCCCCATGTCACTTGCAAACAAAAGTAAAAGATGGGTTTTGTCTTCAAGGTGATAGCCGCCCTTCATGCTGCCGAGAATCCTTGGATGCGAATTCTCACTTGTGATGCGAATTCGCTATCGGAACAGTGGAAGGCTGTTTTGACGAGCGGAAGCAGATCAGCAAGGAACTATCAGGAACTGATAACAACAGTTCGCTACAGCAATAACACGGGTGAGCAGTATGCGCGCGCGATGAAGGCGGCAGCTCGATACAGCAATAAGACAGGAACTTGGCCAAATGTAAAAGACTCGATATGGGCCACCTCCAAACAGCGACACTCGAAACAGCACGTTTAGGTCGGATGCGAATTGAAAACAGGAAACAAGTTCGAAGGATCGAACAACACTTGATGCGAAATACCAAACAAGTATAAAATTGTATCGGAAACAAGCAGAATATCGAAACAGGACAGAGACAGTTGTTTTATCGAATTAGACCTATAATTCAATAAAGTGATTTCTCCTCAAGACCTATTGAGAATCAATCGGATTAAGATTCGAAAACGCGTCGAATAAAAATCAAGTTTTGATGAAAAGCATTCACCAGGGAAAACATAAAGTGTATTCTTAATTCTTCAACATTCAATCCCTTCATTACAACTCCATCAACCCTATTTATAGGCAAAAGTAGCCTGACAAGATAAACTAAACTAATACAAGTTGTTCTTAAAATAATGAAAAGATAATAAAAGGTTCCCCATGTCACTTGCAAATAAAAGTAAAAGATGGGTTTTGTCTTCAAGGTGATAGCCGCCCTGCTGAGAATCCTACTATTTTAATAATAAAGAAAGTGCTAAAGCTCTTTTTTATTCATTGCCTTCACTACTTGGACCCCTTTCCCCAGGTGCAAGTTGCCTATGTTTGATTTACTCTAAGCCCGATTATCAAGGTAACTCCGGGTCTCGTATCCGTTTTCTCGCCCAAATATGTTGGAATATGGTCGAGGTGTTTTACGTCAATTCTTACTTCGTCTTCTTCGCTTGGAGTAGTCGGTTTCGTATCATTCCCTCATTCTTTAAAAGGAATTGTCCTCAATTCTGCAATCCCATTGTCGTCGAGATAAGGAGATAGATCACCTATGTTGAAAGTAGCATGCACTCCATAATCACCTGGAAGTTCTATCTTGTAGGCGTTGTCGTTCACCTTCGCAACTATTTTAAATGGTCCCTCAGCTCGTGGTATTAACTTGTTCTCACGTTTACTCGGGAATCGTTCTTTCCTCAAATGTACCCAAACTAAATCCCCAACCTCGAATAATCTCAGTTTTCTTTACTTGTTCGACTTCCTTTTGATGCAACCCCAGTCGCACCATCAAGAGTATTAGATACAGTCGGAGCCATCATGAATCCCACTGGACCTATCACACGGGCACGTGCTAAGAAATTGAGAGAAGACACAAATGAACTGTTGAAAACAAATGACATTAGCACCACTTCACGAAATAACATGATGCTACGTTCCAGCTCTATAACTCTACTTCAAGTCACTGATTCGGAAGGCCACATTCCCGTCAGAGAGTTACATTGTTTGTTCATGTTTAAATCCAAGATTGAGGACCCTCGTTTAGAGGCTGCTTTTGGAGAACACATTGAAAATTTCAAGCCGCAACTTCCCTATCCGGATAAGTTCGATTCTAAGCTCCATTATAAGGATTACATTAAACAAGACCTCCGTCTAGGGGCTGAATGGAATTCTTCGACATTCAAGACCCCCGTTTAGGGGTTGCATGGGAAACGTATGGAAGGGGTTCGGCCATGCAAGGCCATGCAACACAAGGAGTAATTTTCGTCCAAAAATTCAAGACCTCCTAGAAATGTTTTACTTTAATCAAAATAAAAAGAATAAGTGTACTAAAAGTCTCCATGGTATGTTATCAAAGTCATCAAGGTAATCTCATCATTTTACAAGTATATCTAGCAAGAGATTTCAGCCCTTACCTTTCTCAAATAGCCGTTGCATCCTTGGTGAAGAAGTCTTGGAAAGAGATTATTTTACTCAAGTGAATCTAGCAAGATATTGCAAAGAGAAGAGAGAGATGAAGAATTTTCGGCTCCATTCCTTCTCAAATAGCCGTTGCCACTTTGCTCAAAGTCAAGGAAACTATGTTGTCTTCCTCCTTTCATGATTATAGTTATAATTGTTTATTTTTGTTGTTTGAATTTCATGTCCTAAAAAGTCTTCTTTTCACCTATAAATAAGGCCATGGCCGATTGTAATTTGCATCTAAGAACAATTTCAAAATATAGCTATTATGCTTTATTAATATACTTGTGTGTTGTTGATTTTATGTTTATACATTAAATCATTCTACTTGGAATCAAAGATTGCCATCTCTTTGGTTTTGAATTACATAGAAACTATAGGATCTCGAGTTTTATTCGAAGGCTTCTTGTTACAAGATATCAAGGCGTCGTTAGAATCCTACTTAAGGGTTTATAGTACGTTACATTCCCGCTGCCACTACAACCGTTGGGGAACAAGAAATTCCGATTAAAAGAACCTACTTGAGAGCTTCACGAGTTGATCTTTCTTGTGCAAGCAAGATCATATCATTTGGCATCGGAGATTCGGTTCCAGGTTCATTCGTTCCTCAACTTTCTTTTATTACTTTCATTTACGTCATAAGTTATTTTGCTCTCGGTTTATGCTTGTTAAAAAAAACGAAAATAAAAAAAAATATAAAAAATAAAATAAAATTATATAGCTATTTTCATCTTGTTGATTTTTTTCATTCGTGAAATCTTTTAAAATGGTTGGATCAAATAACTCAAGAGATGAAAAGAGAGACGGTAAAATACCAATGGAAGAAGAAGACTATTTTAGTGATGGTCCCGTCAGAAGAAAAATTGAATCATTAAAAGATGCTCAATATCACATTGATGGGTTGTACTCTTTAATGAATAAAATGACTAATATAATGGAAGAAATGAGAGAAGATCTTAAGTCGGTTAAGACAAACCAGACACGAGATACTAATGTAAGACGTGGTAGGAATAATCGACCACCTCCACCACCTTTAAACGAACTTGAAGACGAATTTGAATATGAATTTGAAGAAGATAGACATTCTAGGACAAATCGAGAACCTAGAAATAATCGGGACAGGATGGATGATAATCTTAACAGTGTTAAATTCCACATTCCCCATTTGAAGGTAAACCGACCGAATTGTTCTTTGAGTGGGTTAGGAGAGTCGAAGGCCAATTTGAGTGTAGAAACTTTTACGAACTTAAGAAAGTCAAATTAGCCACGGTAGAGTTTGTAGGATATGCTCTTATTTGGTGGGATCATGTAGTTCAATCTAGAGAACGGAAAGCCGAGCCACCTATCACGACTTGGAATGCCCTTAAAAGAGTCATGACCGATAGGTTTGTTCCTAGTTATTACATGAGAGACCTACTATACAACCTTCAAACTTTAAAACAAGGGTCAAAATCCGTAGATGACTACTATAAAGAAATGGAAACAGGATTGATTAGGTGTCGTCTAGATGAAGACCAAGATAGGTTGATGACTAGGTTCCTTTCAGGCCTTAATGTTGAAATTAGAGATGAACTAGAATTAATGACTTGTTTCGACCTAGAGGGCATGGTTCACACGGCGAGGAAGATAGAGCAACAAGTAAAGAGAAGACAAACTAAGAGAGTATATACCCCTAGTACACCTTGGAAGCCGAGGCAACCTAGCAACATAGGGGGTGAGTTCAAATCTTCAAAGTCTCAACCTACCCAAAAGCCATTGTTCACACCTCAACCAGGATCGTCGTCTAGTGGTCCAACTAGGTCCCGAGATGTGAGATGTTTTAAGTGTCAAGGTCTTGGTCACATAGCATCAAATTGTCCCAACCAAAGAGTGATCATAGCTAGACCCGAACAGGTAGAATCAGCCAGTGAGGGAGAAGAAGAGTGTGAGGAAGAATATGAGGAGTTTGAAGAAGGAGTTGATGAGGGTAAAATAAACGCAGTAGTGACTAGATTGTCCCTATCTACTCAAATAGGTGAAGAAGAGGAAGGTCAAAGAGAGAATCTATTTCAAACTAGATGTCACATTAAGGACAACCTCTGTAGTTTGATTATAGATGGTGGAAGTTGTGTGAACGTGGTTAGTGCAGCCTTAGTAAAAAAGTTATGCTTACCTGTGGAAAAACATCCTAAACCATATAGATTACTATGGTTAAATAATACCGGAGATTTGAGGGTTACTAATCAAGCTAAGGTATCCTTTAGGATTGGCAGGTATATAGATGAAGTGGTCTGCGATGTCGTACCTATGCACGCTACTCAGCTTCTTCTAGGAAGACCATGGCAGTATGATCGCCAAGTTCTTCATAATGGTTTTACAAACAAGTACTCATTCACCTTTGAGAAAAAGAAATTCACCCTAACACCCATGACTCCTAAGCAGGTTCACGAAGATCAAATGTTGTTGCAACAAGCAACAAAGGAAAAGGAGAAAGAAAAGACCGAACCTTCTACTTCTAAAGGAGGCAAAACCGTCGGTCTAATAAGGGCCAGTGCAGTTAAAAGAGCTATGCTATCCCAACAGCCCGTGGTTCTATTAATGTTTCGTGAAGCCTTACTTAATTTTGCATTTGTTCCTGAAACTACTGATTCTTTGATTGTTGCACTTTTACAGGAATTTGAAGATGTGTTCCCAGAAGAGATATTTTCTGGTTTGCCGCCAATAAGAGGCATTGAGCATTAAATCGATTTTGTTCCTGGAGCTTCAATTCCAAACCGACCTGCATATAGAAGCAATCCGGAGGAAACAAAAGAAATGAGGAAGCAAGTAGACGAGCTACTAGCCAAAGGGCATGTGCGAGAAAGCATGAGTCTGTGTTCTGTTCCAGTTTTGTTGGTACCAAAGAAAGATGGATCATGGAGAATGTGCGTTGACTGTCGAGCCATCAATAATATCACAATTAAGTATCGACATCCCATTCCGAGACTAGATGATATGCTAGATGAGTTATATGGTTCTGCCATTTTCTCCAAAATTGATTTAAAAAGTGGGTATCACCAAATAAGAATGAAAGAAGGAGATGAATGGAAAACAGCCTTTAAAACTAAACATGGTCTTTATGAATGGTTAGTTATGCCGTTTGGTCTGACCAATGCACCTAGCACTTTCATGCGACTTATGAATCATGTTTTACGTGCTTTTATAGGTAAATTTGTAGTCGTATACTTTGATGACATACTTATCTATAGTAAAAGTTTACAAGAGCATGTCAGTCATGTAAAAGAAGTGTTAACTGTGCTTAGAAAAGAGCATTTGTTCGCTAACCTTCAAAAATGCAATTTTGGCACGGAGAAGCTTGTTTTCCTTGGTTTTGTTGTGAGTTCACAGGGAATACAGGTAGATGAAGAAAAGATCAAGGCTATCAAAGATTGGGAAAGTCCTAAATCAGTCCGTGAAGTTCGAAGCTTTCATGGCTTGGCGAGCTTCTACCGACGTTTTGTACCCAATTTGACACCTTGGCGGCTCCCTTAACCGAGGTGATCAAGAAAAATGTTGGCTTTAAATGGGAGAAGGAACAGAATCGCCTTTAGACTATTGAAAGAGAAACTCACGAATGCACCATTGTTATCCCTATCGAACTTTGCAAAATCATTCGAGATTCAATGTGATGCATCCGGCCCAGTATTAGCGCGATCTTGATGCAAGAAGGGAGGCCGATTGCCTACTTGGTGAGAAGTTGGGAGGTGCCATGCTAAATTATCCAACTTATGATAAGGAGTTGTACGCCTTGGTTCGAGCACTTGAAACTTGGCAAAGACTACCTATGGCCCAAAGAGTTCGTAATACACACAGACCACGAGTCACTAAAGCACTGAAGGGCCAACATAAGTTAAATAAGAGGCACGCCTATTGGATGGTATTCATTGAGACATTTCCCTATGTAATTCGATATAAACAAGGTAAAGAGAACGTTGTGGCTGATGCACTATCTCGGAGGTACACCTTATTATCTACACTAGATTCTAAATTACTTGGTTTTGAGATGATTAAAAATCAATATGAGCATGATTCTGATTTTTGTGAGGTATATGCTGCATGTGAACGTGTAGGAGTGGGTAAATTTTATAGACATGATGGATTCTTGTTTAGAGAAAACAAATTATGTATTCCTGCCAGTTCTATCCGAGAGTTGTTATTGTTAGAGGCGCACGGAGGAGGTTTAATGGGTCATTTTGGCATTGCTAAAACTCTTGTTGTCTTACAAGAACATCTTTATTGGCCCAATATGAAACGTGATGTAACTCGCATTTGTGAAAGATGTGTAACCTGTAAGTTAGCTAAAAGTCGAGCCCAGCCCCATGGATTATACATGCCTTTGCCTATACCTGAAACGCCATGGACTGATATCTCTATGGATTTTGTGTTGGGGTTGCCTAGAAACAAGTATGGCCGTGACTCTATATTTGTTGTTGTTGATCGATTTTCCAAAATGGCACATTTCATCCCTTGTCATAAATCTGATGATGCCTCACACGTTGCAAATCTTTTCTTTAAAGAAATTATTCGTTTGCATGGGGTACCTAGAACTATAGTCTCAGATAGGGATGCTAAGTTCCTTAGTTACTTTTGGAAAACTCTGTGGGCTAAATTAGGGACAAAGCTCTTATTTTCTACCACTTGTCACCCACAAACTGATGGGCAAACCGAAGTAGTAAATAGGACGCTGTCAACTTTGTTAAGAGCCATTATTAAAACCAACATAAAAACTTGGGAAGAATGTTTGCCACACGTTGAATTTGCTTATAATCGATCTATGCATTCTGCTTCTCAATTTTCACCTTTTGAACTTGTTTATGGTTTTAATCCTTTAACCCCACTTGATCTTTTACCTTTGCCTGTGAGTGAAAGAGTAAGTACAGATGGGCACAAGAAAGCAGAATTGGTGAAACAGCTGCATGAGCAAGCTCGTAACAACATTGAACGACGGACCAAGCAGTATATTGAAAATCATAACCGTGGGCGCAAAGCAGTGGTATTTCAACCCGGTGATTGGGTATGGTTACATATGAGGAAAGAACGTTTTCCAGTGCAGAGGAGGTCGAAACTTTTACCAAGAGGAGACGGTCCATTCATGGTCTTGGAGAAAATAAATGACAATCCCTATAAACTTGACTTGCCAGGTGAATATAATGTTTCTGCAACTTTTAACGTTTCTGACTTGTCTTTGTTTGAAACAGGAGATGAATCGGATCTGAGGACAGATCCTTCTCAAGATGGAGGGAATGATGCAACCCCAGTCGCACCATCAAGAGTATTAGATACAGTCGGAGCCATCATGAATCCCACTGGACCTATCACACGGGCACGTGCTAAGAAATTGAGAGAAGACACAAATGAACTGTTGAAAACAAATGACATTAGCACCACTTCACGAAATAACATGATGCTACGTTCCAGCTCTATAACTCTACTTCAAGTCACTGATTCGGAAGGCCACATTCCCGTCAGAGAGTTACATTGTTTGTTCATGTTTAAATCCAAGATTGAGGACCCTCGTTTAGAGGCTGCTTTTGGAGAACACATTGAAAATTTCAAGCCGCAACTTCCCTATCCGGATAAGTTCGATTCTAAGCTCCATTATAAGGATTACATTAAACAAGACCTCCGTCTAGGGGCTGAATGGAATTCTTCGACATTCAAGACCCCCGTTTAGGGGTTGCATGGGAAACGTATGGAAGGGGTTCGGCCATGCAAGGCCATGCAACACAAGGAGTAATTTTCGTCCAAAAATTCAAGACCTCCTAGAAATGTTTTACTTTAATCAAAATAAAAAGAAAGTGTACTAAAAGTCTCCATGGTATGTTATCAAAGTCATCAAGGTAATCTCATCATTTTACAAGTATATCTAGCAAGAGATTTCAGCCCTTACCTTTCTCAAATAGCCGTTGCATCCTTGGTGAAGAAGTCTTGGAAAGAGATTATTTTACTCAAGTGAATCTAGCAAGATATTGCAAAGAGAAGAGAGAGATGAAGAATTTTCGGCTCCATTCCTTCTCAAATAGTCATTGCCACTTTACTCAAAGTCAAGGAAACTATGTTGTCTTCCTCCTTTCATGATTATAGTTATAATTGTTTATTTTTGTTGTTTGAATTTCATGTCCTAAAAAGTCTTCTTTTCACCTATAAATAAGGCCATGGCCGATTGTAATTTGCATCTAAGAACAATTTCAAAATATAGCTATTATGCTTTATTAATATACTTGTGTGTTGTTGATTTTATGTTTATACATTAAATCATTCTACTTGGAATCAAAGATTGCCATCTCTTTGGTTTTGAATTACATAGAAACTATGGGATCTCGAGTTTTATTCGAAGGTTTCTTGTTACAAGATATCAAGGCGTCGTTAGAATCCTACTTAAGGGTTTATAGTACGTTACATTCCCGCTGCCACTACAACCGTTGGGGAACAAGAAATTCCGATTAAAAGAACCTACTTGAGAGCTTCACGAGTTGATCTTTCTTGTGCAAGCAAGATTATATCACCTTTTGTACGTCTCGTTTATCTCCTTGATTCGTTCACGCACCTGTTCGTGTAATTTCATCATTGATTTTAGTTTTGACTCCACATCCTTTTGCACCAATTCGTCACTTGGTAATGGTATTAAGTCTCGGTATGTAAGGATTCAGACCTGATACGAGATCAACATGGCCAACCGAAGAAAGACGACGTAGACGACCATGCAACCATGCATACGGCCATGCACACACATGCACCTACACGACATGCACTTACTTCTTTGGACGAGACGACTAATACGAGACTTGAAGCAACCTTGAACATATTTTACATTTTCTACTAGTCCGAGAGAAAAAGGCGAAAAGCGGACAAAATTACCAATTCCCGCGCGTATGACTACTTCGTAGCAGTTTTGGTATTTTAATCATAACTCTCTCATACGAAGTCCGATTTAGGTGATTCAAGCGGCCATGGAAAGATAAAAGAAAGATCTATAAATCATGTGAAACGGTCCAAGGTCAAATTATGCTTCTATCAAGCCACACGAACCGTTCAAATGTGCAGTGATTTTTATGGCCGAAAATTGACAAAGATTTGTGAAGATTTGATGATGGATCCATGAAGGATCTTTGTCCCCACTACTTTAAAATTTATTTTCATTTTCAAAGTCCACCATATCAAGATCAAGGATAGAGATTTGATTCACTCCACCCTTTTGAAATGAAAACAAACGAACCACATGGAGAAGAAGGTGCCAAGAAGTCCCTTTCATGTTCAAGTCCTTGTCAAAGCCTTATCACATGAGAAAGATGATCGTCTCCTTCCTTCATGCTACCCCACGTCCAAAGATGCTAAGGAAGAAGCCAAACATGTGTTATTTTCAACCTTTGTCAAAAGTCTTGATGTTTTAGTTTAATAAGTGCTTGTCTTTTAGCTTGATATTATGTGATCTTGTTTGGCTTGTTAGGAGTTGTAAATGGCTATATAATAGCCTCATCCTCCACATTTTGTAATCATCTTGAAAATTATAACATTGTATTTCTCTTGAAATATACGTTGAACGAGTTCAACAAAACCTTGGTTATTATTTCGACGCGTCTCGAATTTTAACTTGATCAATTCTCAATAGGTCTTGAGAAGAGATTATCTTTATCGAGTTATAGGTCTAATTCGATAAAACACATTCAAACCCATACACTATCCTACCTCACGGCCGAAAACCATATAATTTCGGCCACCACCTTTTATTTTCATTGTTACTTTGATACTTGTAAAAACCGTGATAATCTTCCGTTGTATTTTATACGTTTTACGTACACTTATATACGTAATTCGTATCATAAGTGGTATCGGAGCCCAAGGTCATCTCCTTGGGCGATTTATTCAACAAATTTTTAGTTGAAGTATTTAGTCACCTTCTTGGGTTGTTCTTCACGGTTAGAAGAATTTTCGCATAACATTGGCAGATTAGCGCAGTCGGAAGAAAATAAAGTTTCCCGTGGATTCAACCGTTGGATCGTCACGAAATTTTGACAAACGTAAGCCAACTCATTGAACTACAGTCTGAACGGTGGAGATCAGATTCTTTGATCATCTTCTTGGTTCATTCTTCACGGCTTTCTTGGCAAATTTTCTGTTCGATTTCTTGATCATTAGAAGAGATGGACATGGCCATCTCTGAATTCTTGGTAAAGCTACGTGATGCTTTACATGACTTACCGGAACCTCGAAGAGGAGGAGAAGGCCTGTGTTCCCCACGCCATACTAACGAGTTCGAGTTGAACGAACTTTCGAAGTTCATCGGAGGTACCTGATACGAATTACGTATTAAGATGAACGTAAATTCGCCGGAAAATGCAGCGGATATATTTTGTTACCTCACAACACTCGTATATGTGTAACACTCGTAAGATATAACCGAAAGTAGGGCAATTCAGCTTACATAAACAAGAACAATATGAATGATTTATCAAACTAGACCTATAGTTTGATAAGATAATCTTTTCTCAAGACCTATTGAGAATCGATTCGATTAAAACTTCAGCAGCGTCGAATTAGAACCAAGGTTTCGATGAAAAGCATTCACCAAGAAAACACAAGTGTATTCTTATTTCTTCAACATACAATATCCCTAATGAAAGCATCAACAAGACTACTTATAGCATGGTAGTCTTCTTAGCAACTAAGGAATCAAACAAGATCACATGATCTTGAAATGAAAAACAAAACACAAGATAAAATACAAGGGAATCAAATCAAAGGGAGGGGGAATCACACAACAAAATGAATATAAGACACCCCACATAACATGCAAGTCTAATCATGACATGTGAGGGGAGGAAAAACAACAAAAAATAAAAAAAAATCAGCAATAATGGCATTTGCTGGTCTGCCGGACATGGCCCGTGCCGATCGACACGGTCGCGGCGCGCATCTGGCCGGCAGGGACTCGACCGTGTCGCCTGGCACGGTCGGGTTGGTCGGACAGCGGGAATTGCACTATCCGGAAGAGTGTGACTCGGCCGTGTCGCCTGGCACGGTCGGGTTGTGTCGGCACGGGCCGTGTCGGACGACACGGTCGGGTTCGGTCGGCAGCGAGATTTCATTATCCAGGACACCTCGGCACGGGCCGTGTCGGATGACACGGCCAAATTCGCTCGGCAGTGATCGGCCAGTTCCAGCAGGCAGTGATCGGCCAGTTCCGGCAGGTGGTGGTCGGTAGTGATCGGCCAGTTCCGGCAGGTGGTAAATTTTCCGGTCGGTGGTGATTTTTCCGGCAGTTCATCCATTTTCCGGTCGATTGTCGAACTTCCGGCATAGCATGACACGGGCCGTGTTATATGACACGGCTGAGACCGAGACTCCACGTCTTATGTCCGTTTTCTCGCCTAAATACGTAGTAGCCCGTGCATGGCGTGTAGTAAGGTCATTTATATCGATCCTTACTTCGTCTTCTTCGTTCATATCAAATGATTCCGTATCATCTTCTCCTCCTTTAAAAGGAATTGTCCTCAATTCCGAAATTCCATCATCATCGATGTAAGGTGAGAGGTCCCCAACATTAAAGGTTGCATGAATCCCATAATCTCCCGGAAGTTCTAATTTGTAAGCGTTGTCGTTCACTTTCGCGATTACTTAAACGGTCCCTCCGCTCGTGGCATTAATTTGTTCTTACGTTTATTCGGAAATCGCTCTTTTCTTAAATGCAACCAAACCAAATCACCAACTTCGAACAATCTCGGCCTTCTTTGTTTGTTCGACTTTCTTTTGTAAGTCTCGTTTATTTCCTTGATTCGATTACGTACTTGCTCGTGTAATTTCATCATCGATTTCAATTTTGATTCCGCATCCTTGTGCACTAACTCGTCACTTGGCAATGGAATTAGATCTAACGGCATGTACGGGTTTAGTCCGTAAACTACTTCGAACGGAGAGTGTGCCGTGGCATGAGTAGGAGAACGATTATAAGCGAACTCCGCATGTGCAAGTTTTAAGTCCCAATCCTTCTGTGTCTTGCTCACAAGACCACGTAGTAATGTGCCCAACGTTCGATTGGTCACTTCAGTTTGACCGTCCGTTTGTGGATGATGTGACGTGCTAAATAGTAGTTTGGTTCCCACCTTTCTCCACAAGGTGTTCCAAAAATAACTAAGGAATTTTGAGTCTCGATCCGAAACAATCGTTTTTGGAACCCCATGCAATCGTACGATTTCTCGGAAATACAAATCGGCGACGTTACTCGCGTCGTCTGTCTTATGGCAAGCCACAAAGTGAGCCATCTTCGAAAATCGGTCTACGACAACCATAATAGCATCTCTCCCTCGTTGAGTACGAGGCAAAGCAACAATAAAATCCATTGAGACATCTTCCCACGGTCTTTCCGGAATCGGAAAAGGCATGGATGCTCCCGGTTTGAATGAACTTTTAGCAATATGGCATGTCACACACTTATTAATTATGTCGTGTACATTCACTTGCATCTTCGGCCAATGAAAATGCTCTTTAAGGACCTCCAACGTTTTGGCCGAACCAAAATGACCGGCCAAGCCTCCACCGTGAGCTTCCCGAACTACTAATTCCCTAATCGGGAGTTTGGGTAAACATAGGCGATTCCCTTTGAAAAGGAATCCTTCTTGCAACGTAAACTCTCCAAACGGACCGGATTTACACCGAATGAAAACCTCACCAAAATCTACATCCCCATCATAATACTCCTTCAATGCTTCGAACCCAAGCAACCGAATGTCAAGAGTAGAGAGCAAGGCATACCGTCTAGACAAAGCATCCGCCACAACGTTGCTCTTGCCATCTTTGTACTTCGATGAAAAGTGGAATGATTGCAAGAATTCCACCCATTTAGCATGTCTCGGACTCAACTTTAGTTGGCCGTTGATATATTTCAAGGACTCATGATCCGACTGTAGGATGAAATGTTTCGGCCGAAGGTAATGGCTCCAATGATCAAGAGCTCTCACAATGGCATAGAACTCCTTGTCATAAGTACAATAGTTGAGTCGAGCCCCACCCAATTTCTCCGAAAAGTAGGCAATTGGTCGCCTCCCTTGGACGAGGACCGCCCCAATACCCACTCCACTTGCATCACATTCTACCTTGAAAGGTTGTGAAAAGTCTTGTAAAGCCAAGATAGGTGCTTCACACATTTTCGCCTTCAATTTTTCAAACGCCCCTTGGGCAGCCCCGTTCCACATAAACGGTCCCTTTTTCAAGCATTCCGTTATCGGACTAGAAATGGTACTAAAGTCTCGTATGAACCTCCGATAAAATGAAGCAAGTCCGTGAAAGGATCGGACTTCCGTGATGGTTTTAGGCGTAGGCCAAGATTTAATCGCCTCGATCTTGGTTTGATCAACCGACACTCCTTCTTTAGAAACGATGTAGCCAAGAAAGGCTACACTCTCGACTAGAAACGAACACTTCTCCTTTTTCCCATAAAGTTTTTGATCCCTAAGGATCTCAAAGACTTTCCTCAAGTGCCCGGTATGCTCTTGCAATGATCGACTATAAATCAAGATGTCGTCCAAGTATACGACGACAAATTTTCCCAAAAACGGCTTAAGTACCTCATTCATTAATCGCATGAAAGTACTTGGCGCATTTGTAAGGCCAAAGGGCATGACGAGCCATTCATATAATCCATGTTTTGTCTTAAAAGCCGTCTTCCATTCGTCTCCTTCCCGCATGCGAATTTGATGATAGCCGCTTCTCAAATCAACCTTCGAAAAAATCACCGAACCATGCAACTCGTCCAACATATCATCAAGTCTAGGAATTGGGAACCGATATTTGATGGTTATGTTGTTCACGGCTCTACTATCTATACACATCCGCCATGACCCATCCTTCTTTGGAACAAGTAAAACCGGAACCGCACAAGGGCTTAAACTTTCTTGAACGTACCCGCGATTCATTAGCTCCTCGATTTGTTTTTGCAACTCCTTTGTCTCCTCGGGGTTACATCGATAGGCGGCCTTGTTAGGGAGTGATGCACCCGGTACAAGGTCGACTTGGTGTTCAATCCCACGCAAGGGTGGTAAACCCGGCGGTAAGTCTTCCGGGAAGACATCCGCAAATTCTTGTAGCAAGGTATCTATATCTCTCTTGCCTTGCACAACTACGTCAACATCTCGTGTTTCTTTAATCATCAATAAATACACACGCTCGCCATCGTCAATAGCGTGTCTCACCTCTCTCTCGCTAGCAAACATGGTAAGCTTTGGTTTCTCCATTTGATTAGAACTCATCGATCGAATGGCTTGGGGTGCCATCGGTTTAAGCACAATCTTCTTGCCTTTATCTCGTAGTTCATATTCGTTACTCCTTCCTCGATGCAAAACATCTCGGTCGAACATCCATGGTCGTCCCAAAAGTACGTGGCATGCGTCCATCGGGAGTACGTCACATAACACATCGTCTCCGTATGATCCCATAGTTAAGTTGACCCGTACTTGTCTTGTCACCTTCACTTTGCTTCCATCATCGAGCCAATGTAAAGCATACGGTCTCGAGTGAGCCGTAGTAGTTAGCCCGAGTTTGGTGACCATCTCGTTTGATGCTACATTCGTGCAAATTCCTCCGTCTATTATCAAGCTACACCACTTTTCTCCGACTTTGCATTTGGAATGAAAGATTTGGTCTCTTTGCTCCGTATCACTTGGAACGATTTTGGTATGTAGCGTCATAAGTCTCGCAATCTTCATTCTCTTCCTCGGCCTCCATGTTAAATACGTCACCAAGGCCTTCCTTCTCGTCCTCGACCAAAAGTTCGTCTCGGACCGCAAGAGCTTCTCTTAAAGTGACCACCCGTTTGTTCGGACATGCATTTTGGTAATGGCCGAATCCTTGACACTTGAAACATCGTACCTTCGCCAAACTTGTTTCTTTGGGTACGTAGGGAGTCTTAGGTGCCGTGACAGGGACATGACTTGGTGTGGTGCTTTTAGTACCCGAACTCGAACCGGCACTTGGATTCCCGAATTTGGAAGGAAATTCGGGTCTTGAAAACTTCAATTTATTTTGGGCTTCTATCTTTATGCATAGTCCATATAAAGTATTGAAATCTTCATATGGATATAACTCCACCGTGTTGGCTATGTTTTTATTTAAGCCACGTAAAAAACGGGACATCTTTTGTTCTTCGTTTTCTTCTAGCTCTCCCATCAAGACCAAACTTTCGAACTCTTCAATATATTCACCGACACTTAGTTTGCCTTGCATGAAGTTGGCAATCTTCCGGTATAAGGTTAACCGGTGTGATGTTGGCACATACCTCTTACGAAGTTTTCTTGTTAAAGAATCCCATGAACGGATTTTTGCTTTTCCCTCCCGAGTTCTTCGCGTCTTTACTCCTTCGAACCAAAGAGAAGCACCCTTCCCTAACTTGAGAATTGCATATTTGCAACGTTTCTCGTCGTTAAGGTCTTTGAATTCGAACATGCGTTCAATTTTCCGTTCCCACTCCAAATAAGCTTCGGGATCGGTACCTCCAACGAACTCCGGAAGTTCGTTTACTTTAAACTCATCCGCATGGTGTATTTGACGTGCGTCATCCCCGCGTCTTGCTTGCATACGTGGTTCCGGTAGACCGCTTAGTGCGTCCCGGAGTTTCATCAAGAAATCGAGATCGGATAAATCCATAACAAGAATCAAGAGATAGTTTTGAACAAGAAATCTTCAATAAAATTGCCAAGGAAATAGCCTTGGGCTCTGATACCACTAATGATACGAATTACGTATTAAGATGAACGCAAATTCGCCGGAAAATGCAGCGGATATATTTTGTTACCTCACAACACTCGTATATGTGTAACACTCGTAAGATATAACCGAAAGTAGGGCAATTCGGCTTACATAAACAAGAACAATATGAATGATTTATCAAACTAGACCTATAGTTTGATAAGATAATCTTTTCTCAAGACCTATTGAGAATCGATTCGATTAAAACTCGAAAACGCGTCGAATTATAACCAAGGTTTCGATGAAAAGCATTCACCAAGAAAACACAAGTGTATTCTTATTTCTTCAACATACAATATCCCTAATGAAAGCATCAACAAGACTACTTATAGCATGGTAGTCTTCTTAGCAACTAAGGAATCAAACAAGATCACATGATCTTGAAATGAAAAACAAAACACAAGATAAAATACAAGGGAATCAAATCAAAGGGAGGGGACACCCCACATAACATGCAAGTCTAATCATGACATGTGAGGGGAGGAAAAACAACAAAAAATAAAAAAAATCAGCAATAATGGCATTTGCTGGTCTGCCGGACACGGCCCGTGCCGATCGGCACGGTCGCGGCGCGCATCTGGCCGGCAGGGACTCGACCGTGTCGCCTGGCACGGTCGGGTTGGTCGGACAGCGGGAATTGCACTATCCGGAAGAGTGTGACTCGGCCGTGTCGCCTGGCACGGTCGGGTTATGTCGGCACGGGCCGTGTCGGACGACACGGTCGGGTTCGGTCGGCAGCGAGATTTCATTATCCAGGACACCTCGGCACGGGCCGTGTCGGATGACACGGCCGGATTCTTCAGCGTGATCGGCCCGATTCCAATGACGTGATCGGCGATTCCGGCAGGTGGTGGTCGGCAGTGATCGGCCAGTTCCGGCAGGTGGTGAATTTTCCGGCCGGTGGTGATTTTTCCGGCAGTTCGTCCATTTTCCGGTTGATTGTCGACCTTCCGGCATAGCATGACACGGGCCGTGTTATATGACACGGCTGAGACCGAGACTCCACGTCTTATGTCCGTTTTCTCGCCTAAATACGTAGTCGCCCGTGCATGGCGTGTAGTAAGGTCATTTATATCGATCCTTACTTCGTCTTCTTCGTTCATATCAAATGATTCCGTATCAGTACCGACCCCGAAATTTATTTGGAATGGGAACGTAAGATGGATCGCTTGTTCGAGGTTAAAGGTCTTGACGATGAGAAGCGTTGCAGATATGCAATTATCAAGTTGGTTAAAGGAGCTTCAGTTTGGTTCGAATTAAAGAAGAAGCAAAGGACTCGTGCTGGAAAAAACAAGATCCGTTCGTGGGAGTCGTTGAAAAGAAAACTTCGCAAGAGATACGTACCTTTCGGCTCGAGTTCGGCTCTCAAAATCGTAACAACATCAGCCCCCAACTCGGTTTCTAAAGCTCTCGACTTGCCTAATGAGACGAGTTTGCTGGAGGTGAGTTGTTTCATTGGCCAAGGGTTCGATCATGTGCAAGATGTTTGCCCGACTCTTGCTACCCGAGACGAGTTAATAGCCGAGGAAGAACAAGAAAGGCTAGGCGACATTCTCAAGTTTGATATAGAGGACGAAGGAGAAGAAGAATGTGTAGTTTACGATGCTCCCAATTATGATCTGAGACTTAGTTCTTCGTACTTTAGAAACCAAAACGGTTTCAAATGATTTGGAGCATCGGGACGAGTTAACGAGTGAGGAACTCACAAGTATACTTTTAGTTCTACACAACCGTCCGTTTCCCGAGCTACGAGAAGATGAAGAGATTGAGGACAAGGCGATTGTTCCCAAAATTTCTATGAGGTTATTTCTATTATTGTTAAAAAATTGGAGGATGCCAATCCATTGTTCTCATTGATCCGGTTCCCGACACCGACCAACGTAAAAGTTATGTGGCTACATGTGGTGGAAAATAGTAAAAGACGAACTCATTGATGAAAGGAATGAGGACAAGATTTGTGCCCACATGGCCGAAATGGAAATTATTCCGTTAAACCACAAATCTTTTTTGGGGATTCCGTTAAGGGAAATGGTAGACACCTAGATACGTCGTTTGTTTTTATTTTGCAGGTTGGTCTTTTAAAAATGCAATCCCAAGCAAACGTCAACACATCCGACGAAAATTACATCTTCAACCCGGGAGGAGCACAACCCTATCCGGAATACCAACCGTCCTTGGACTTTAGATTCGAGGACGAATCTCTTTAAAGGAAGAGGGGATGATACAAGATCAACATGGCCAACCGAAGAAAGACGACGTAGACGACCATGCAACCATGCATACGGCCATGCACACACATGCACCTACACGACATGCACTTATTTCTTTGGACGAGACGACTAATACGAGACTTGAAGCAACCTTGAACATATTTTACATTTTCTACTAGTCCGAGAGAAAAAGGCGAAAAGCGGACAAAATTACCAATTCCCGCGCGTTTGACTACTTCGTAGCAGTTTTGGTATTTTAATCATAACTCTCTCATACGAAGTCTGAGGTGATTCAAGCGGCCATGGAAAGATAAAAGAAAGATCTATAAATCATGTGAAACGGTCCAAGGTCAAATTATGCTTCTATCAAGCCACACGAACCGTTCAAATGTGCAATGATTTTTATGGCTGAAAATTGACAAAGATTTGTGAAGATTTGATGAAGGATCCATGAAGGATCTTTGTCCCCACTACTTTAAAATTTATTTTCATTTTCAAAGTCCACCATATCAAGATCAAGGATAGAGATTTGATTCACTCCACCCTTTTGAAATGAAAACAAACGAACCACATGGAGAAGAAGGTGCCAAGAAGTCCCTTTCAGGTTCAAGTCCTTGTCAAAGCCTTATCACATGAGAAAGATGATTGTCTCCTTCCTTCATGCTACCCCACGTCCAAAGATGCTAAGGAAGAAGCCAAGCATGTGTTATTTTCAACCTTTCTCAAAAGTCTTGATGTTTTAGTTTAATAAGTGCTTGTCTTTTAGCTTGATATTATGTGATCTTGTTTGTCTTGTTAGGAGTTGCAAATGGCTATATAATAGCCTCATCCTCCACATTTTGTAATCATCTTGAAAATTATAACATTGTATTTCTCTTGAAATATACGTTGAACGAGTTCAACAAAACCTTGGTTATTATTTCGACGTGTCTCGAATTTTAACTTGATCAATTCTCAATAGGTCATGAGAAGAGATTATCTTTATCGAGTTATAGGTCTAATTCGATAAAACACATTCAAACCCATACACTATCCTACCTCACGGCCAAAAACTATATAATTTCGGCCACCACCTTTTATTTTCATTGTTACTTTGATACTTGTAAAACCCGTGATAATCTTCCGTTGTATTTTATACGTTTTACGTACACTTATATACGTAATTCGTATCAAGACCATAAGCTACTTCGAATGGTGATCGCGCCGTGGCATGAGTAGGAGAATGGTTATAAGCAAACTCCGCATGTGCGAGCTTCAAATCCCAATCCTTTTGTGTTTTGCTTACCAAGCCTCGCAACAGTGTTCCCAGGGTTCGATTAGTCACTTCAGTTTGCCCGTCGATTTGAGGGTGGTGTGAAGTGCTAAACAAGAATTTTGTTCCCACCTTCCTCTATAGGGTGTTCCAAAAGTTGCTGAGAAATTTGTAGTCTCGATCGGAAACAATAGTCTTCGGAATCCCATGTAAACGTACCACCTCCCGAAAATATAAGTTGGCCACATTGCTTGCGTCGTCTGTCTTGTGGCACTACAAAATGAGCCATTTTCGAAAAACGATCTACGACTACCATAATCGCATCCCTCCCTCGTTGAGTACGAGGTAAAGCCACAATAAAATCCATCGAGACATCTTCCTATGGCCTCTCCGGAATCGATAAAGGTGTGTAGGCTCCTGGTTTGAACGAACTATTCGCAACATGACATGTCACACATTTACTAATTATATTATTAACATCCCCCTGCATCTTTGGCCAATAAAAATGTTCCTTCAGCACATCTAATGTCTTAGCCGAACCAAAGTGGCCACCCAAACCTCCCCCGTGAGCCTCCCGAACCAACAATTCTCGAATCGTGTGCTTAGGTAAGCAAAGATGATTTCCCTTAAAAAGAAAGCCTTCCTGTATCGAAAATTCCCCCATCGATCCAGATTTGCAAAGGGCGAATGTGATACGAATTATCCGGGGAGAGGTGGATACGTATCGGTCGGAGTATATGTAAGTGTATGATAGCGGAAGGCTTTTACGAATATGGAGTTTTTCGGATGTATTTTGTATGTGAATAATATCGGATATAACAATAAAAAATATCGAATAAGAAGATGATACGAATTACGTACGTAAAGCGTATGAAATACAACGGAAGATTATTATGTCTTGACGATTATCAAAGTGTCACTCGAAAATACAAGGGGTGGCCGAACTTAAATGGATTTCGGCCGTGAGGTAGTAGTGTATACGGATTTGGATGTGTTTTATCGAACTAGACCTATAACTCGATAAAAGATAATCTCTCCTCAAGACCTATTGAGAATTGATCAAGTTATAATTCGAGACGCGTCGAAATAATAACCAAGGTTTTTGTTGAACTCGTTCAACGTATATTTCAAGAGAAATACAATGTTATTAATATTCAAGATATCTTTCAAGGGCTGAAAATGTGGCTTATAAATAGCCATTACAAGATCACACAAAAATCAACTAAAATCAAACAAAGATTAAACAATTCTAACAAGACAACAAAAATCAACACCAAGCTTCCATCCTCCTTGATTTGGTTCGATTTATTGAAGTGTGGAGGGACCCAAAATCTTCTCCATTTGATCTTCTTGTAAGACTTTGAAAAATGTAGACATGAACTTGAAAAATGAAGGCATGGAAAATCTTCATCAATCTTGGACAAAATCTTCACAAATCTTCATCAATTTTCGGCCATAAAAATCACTGCACATTTGAACGGTTCGTGTGGCTTGATATAAGCATAATTGGACCTTGTACCGTTTCACATGATTTATAGATCTTTCTTTTATCTTTCCATGGCCGCTTGAATCACCTAAATCGGACTTCGTATGAGAGAGTTATGATTAAAATACCAAAACTGCTCTGAAATAGTCATACGCGCAGGAATTGGTAATTTTGTCCGCTTTTCGCCTTTTTCACTCGGACTAGTAAATTTCGGATCATGACTAGTCAATCTTGAGCAAATCTTCACCAAAGACAAGAAACAAAATAAAATAACTAATCATGTTAGAAGACTTTGGTTTGATTCTTGATGATTATTATTATCATGCTTTGATGACTTTGTTGCCATGTAGGTGACTTATTCAAGGGAGGGGAACCATCGGTTTCAATGCATGAAGAAGGTGGATGAGTGCATGGTTCGTAATTTCTTCATGCATACGTAAAATATGTTCAAGGTTACTTCAAGTCTCGTATTAGTCGTCTCGTCCAAAGAAGTAAGTGCATGTCGTGTAGGTGCATGTGTGTGCATGGCCGTATGCATGGTTGCATGGTCGTCTCACGTCTTTCTTCGGTTGGCCATGTCGATCTCGTATCATCCCCTCTTCCTTTAAAGAGATTCGTCCTCGAATCTAAAATCCAAGGACGATTGGTATTCCGGATAGGGTTGTGCTCCTCCCGGGTTGAAGATGTAATTTTCGTCGGATGTGTTGACGTTTGCTTGGGATTGCATTTTTAAAAGAACAACCTGCAAAATAAAAACAAACGACGTATCTGGGTGTCTACCATTTCCCTTAACGGAATCCCCAAAAAAAGATTTGTGGTTTAACGGAATAATTTCCATTTCCGGCGTCATGTGGGCACAAATCTTGTCCTCATTCCTTTCATCAATGAGTTCGTCTTTTACTATTTTCCAGTCACATGTAGCCACATAGCTTTTACGTTGGTCGGTGTCGGGAACCAGATCAATGAGAACAATTGGATTGGGATCCTCCAATTTTTTAACAATAATAGAAATACCCTCATAGAAATTTTGGGGAACAATCGCCTTGTCCTCAATCTCTTCATCTTCTGTAGCTCGGGAAACGGACGGTTGTGTAGAACTAAAAAGTATACTTGTGAGTTCCTCACTCGTTAACTCGTCCTGATGCTCCAAATCATTTGAAACCGATTTGGTTTCTAAAGTACGAAGAACTAAGTCTGTATCATAATCGGGAGCATCGTAAACTACACATTCTTCTTCTCCTTCGTCCTCTATATCAAACTTGAGAATGTCGCCTAGCCTTTCTTGTTCTTCCTCGGCTATTAACTCGTCTCGAGTAGCAAGAGTCGGGCAAACATCTTGCACATGATCGAACCTTTGGCCAATGAAACAACTCACCTCCAGCAAACTCGTCTCATTAGGCAAGTCGAGAGATTTAGAAACCGAGTTGGGGGCTGATGTTGTTACGATTTTGAGAGCCGAACTCGAGCCGAAAGGTACGTATCTCTTGCGAAGTTTTCTTTTCAACGACTCCCACGAACGGATCTTGTTTTTTCCAGCACGAGTCCTTTGCTTCTTCTTTAATTCGAACCAAATCAAGCGCCTTTAACCAACTTGATAATTGCATATCTGCAACGCTTCTCATCGTCAAGACCTTTAAACTCGAACAAGACATCCATCTTACGTAACCAATCCAAATAAATTTGGTCGGTACCTCCGATGAACTTCGGAAGTTCGTTCAACTCGAACTCGTTAGTATGGCATGGGGAACATAGGCCTTCTCCTCCTCGTCGAGGTTCCGGTAAGTCATGTAAAGCATCACGTAGCTTTACCAAGAATTCGGAGATGGTCATGTCCATCTCTTCTAATGATCAAGAAACTGAGCAGAAAATTTGCTAAGAAATCCGTGAAGAATGAACCAAGAAGATGATCAAAGAATCTGATCTCCACCGTTCAGACTGTAGTTCGATGAGTTGGCTTACCTTTGTCAAAATTTTGTGACGATCCAACGGTCGAATCCACGAGAAACTTTATTTTCTTCCGACTGCGCCAATCTGCCAATGTTATGCGAAAATTCTTCTAACCGTGAAGAACAACCCAAGAAGGTGACTAAATACTTCAATTAAAATTCGTTGAATAAATCGCCCAAGGAGATGACCTTGGGCTCCGATACCACTTATGATACGAATTATCCGGGGAGAGGTGGATACGTATCGGTCGGAGTATATGTAAGTGTATGATAGCGGAAGGCTTTTACGAATATGGAGTTTTTCGGATGTATTTTGTATGTGAATAATATCGGATATAACAATAAAAAATATCGAACAAGAAGATGATACGAATTACGTACGTAAAGCGTATGAAATACAACGGAAGATTATTATGTCTTGACGATTATCAAAGTGTCACTCGAAAATACAAGGGGTGGTCGAACTTAAATGGATTTCGGCCGTGAGGTAGTAGTGTATACAGATTTAGATGTGTTTTATCGAACTAGACCTATAACTCGATAAAAGATAATCTCTCCTCAAGACCTATTGAGAATTGATCAAGTTATAATTCGAGACGCGTCGAAATAATAACCAAGGTTTTTGTTGAACTCGTTCAACGTATATTTCAAGAGAAATACAATGTTATTAATATTCAAGATATCTTTCAAGGGCTGAAAATGTGGCTTATAAATAGCCATTACAAGATCATACAAAAATCAACTAAAATCAAACAAAGATTAAACAATTCTAACAAGACAACAAAAATCAACACCAAGCTTCCATCCTCCTTGATTTGGTTCGATTTATTGAAGTGTGGAGGGACCCAAAATCTTCTCCATTTGATCTTCTTGTAAGACTTTGAAAAATGTAGACATGAACTTGAAAAATGAAGGCATGGAAAATCTTCATCAATCTTGGACAAAATCTTCACAAATCTTCATCAATTTTCGGCCATAAAAATCACTGCACATTTCAACGGTTCGTGTGGCTTGATATAAGCATAATTGGACCTTGTACCGTTTCACATGATTTATAGATCTTTCTTTTATCTTTCCATGGCCGCTTGAATCACCTAAATCGGACTTCGTATGAGAGAGTTATGATTAAAATACCAAAACTGCTACGAAATAGTCATACGCGCGGGAATTGGTAATTTTGTCCGCTTTTCGCCTTTTTCACTCGGACTAGTAAATTTCGGATCATGACTAGTCAATCTTGAGCAAATCTTCACCAAAGACAAGAAACAAAATAAAATAACTAATCATGTTAGAAGACTTTGGTTTGATTCTTGATGATTATTATTATCATACTTTGATGACTTTGTTGCCATGTAGGTGACTTATTCAAGGGAGGGGAACCATCGGTTTCAATGCATGAAGAAGGTGGATGAGTGCATGGTTCGTAATTTCTTCATGCATACGTAAAATATGTTCAAGGTTACTTCAAGTCTCGTATTAGTCGTCTCGTCCAAAGAAGTAAGTGCATGTCGTGTAGGTGCATGTGTGTGCATGGCCGTATGCATGGTTGCATGGTCGTCTACGTCGTCTTTCTTCGGTTGGCCATGTCGATCTCGTATCAGAATGTCTCGCCAAAATCTGCATCACCAGCGTAATACTCCTTTACTGTCTCGAATCTAAGCAAACGAACATCAAGAGTAGAGAGTAAGGCATAACGCCTAGACAATGCATCTGCTACAATATTGCTCTTGCCATATTTATACTTTGATGAGAAGTGAAATGATTGTAAGAATTCCACCCACTTCGCATGCCTGGGACTTAACTTGTGTTGTCCATTAATATACTTCAAGGATTCATGGTCCGAATGTATGATGAAATGCTTTGGCCGAAGATAGTGACTCCAATGATCTAGAGCCCTCACAATAGCATAAAACTCCTTGTCATACGTACAATAATTGAGACGAGCACCGTTTAACTTTTCTGAGAAATAAGCAATAGGCCGCTTTCCTTGAATAAGAACTGCCCCAATGCCAACTCCACTAGCATCACATTCTACCTCGAACGGTTGCGAAAAATCGGGTAGTGCTAAGATTGGTGCTTCGCACAACTTTGCCTTCAAATTTGCGAACGACTCCTGAGCAGTCCGGCTCCAATTAAACGTGCCCTTCTTTAAACATTCGGTTATTGGGCTTGCAATGGTACTAAAATCTCGAATGAATCTTCGGTAAAATGAAGCCAGTCCATGGAACGATCTAACCTCCGTCACTGTAGTGGGTACCGGCCAGGATTTAATTGCTTCGATCTTGGCTTGATCGACCGACACTCCATCCTTGGAAACAACATAGCCAAGAAAGACTATACTCTCGACCAAAAATGAACACTTCTCCTTTTTTCCATACAGCATTTGGTCTCTAAGGGTTTCGAAGACTCGTCTCAAGTGTTCGAAATGTTCTTGCAACGATCGGCTGTAGATCAAAATATCATCTAAGTATACCACCACAAACTTCCCCAAAAATGGCTTAAGTACCTCATTCATTAAGCTCATGAAAGTACTCGGCGCATTTGTAAGGCCGAACAGCATAATGGTCCATTCATACAGCCCGTGTTTAGTTTTGAAGGCCGTCTTCCACTCATCTCCTTCTCGCATCCGGATTTGGTGATAACCACTTCGTAGGTCAACTTTTGAAAAGATCACTGATACGAATTCTCACTAGTGATGCGAATTCGCTATCGATACAGCGGAAGGCTTTTTGACGAGCGGAAGCTATCGACAAGAAACTGTCGGGAACTGGTGACAACAGCTCGCTACAGCAACAACACTGACGAGTGATGAAGACGGTAATTCGATATAGCAACAAGATAGGAATTTGGCCAACTGGAAAATGACTCAAAACAGGCCACCTCCAAACAGCGACACTCGAAACAGCACGCTTTGGACGAAAGCGAAGTTCAAACAGGAAACAAGTTCAAAGGATCGAACAACAATTTATGCGAAATATCGGACAAGTATACAACTGTATCGAAAAACAAACAGAATATCAAAACAAGATATAAACAAATGTTTTTATCAAATTAGACCTATAATTTGATAAAGTGATTTCTCCTCAAGACCTATTGAGAATCAATCAGATTAATACTCGAAACGCGTCGAATAAAAACCAAGTTTTGATGAAAAGCATTCACCAGGGAAAAACACAAAGTGTTCTTAATTCTTCAACATTCAATCTTTTTTTTATTACAACTCTACTGCCACTATTTATAGGCAAAAGCAGCCTGACAAGATAAATTAAACTAATACAAGCTGAGCTTAGAATAAGAAAAGATAATAAAAAGGTTCCTCATATCACTTGTTGACAAAAGTAAAAGCTGGGTCTTTGTCTCCAAGTTGCTTGCTGACAGCCGCCTTTTGCCAAGAATCCTGCTGCTTTTGTAAGAGAAAGCTGAACATTCTTTTATTTGTTTAGTTGCCACTTGATCATTTTCCCTCCCAAAGGTGCTGCTTGTCTTTTGTTTAAGTTATTCCAATTCCGACTATCAAGGTAACTTCGTGCCTCGTTTCTGTTTTCTCGCCTAAGTATGTTGTAGTGCGGTCGAGGTGTTTTACGTCAATTCTTACTTCGTCCTCTTCGCTTGGAGTAGTCGGTTTCGTATCATTCCCTCCTTCTTTAAAAGGAATTGTCCTCAATTACGCAATCCCATCGTCGTCAAGGTAAGGAGATAGATAGCCTATGTTGAAAGTAGCATGCACTCCGCAATCACCCGGAAGCTCCAACTTGTAAGCATTGTCATTCACCTTCGCAATTATCTTAAATGGTCCCTCGGCTCGTGGCATTAACTTGTTCTTACGCTTATTGGGGAATCTTTCTTTCCTCAAATGCAACCAAACTAATTCCCCGACTTCGAACACTCTTGGTTTCCTTTGTTTGTTTGATTTTCTTTTGTATGCCCCATTTATCTCCTTGATTCGATCCCGCACCTGTTCGTGTAACTTCATCATTGATTTCAGCTTCGACTCTTGACACGCTTTTTGTGTAACTATCGCAAGTGCACGATATCGTATCAAGTAGTAAAATGGACTTTTTGAGTCCGGTTTATCGATCCCACAAGGAAGTTATGTTATAATTTGAATTATACACTATTAGTCTATTTTTATAGATACTTAAGATGAGTGAAACACACAATTAAAAAGTTTGGTTTAATAATTGCAAAGAAATTGCAATAATAGTTCTAATATTATAAAGAAATAAAAAGATTTCAATATTAATAGATTGATTAATGATAAAATGAAATAGTTGGGATTACAAACTTAGTTCGTCATTAGTTATAAAAGATGTATTGGAGATCATAAGATGAATTTACTTATTATGTTGTGTAGATTCGATTTTCCTTAAAAAGACGGTTTCTCTTTCGAACTATAAAACGCCCCTTACATATTGAATCAATCCACTATATTTCTATGTTGATTGGCTTCAATACATAGCATTAGGATTTGTGAAAATAACTCAATGAATCATCTAAGGACTTAGGGTATATTTCTATCCCCTAGAACAACTTAGAGTGAAGATCATTTGATCTAATCAAACATATTTTCTTTGAAACATATGAAGACCATAAATATCTTCATTAATTGGCCAAATAAATAAAGATTGTTAAAACAATGAAAATCACACATAATAATAAGTAATTCACAATAGATCTTTTATACAAACATAAATAACATGACTAACCTTGTTTATAATCCCAACTTAAGGAACTTAGCCCATAAAGGGTTTATTACACATATTACAAGCTTTGGTGGTCATTCTTAGTTGAATCAAGAGAAAGAATTGATCCTAACTCCCTTAGTAGATAAAGGAGATAGAAGCAATAAACTCTCTGAACAACATATACTATACCACACTTACAAAGATCACTCAAGAACACAAGTGTGTTCTTCACACAAAAAGAAAAGTTTACAAGAAAATGGAAAATTATAAGATGAATGATGGATGATGAAGGATCTAAGGGGTCTATTTATACACCTAAAGTCATCTAATAGCTCCAAAACTCCAGCATTATTACATTATATCGGATAAATGCCACCATCCCTCAATAATACACAAAAAGTATAAAAATTAGACAAATCATAGCAATCTATCAAGAGTTACGGTAGTAACATTCGGGAGTTCTGGCCGTAACTAAGGTGACTTACGGCCGTAACTCCTGAATGTTACGGCCGTAACGTGGCTTCGTAAATTTGCTCATTTGAAGCTTTGGTAGTTACGCTTTTAGCGTAATTCCTCAGACTTTGCGTTTTTGCCCCAGATCTTCTTCGGATGATAACTTTTGATATATAACTCTGATTTTGAATCCGGAAAGACTGCCAAATTCGTCTCGGAAAGCCCTACAACATGAATATATCAAAATTCAATAAATAGAATATTTATTAAACATGTTGTTTCTTGAGTAATTCAGTTATTTAATCCGATCATCATCCGATAAAAATAAAATTATTAAAACTAATAAATTAAAAGCAAAAAACGAGTAGACTAGCTCAATTATGGGTGAATTTTATCGATACAAACCATGGATAAGTGTACTAAACTGACACTTATCACACTCCCAAACTTGAATTCTTGCTAGTCCCGAGCAAGACTCTTTATTATTCACACTCCAAAAATAAAAATAAAAATCACAAAAATAAGAAAATTAATACACACATAAATTAAAATATAAAAAGAGAAAAGGAGATCAAAATGCCATTAATAAACAACAACTTGACTTTATACAGTAGATAGAAATGAATCAAGATTCAAAATAAATCTACTAATGTTTTTGAAGTTAAAACACGGTTTTTATTTTGTAATTCCAAAATGTAAGGTTTTCCCCCCCAAAAGGTTGATTATTTCTTTCCCACTCGTGATACACACGACTCCCTTTAATGGTTGCTCTCGATCACTCGTTTATTTTTCGACTCAATATGAAGAAGAATTTCATTGGCGTCATCAAATATTGTGATTTTTACAAAATTGAGTGTATTGAAATTCAGCTGCTAATTAATTCAAATCTGCTCATAAACTACATCCCTTTTAGTGATAGCTTTCACACCGTTATTTGCTAACGTGTAGCACTTTTCACTAACACAATTTCTATCTCATTTTTTTTCGTAAAAAGGTGATAGCTTTCACACCGTTATTTGCTAACGTGTAGCTCTTTTCACCAATTTTTCTGAGACGGCAGCTACGCACCAACAATGGTTAGTCCTTTATTTTTCGCAAAATTTAAGACTTCCAAAATTAGGCAATTATTCTGTCGCTCAACACTTCTCCTGTTCTTCATTTCTTATTTTTTGGTGATAGCTTTCACACCGTTATTTGCTAACGTGTAGCTCTTTTCACCAATGACTCCTTTTTTAGGAATAGAATTTTGCGTAAAATCATTTTTAGTTAAGCATGAAAAATCAAAAACTCCACAAATTAAGTAAATTTCGCTTTATTTTTCATCAACCAATTGATTCTTGTTTTCTCAAGGTAACGAATGACTCGATTTTATATGATAATTACAAGGTTTGGAAAGAGAGATTAAGGCTCAAAAAAAAAATTTGGAATATACAATTTTTTTTTTTACCGGTTAAAACGATTTTAGAAGTTTGTATATAGCTAATTTATGGTGTTATGGCCAGATCTAAAAATCTCAAAAATCAAAATACTATAAATATATATATATATATATATACTAAACCTAGTCAATGCCAAATAATAAAAACACACCACACAATACACTAATCAAAACATACCACAATGAAAATCCAAATAAAAATCATAGTTCAAAAACCACAAAATAAACACATAAGTACGAAAACATCACCCCCAAACTTATAAGTAAAACTGTCCTCAGTTTTAAAAAAAAAAAATATAATAGCATGCGAGAAAACAGAAAACTCCGTGAAATTTTAGCTTTGTGATCCTCCAGGTGTGTCGTCAGGGATGTTTAGAAAACGGAAAAGCTTTTCAAAGCGCTTCTACGTTTCTAATTGTCGCTCGAGTATTTCATTCTGATTTCTCATAATTTCAGCCTGGGATGTTTCTAATCCCTGAACTCTTTCAAGCAAATTTTCCTCAAAAGCCGTCAACTCATAACCGGCATCTTCCTCGGCCTCATATTCCTCTTCCTCGCTACTCTCCTCTTCCGGTTCCAAACGTGCCCGTTTGCTTCTCAATTGAGTACATCGAAAAATACTACTCCGGCCGTTCAGTCGATCCCCATGTGTTAAAATATCACCTCCTGCCGAAATTTTGACTCTATGGCTCCTGCAAATACCGGTGATAAGGCAGGGGTATGGCATTTTCTGCCTAGTCGGGACCATGCCGGCATAGTGACAAATAGTAGTGTAAATGTGAGTACCCAAATCCATTTTTACCCCTCGGCGGATAGCATATAAACCTCGCAGGTGGCCAATGGAAACCGTCGTCAGAGTCGAAGTTGGGTAAATACTCCCGGCTGCCCACATCCATAAATACCAAGCATCATCCATAAGGTCCGCCTGGTTGTATCGGGGTTTGATCATCCCAATACTGTCATGCAACTCGCTCACTAACGCCCAGCGTAAAACTCTATCATCCGGCACCTCTTCATTAGGCAAGATAGTAATGTCAACCGCGTTAGTACCATTAACCCCCAAAAACTTGTTAATGACATCCGGTGAAAAATTTATCGATTTCCCATTCACAGTAGTCTGATGATAAGTAGGTGACCCTACCTTCCCAATGGACTTGTTGAAAGAATTGTAAAAGTTTAGGGTCAAGGTCGGGTTACCATTTGGGAGATCGGAAACAAACTTCTCCCAGCCGTTGTCTAAGAATTTTTGGATGAAAGGGGTAGTGATTGTGTCTCTATCCGCATGGCCGATGAAATCATCAAGATTGAACAATCTTTCCTTAATGCACTTCGTGTTTTGCTTTCTTTGTGGCGGTGCCGGACGTTGAGATGACGAACCGACCTTTTCTTTTCCTTTTGTTGATTTCTTCGGTGCCATCCCTGAAATTGAACAAAATCAACTTCTTTTCATCACACGACTATAATCATCAAGCAAAACCAATAAAAACATAAAAAAATTCAAAGATTTTCGTTGTGGCATTTCGTCGGACACCTTGAGTTCATAGTTTTTTAACAAGTTTTTCTTATTCAAACTCAAATCCATAAAGCCACCACAAATCAATGAATCAAATAACGATACAAATATCAACAATACTCACAAATGAACAAGATTTAATCAACGAATCATACAGAAATAAGAATCGAAAAACAAATATGAAGAGAAAAACTACAAACTAAAACTCAAGAATATATAAATTGAAACAAGGATTGAAAGAGAACCTGATGATTATGTGTGAATGTTGATATGTTAATGAATTGTATTGATGAATTTGAGTTTTTTAGCAAGTAGGGATTGATAGGGGGAAAAAAATCGCTCTCCCGGCCGCTTGTGTCTCGTCTGGTGTGTGTGAAGTGTTTAAGGATGGTTTTTTTTTTTTTAATACAGACTACTAGTTACGGACGTAACCTATACAAGTTACGGCCGTAAGTTGCTTTCGTTTTTCAAACAGGTTTTAAGATACGGCCGTAACACAAAGAAGTTACGGCCGTATGTGACGTTCGTTTTTTTTTTTTTAAACAAAATTATAATTATTATATGTTTGAGAATAATGAAAGAAAGACTCCCTGGATTTTATGAACGATCTGGTCCTTGCTGTTGTTGTTGAATCCTTCCGTGTTACCCCCAAACTTATTTGCGAAATAATAGAGATTGGGTTGCCTCCCAATAAGCGCTTTGTTTAACGTCCTTAGCTTGACTTCTCGTCAGATTAATTAGGTATTTCCAGCATTATGATTGATTTTGCTGTCGAGAATTCTTCTCCCAGATATGGCTTTAACCGTTGATCGTTTACTTTGAAACTCCCGTCGGTTGTATTATAAATCTCCACAGCTCCATGAGAAAACACCTCTTTGATCGTGTAAGGGCCTGTCCATCATGATCGTAGCTTAGCCGGAAACAGACGCAATCGTGCATTAAAAAGCAGAACTTGGTCTCCTGTTTTAAAATCTCTTCTTAGAATTTTGTTGTCATGCCATCTTTTCATTTTTTCTTTGTAGATTTTGGCATTTTCATATGAGTCGCGTCGGATTTCATCCAACTCATTTAACTACAGCAACCTTTTCTTTCCAGCCAACTGTTCGTCAAAGTTTAGTTTTTTTATAGCCCAAAAAGCTCGATGTTCAAGTTCTACTGGTAGGTGACAGGCTTTTCCAAAAACCAGACGAAATGGAGACATGCCTATCGGTGTCTTATAGGTTGTTCTGTAAGCCCAGAGCACATCATCCAGCTTTTTCGACCAATCTTTTCGAGATGAGTCGACTGTCATCTCAAGTATACGTTTCAGTTCACGATTGGAAATTTCGACTTGTCCACTGGTTTGTGGGTGATAAGAGGTAGCGACACGGTGTTTTACTCCGAATTTGGTCAATAGAGCCTTAACCTGGTGATTGCAGAAATGAGATCCGCCATCACTGATAATAACTCTCGGAGTTCCGAAGCGAGTGAATATATTTTTCTTTAGAAAATTTACCACGACCTTAGCTTCGTTTGTTGGTAATGCAACAACGTCCACCCATTTGGATACGTAGTCAACAGCTACAAGGATGTATTGATTAGAGAATGATGATGGAAAGGGTCCCATGAAATCAATTCCCCAAACGTCGAAGATTTCAACTTCAAGGATGAAATTCATTGGCATTTCATTTCTTTTTGACATGTTTCCATGTCTTTGGCACCGGTCACACTTCGAGACAAGTGTATGTGCATCTTTGAACAGAGTGGGCCAATAGAATCTGCTTCAAGAATTTTTGTCACTGCTTTTTGAACCCCCAAAATGTCCTCCATAGTGAGAGGAATGATATCTTTCTAATACCTTCTCCATTTCTTCTTCGGTATGCATCTCGGATGATTTGATCAGTCCTCGTCTCGAACAGAGGATCTTCCCAAAGTAATAGTATTTCAACTCGGAGAAGAGTTTTTCTTTTGATGATGGGAAAAATTTGGGTGAATTATTCCACTAACAAGGAAATTAACGATGTCGCATACCATGGTGCATTTTGTTTTTCCTGGATATTAGAGATTTGGAGCAGCTTGTTCATCCGGAAATACTTCATTTATTTCCTTCTCTTGAGCATTGTTTTGGTCGAGTCTAGAGAGATGATCCGCCACTTGGTTTTCTGTTCCCTTCGTCTCTCGATTTCTATGTCGAATTCTTGCATAAGTAGAACCCATCGGATTAGCCTTGTCTTTTGATCTTGCTTTGTCATTAAATATTTCAAAGCTGAATGATCGATGTAGACTATGACCTTTGATCCCAATAAGTAGGATCGAAATTTGTCAAAGGCATAAACCATCGCAAGCATCTCTTTTCGGTTGTTGTGTAGTTGGTGAGCATCATTCATAGTCCCGCTAGCATAATGGATCACTTGCATCATTTTGTCCTTCTTCTCGCCCAAGACGGCCCCTACGGCATAATCACTTGCATCGCACATTAAAATGAAAGGAATAGTCCAACTGGAGAAATGATGATTGAGCCGATCTAAGCTTATCCTTCAAAGTTGCAAAGGCCACGTGGCATTCATTTGTGAGAAGGAATGGTGTATCTTTCTCAAGCAAAGAACAGAGGGGTTTTGCTATTTTTGAGAAATCTTTTATAAACCTCCGATAGAATCCTGCATGTCCGAGAAAACTCCTTACTCCTTTCACCGAAATTGGTGGAGGAAGTTTTGCAATCACTTGGATCTTTGCCTTATCGACTTCAATTCCATGTTGTGAGATTCTATGGCCAAGTACGATTCCTTCCTGGACCATGAAATGACATTTCTCCCAATTGAGAACTAGATTTGTGTCTTCACATCTTTCCAAGACCATGCCTAAGTGAATTAGGCATTTATCAAATGAATCTCCGAAAACCGAGAAATCGTCCATGAAAACTTCAATGAATTTTTCAACCATGTCTGAGAATATTGACATCATGCATCTTTGAAATGTGGTCGAGCATTGCACAATCCGAATGGGATTCTTCTATAGGCAAATGTTCCATAAGGGCATGTGAATGTTGTTTTCTTGGTCTTACGGGGCTATTACGATTTGGTTGTACCTGAATAGCCGTCGATAAAGCAGAGTAAGAATGTCCCGCCAATCTATCTAGCATCCGATCAATAAATGGGAGTGGAAAATGATCTTTTCTTGTCGTCTTGTTTAGTTTCGTAATCAATGCACATTCTCCATCCCGTGATCGGTCGTGTTGGTATAAGTTCATTGTGCTCGTTCTCAATGATCGTGATTCCACTCTTTTTGGACACCATATGCAGTGGCTCACCCATGGACTATCTGAGATTGGATAAATGATTCCTGCGTCAAGTGATTTAAGAATCTCTGCCTTCACAATTTCCTTCATGTTTGGATTCAAACGTCGTTGATGCTCAATTGAAGGTTTGCAGTCATCTTCCATCAAGATTTTGTGAGTGCATATAGAGGGGCTTATTCCTCTAATGTCTGCAATAGTCCATCCAATTGCTCTTTTCTGATTCCTCAATACCCTTAGTAATTTCCCTTCTTCAAGTTTGGTCAATATGTTAGATATGATGACCGGAAGTGTTGAGGAAACGCCCAAGTAAGCGTATCTCAAATGTGTGGGTAGAGGTTTGAGATCAAGTGTTGGAGCTTCTTTTAAAGAAGGGAGGGGTTTAGCGGAGCTTGTCCCCAATTCTTCAAAATGTGGATGCTTTCTTAAGGTTGGTAGTGCTTCCAGATAGTTAACTGTTTCGGCCAAGTGATATTCTTCTTCCATGCTGGTTAGAGAATTTGCTATACATGTCTCAAGAGGATCTTTAGATAGAATTTTCACTAAAGACTTGTTCACCATGGCTTCAATTGTGTCTATTTTTAGACAATATGATACGAAACCGACTACTCCAAGTGAAGAAGACGAAGTAAGAATTGACATAAAACACCTCGACCATACTCCAACGTACTTGGGCGAGAGAACTGAAACGAGGCCTGGAGTTACATTGATAATCGGAATTGGGGTAACTTAAAGACAACTTGCATCTTGGGGAGGGGAGGAAATTCAAGTGGCAATTAAACAATAAAAGAATGTTCAGCTTTCTCTTACAAAAGCAGCAGGATTCTTGGCAAAAGGGCGGTCATCAACTTTCAACTTGGAGACAAAGCCCAGCTTTTACTTTTGTTTGCAAGTGCCATGGGGAACCTTTTATTATCTTTTCAGTATTTTAAGAACAGCTTGTATTAGTTTAGTTTATTTTGTCAGGCCACTTTTGCCTATAAATAGTGGCAGTAGAGTTGTAATGGGGGGAATTATTGAATGTTGAAGGATTGAGAACACTTTGTGTTTTTCTGGTGAATGCTTTTCATCAAAACTTGGTTTTTATTCGACGCGTTTCGAATACTAATCTGATTGATTCTCAATAGGTCTTGAGGAGAAATCACTTTATCAAATTATAGGTCTAATTTGATAAAACATCTGTTCATATCTTGTTTCGATATTCTGTTTATTTTTCGATACAGTTTTATACTTGTTCAATATTTCGTACAAAGTGTTGTTCGATCTTTCGAACGTGTTTCCTGTCTTGTGGCTGTATCGAATCACCGCCTTCATCACTCGCCAGTATTGTTGCTGTAGCGAGCTGTTGTCACCAGTTCCCGACAGTTTCTTGCCGATAGCTTCCGCTCGTCAAAAAGCCTTCCGCTGTATCGATAGCGAATTCGCATCCCCAGCGAGAATTCGTATCATAAGTGGCATCGGAGCCAAAGTTCTTGATCTTTGGCATTATGGATCTCAACGACGCTGATTTCTTGGCAAAACTTCGTGACGCATTGCGTGACGTACCAGAACAACGCGACCAGCGTTGGCAACCTAGGCGTGGTGACTATGAACGACCCTCACGCCATGTCGAAGAGTTTAAGGTGAACGAGCTTCCAGAGTTCGTTGGAGGGACAGACCCTGAAGTTTACCTGGAATGGGAACGAAAAATTGATCGTATGTTCGAATTTAAAGACCTTGACGATGAGAAAAGGTGTAAGTATGCAATTCTCAAGTTGGGGAAAGGAGCTTCACTTTGGTACGAAGGAATGAAAACACGAAGAGCTCGTGCGGGGAAAGAAAAGATCCGTTCGTGGGAGTCATTAAAAAGAAAACTTCGTAAAAGATATGTGCCAACATCACACAGTTACCCTTTGCAGGAAGATTGCGGATCTCATGCGGGAAAGTTAAATGTCGGTGAGTACATTGAGGAATTTGAGAATCTAACCTTAATGGGAGAGATAGAGGAGAATGAGGAATGTAAGATGTCGCGATTCTTGCGTGGCTTAAACCGAAGCATAGCTAACTCGGTGGAACTGTATCCATACGAGGACTTCGATACTTTATGTGGGTTATGTGTGAAGTTAGAAGCTCAAAACAGGATAAAGATGTATAAACCCGAGTTTCCAGTCAAGTTTGGAAATCCAAGCGTCGGATCTAGTTCAGCTGCTAAGGCAACTGTACCGACTCCGGTTCCTGTTGCGATTCCTGCTAAGGCGACTGTACCCTACGCATCAAGGAGACAAGTTTGGCTAAAGTAAGATGTTTCAAATGTCAAGGATTCGGGCATTATCAAAATGCTTGTCCGAACAAGCGAGTGGTGACACTAAGGGAAGCTGTCACGATCCGAGACGAGTTGTTGGTTGAGGAAGAAAGACTGGGTGACGTATTTGATTTCGTCATTAAGGAAGTAGAAGGATAATAATGCGAGACTTAGGATGCTCCAAGCTATGACACGGCTTTAGTTCGCGAACGCTACAGCCAAAGTCAGATCGAATGATTCTCGAACAATAAATCAAATATTTCACACAAAGTGTCAAATTGGAAAGAAATGGTGTAGTTTGATCGTTGATGGGGAGTTGCACCAACGCCGCTTCGGCCGAGATGGTGACTAAACTCGGGCTGACCACTATGGCTCACCCGAAACCTTACACTTTGCATTGGCTCGATGATGGGAGCAAAATAAGGGTGATTAAACAAGTGAGGATTGGACTAGCCATGGGTTCATATGAAGACAACGTATTATGTGATGTACTCCCGATGGATGCATGCCATGTACTGTTGGGAAGACCATGGATGTTTGATAGGGACGTTTTACACCGAGGAAGAAGCAATGAGTACGAGTTACGGGATAAAGGCAAGAAGATTGTGCTTAAACCAATGTCACCTCAAGCGATTCACTCTATGAGTTCTAGTGGGAGTGAAAAGCCAAAACTGGCCATGTTTGCGAGCGGACGGGAGGTGGAACATGCTATTAATGATGGCAAGTGCGTGTACTTGTTGGTTCTGAAGGAGACACGGAATGGTGACATAGTTGTGCGGAACGAAAGGATGGATGCCTTATTACTCGAATTTGCGGATGTTTTTCCCGAAGAATTACCGTCGGGTTTACCACCAATTCGCGGGATTGAACATCAGATCGACCTCATACCGGGTGTGTCGTTGCCTAACAAAGCTGCCTATAGATGTAATCCTGAGGAAACAAAGGAATTACAAAACCAAATCGAAGAACTGATGGATCGTGGATACGTTCGAGAAAGCCTAAGTCCTTGTGCGGTTCCGGTATTACTGGTTCCAAAGAAAGACGGATCTTGGAGGATGTGTATTGACAGTCGAGCGGTGAACAACATAACCATCAAGTATCGATTTCCGATTCCGAGGCTTGATGACATGTTGGACGAATTACACGGATCAGTGATCTTTTCAAAAGTTGATCTACGAAGTGGTTATCACCAGATTCGAATGCGAGAAGGAGATGAGTGGAAGATGACCTTCAAAACTAAACACGGGCCGTATGAATGGACCGTTATGCCGTTCGGTCTTACAAATGCACCGAGTACTTTCATGCGCTTGATGAATGAGGTACTTAAGCCATTTTTAGGGAAATTTGTGGTTGTATACTTAGATGATATTTTGATCTACAGCCGATCACTGCAAGAACATTTCGAACACCCGAGGCAAGTCTTGAAACCCTTAGAGACTGTGTATGGAAAAAGGAGAAGTGCTCATTTTTGGTCGAAAGTATAGTCTTTCTTGGCTATATTGTTTCAAAGGATGGAGTGTCGGTCGATCAAGCGAAGATAGAAGCAATTAAGTCTGGCCGGTTCCCACTACAGTGACGGAGGTTAGATCGTTCCATGGACTAGCTTCATTTTACCGAAGATTCATTCGAGACTTTAGTACCATTGCAAGCCCAATAACCGAATGTTTGAAGAAGGGCACGTTTAATTGGAGCAGAGCTGCTCAGGAGTCATTTGCAAATTTGAAGGCGAAGTTGTGCGAAGCACCAATCTTAGCATTACCCGATTTTTCGCAACCGTTTGAGGTGGAATGTGATGCTAGCGGAGTGGGCATTGGAGCGGTTCTCATTCAGGGAAGGCGACCTATTGCTTATTTTTCCGAGAAGTTAAATGGTGCTCGTCTGAATTATTGTACGTACGACAAGGAGTTTTATGCTATTGTGAGGGCTCTAGACCATTGGAGTCACTATCTTCGGCCAAAGCATTTCATCATACATTCGGACCATGAATCCTTGAAGTATATTAACGGACAACACAAGTTAAGTCCCAGGCATGCGAAGTGGGTGGAATTCTTACAATCATTTCACTTCTCATCGAAGTATAAGGATGGCAAGAGCAATATTGTGGCAGATGCATTGTCTAGGCGTTATGCCTTACTCGCCACTCTTGATGTTCGTTTGCTAGGGTTCGATACAGTAAAGGAGTATTACGAAGGGGATGCGGATTTTGGCGAAACCTTCGCCCGGTGCAAACCAGGCCCGGTGGGAGAATTTTCGATACAGGAGGGCTTTCTTTTTAAGGGAAATCGGCTTTGTCTACCAAGGCACACGATTCGAGAATTGCTGGTTCGAGAGGCTCATGGGGGAGGTTTGGCTGGCCACTTTGGTTCGGCCAAGACATTGGAGGTGCTTAAAGAACATTTTTATTGGCCAAGGATGCAGGGGGATGTTCATAATATAATTAGTAAATGTGTGACGTGCCATGTTGCGAAGAGTTCGTTCAAACCAGGAGTCTACCTTTACCGATCCCGGAGAGACCGTGGGAAGATGTCTCAATGGATTTCATTGTGGCTTTACCTCGAACCCAACGAGGTAAGGATGCGATTATGGTGGTCGTCGATCGTTTTTCAAAGATGGCTCATTTTGTTCCTTGTCACAAAACCGATGATGCGAGTAATGTTGCTGACTTGTATTTCCGGGAGGTGGTGCGATTACATGGAGTTCCAATAACTATTGTTTCGGACCGGGACTCAAAGTTTCTAAGCTATTTTTGGAACACATTATGGAGGAAGGTGGGGACCAAGCTGTTGTTTAGTACTTCGCATCATCCTCAAACCGACGGACAAACTGAAGTAACGAATCGAACACTGGGGACGCTGTTGCGAGGCTTGGTGAACAAAACACAAAAGGATTGGGATCTGAAACTGGCACATGCGGAGTTTGCTTATAATCGATCTCCTACTCATGCCACGGCACACTCTCCATTTGAAGTAATTTACGGACTGAATCCTTACATACCACTAGATCTAATTCCACTACCAAGTGACGAATTAGTGCATAAGGATGCGGAATTGAAGCTGAAATCAATGATGAAATTACACGAACAGGTGCGGGATCGAATCAAGGAAATAAACGAGGCATACAAAAGGAAGTCGAATAAGCAAAGAAGGCCGAGACTATTCGAGGTTGGAGATTTAGTTTGGTTACATTTGAGGAAGGAACGATTCCCGAGTAAGCGTAAGAACAAGTTAATGCCACGAGCTGAGGGACCATTTAAAATAATTGCGAAGGTGAATGACAATGCTTACAAGTTAGAACTTCCGGGTGATTACGGAGTACATGCTACTTTCAACGTAGGTGATCTATCCCCTTACCTTGACGACAATGGGATTGCGGAATTGAGGACAATTCCTTTTAAAGAAGGAGGGAATGATACGAAACCGACTACTCCAAGTGAAGAAGACGAAGTAAGAATTGACATAAAACACCTCGACCATACTCCAACGTACTTGGGCGAGAGAACTGAAACGAGGCGTGGAGTTACATTGATAATCGGAATTGGGGTAACTTAAAGACAACTTGCATCTTGGGGAGGGGAGGAAATTCAAGTGGCAATTAAACAATAAAAGAATGTTCAGCTTTCTCTTACAAAAGCGGCAGGATTCTTGGCAAAAGGGCGGTATCAACTTTCAACTTGGAGACAAAGCCCACTTTTACTTTTGTTTGCAAGTGCCATGGGAACCTTTTATTATCTTTTCAAGATTTTAAGAACAACTTTTGTATTAGTTTAGTTTATTTTGTCGTGCCACTTTTGCCTATAAATAGTAAGAGAGTTGTAATGGGGGGAATTATTGAATGTTGAAGGATTGAGAACACTTTGTGTTTTTCTGGTGAATGCTTTTCATCAAAACTTGGTTTTTATTCGACGCGTTTCGAATACTAATCTGATTGATTCTCAATAGGTCTTGAGGAGAAATCACTTTATCAAATTATAGGTCTAATTTGATAAAACATCTGTTCATATCTTGTTTCGATATTCTGTTTATTTTTCGATACAGTTTTATACTTGTTCAATATTTCGTACAAAGTGTTGTTCGATCTTTCGAACGTGTTTCCTGTCTTGTGGCTGTATCGAATCACCGCCTTCATCACTCGCCAGTATTGTTGCTGTAGCGAGCTGTTGTCACCAGTTCCCGACAGTTTCTTGCCGATAGCTTCCGCTCGTCAAAAAGCCTTCCGCTGTATCGATAGCGAATTCGCATCCCCAGCGAGAATTCGTATCACAATACTCATCTGTGGAGGGTTGATTCAAAGTTTTTAAGACATCGAAGATGATATGTTCGTCTTCCACTCTGAGAATTAGCTTTCCTTCATAGACGTCAATAAGAGCACGTCCGGTTGCGAGAAATGGTCGTCCCAGAATAATGGGAATATCCTGATCTTCTTCCATGTCGAGGATGATAAAATCTGCTGGGAATATGAATTTATCAACTTTGACGAGCACATCTTCAACTATCCCACGTGGATATTTGATTGACCGATCGGCTAATTGTAGCGAAATTGTTGTTGCTTTTGCTTCTCCCAAGTTCAATTTGTTGAAAATTGACAGGGGCATCAAGTTGATACTTGCCCCTAAATCACAAAGAGCTTTGCCAAAATTCACTTCACCAATTGTACACGGGATTGTGAAAGTTCCCGGATCTTTTAGCTTGGGTGGCAACTTCTTTTGTAGTATTGCGCTACATTCCTCTGTTAGCATGACAGTTTCGTATTCTTCAAGCCTTCGTTTGTTTTTTTTGGGAAAAGTCAATTGCATAAATAAAATAAGAGTGGCCAAGAAAGGCTGGCCAATACCCGACAACCATATAGAATGGTGCACCAAACAACGTAACAAATAGCAAAAGTAGGAAAACAAAGCCTACGAACAAATGGCTACCAAAGCTACAAAGCCTAGAAAGATACAAACAAAAGAGGAACTACCAAGCTATCCTCCAAATACGACGAAGAGCCACAGTAGAGAGAGAGAACAGTGGCCATCTCGAGAGATAATATCACGAACAAGACCTATCCCCTGGAAAGTAACCGAATGAGGATCTCGACGGCTCTGGCCAAACCTCCTCTCGTTCCTCTCCTGCCAAATCAAATAGACCAACGCAGCAAGAAGAATACGGTAAGCCACGTTGACCACGTGCTTACCTCTCCACCTCCTAGCAGCCCACAATACCCCGGAGCTCCACACAGAGTGAGGCCAACGAAAGCGGACGACCCTCCTAGCAATAGAAATACACCTCCTAGAATAAGGGCACTGAAAGAATAGGTGGGAGTGCGTCTCTACCGCCATACCACAAAGGACACAAATCCCATCAATATGCTGAAGCCAAGGCTTATCCATAGTCGATAACCGCTCCTGAATAGCCAACCAGAGGATGAAAGAGTGTCTCGGGATCTTTCCCGGTCCGTGCAAGAGCGGAGCCCAAGGAACAGGGGGCGAATAACCTCTGAGGAACCGAAGAGCAGAAGAGGATGAAAAAATTCCCGAACTAAGCGGTCTCCATAAAACGCGGTCCTGACCCCCATTAATAGGTGGCAAAGCAGAAGTAATCTGTAAAAGCTCGGGCCTATCCACCACCGGCCACTCCCAAGAACCCTCAACAATAACCGAACCAAGCCTAGCACCCACGTCGATGCCGGACCACAGAGGAGCTCTAGGAACGGAATGCCTAAGCACACCCATAGAATGCCAGGGGTCCGACCACAAGAAGAAGGATGAGCCATCTCCAATGGAATACTGAAATGCTCCCATAACAAGGGGCCTTGATTTGAGCCGACGCCAATACCAAGTCAAGCAGAGAAACACCGAGGTCCCGGAAGAACACCTGCTGCAACCTAAAAGTCCGAACCCAATTAACCTGCATGTAACGATTAGAGCCCGTGATAAGAGCCTGAGATATGACGAGCCATCGGCGCGATTCGAGCCTCAACGGAATGATGCCACGGCCCCCACAATCCACATCCAAGCAAACCTTAGCCTGTGCCACCTTAGCCAGGCCGAATCATGAGAACCTCGCCGGAGGAACCGCCCGATCGTTTCTCAATCAAAGAGAGAACGCCCTTAGGCAAAATAAAACTACCACCCAATAAATATGTAAAGAAGATAAGACAGAGCGAATAAGCCGGCACCGACTGCCATGGAAAGAGCGATTACTAGCCCACGAACTCGGACGACCATCAATCGAATCAATCAAAGGGAACACATAGCAATTGTCACTTTGAAGTAATCAAGGGAACTCCCAAATACCTCACAGAAGTCGACTAGCCGAAACCCTAACAACCGCTGGAACCGGGCCCCCGCACTCCGAGCACTAGCCGAAAGAAAGATATTACTCTTACTTGGCCGCCTGAGACCAGAAAGGGAAGCAAAGATCTCAATACTTTTCTTAAGAACACCGACAGAGACAACATCGGGATTACGTAAAAGGAGGAGGTCATCGGCAAAAGCAAGCATGAAGGTGCGTGTAGCCAAACACTTCCAGGAATCGAACCCCGGAGTCCGAGCGATCTCATGGGCGATAATACCATGGAGGACCTCCATAACAATAACAAACAGATACGGAGAGATAGGGTCACCTGCCTCGGCCCCCTACGGCCCCTAAATATACCCTCAGCATCCCCATTCAAGGAGATCGAGTAAGCCGGAGTGGTGATACACTCCCGACCCAAGCAATAAACGTCTGGTGGAACCCCATACATTGCAGAGCAAACAAAACAAAATCCCATTCAACAAGATCGTAAGCTTTCATAAGATCAACCTTAAAGACACACCGACTCGGCATCCCTCTTTGCCCATAACCATGAAGATGCTCCTGGGCGAGAAGGATATTATCACTAATCCTTCTCCCGGGAATAAACGCACTGAAATGGATCAATCAAGGAATCAAGGCTATCACGCATACGATGGACCATAATCTTAGAAATAGCCTTATATAAAAGGTTACAACAAGAAATCGGTCTAAAATCGACATGCTCCTCGGCAAAGCAACTTTAGGAACAAGAGATATAAGGGTAGTATTGATCGCTTGACGAATAAACCCGAGGAGAAAAAATGTTTAATAGCGTAAGTAATCTCACCCCCAACAATCGGCCGTGCTCGTCGATAAAAGCGGCATTAAACCCATCGTGGCACAGGGCCGAATTCATATCGAACCCAAAGAAAACAGAGCGAACCTCCTCATCGAAACCGTCGATCATATGTAACGCAACATCGAGGAAGAGAAGAAGAGACAAAGGGTCTCACTGATTGAACGATATAGCCGAACCCGATCCGAAGAACCCAATAACCTCTCATAGAACCCAACTACCTCATCCCGAATGAGAACAGGATCTCGGCTCAATGCCGCCTCTAAAACCACCTAAAAATCCGCGAACGAGCCCTCCTAAAGGCAACCCTCCTAAGAAGAAAGCAGCACTGTCCCCATCCTTGAGCCACGCTAGCTTGGCCGTTGCTCGAGCGAGGACCTCCGGGAAACAATGAAGAGAACACCCACCGCAACACCCTTCTAACCGTAGCGTAGTCTGACAAAGGAAACTCTCTAAGGATAGACTGGGCAGCAGAAAGGAAAGCTGACGCTGAAGCCACATTAATAGCCAAGTCCCCTTTCCTCTTCCTCATAGCGCGAAAAACATGCTTAAGGGCATCTAACTTCCGGCAAATCGCAAAGAAGGGGGCTCCCACAATAAGATGATGCCAAATACCAAAGACAGCAGGCAGAAAGTCATCAGAATCTGCCAGAAAGTTATCAAACCTGAACATCTTACCCCTACGACGGGACAAGCTACCAAAACCAAAGATAAGCGGGCTATGATCAGAGGTCCGAGGCAAATCGCAAGTATAGGAGTAGTCAGAATGAGAAATAAACCACTGCGGATTACCCAGGACTCTATCTAACCGTTTCCACAAGGATCTAGGAGAAGGGCTCTTATTATGCCACGAGAACCAGAGCCCAACATCGAAGCGTCTCTAGATCAAAGACGCATGTAACTCCCCGAACTCCAACATAGGAGTTCATCATCATGATGAGTGACCTCTCCCCTAAGATCTCGCTACAATCCAAAACAACATTAAAGTCGCCCATAATCACCCAAGGCTCGCTAACATGCAAAAGGAAAAATCGGTCAAGTCTCGCCAAAGAAGTCTCCTCTGGATAGCATCATTAGAACCATAAGCAAAAGTAACTAGGAAACTCGGACGAGTCAATAAGCGAAATAATCCGACGGTGAATAAGTGCGGATCAATAGCAATAATATCAACAGAGACCACGCCTAATCCCACCACCAAATCCGCTTACCCGGCCCGTTACCATAATCAAAAAACCACTGCCACGAAGCATTAACCAGAGAAGCAATATGCCTCGAGTTACCAACCGAGGCTTTCGTCTCCAGTAAGGCAACACAACAAAGACTAAAAGAAGAAATGACCTCCCGGACCGAGTTCTGATGGTCCGGACGGTTCAGGCCACGGACATTCCACACTGCGAGCGGAATCATCTAACACCCTCGAGAAGGGCTGCATCAGATATAGGGCCCATAGAAGAGGAACTAGAACAAAGCGACGTGCCGACAAACTCAGGATTCTGAACCTCAACATCATCGGGGAGACCAGAAAGAGCCGCAAACCTGTTGTGAGACGGCTCAAACATACCAGCAGAAACCCTCATAGGCGACACGATAGGAGAGCTGGTAGTAACCAAGGAGAAAGTAGAGGCACTACTCAACGGGCTCAAACCAGCGCCACGACCTCCAGAGCCCCCAGCTAACACCACATCTGGGCCCCCGGAGCACACATCAGGGCCAACCCCAGCCTGAGCGACCCCCCCAACCGGAACTAGACCCAACGAGGACCCCAGACCATGAGCGCCAGAGGGAGCAGGCTTAGCCACATAAATACGAGCCTGCTTAACCTGCTTCTGAACCGAAGGCTTAGAGGTGCTCGGGCAAACCTGATCACGATGCCCGAAAACTCTACAAACACCACACCGATGTGGTAACCATTCATACTCAACATGGATCCTCCTAACAGCAGGACAATCACCATCAGATGGAATAACCATAAGGAACGAGCGGATCGGGCTAGTATCAGCGTCTAACATGACGCACACTCTAGCATAATCCACTTTCAGACAGTTCCTGGTGAAAACATCAGCAAAAAGTGGCTCCCCTATAGCACTAGCAGTAATACTAAGCCCCTCGTCAGTCCAATACTCGAGGGGGACATCACGAAGTTTCACCCAAACAGGGGACATGTTTAGGTTGAACCTTCTTAAGGGACATGCCAAGCTTCCACCGGTAAGGAAAATAGATCGGCCCCGAATCGCCCACGGCCCACCCTCTAACGCCTCGATGTAACTCGCTCACTATCAAACTTGAAGAAAAGAATCCCCCTCGAGAAGAACACCTCCTTAAGCCCCTTCCACGCCGACATAAAATAATTCTTAATCACATTGAGAGTAGGGCTTTCCCAAAAATACCCAACTAAGGTACATTGCCACTTCTTAGCACCCTCAAGCCCAATACTAGCAGAAGGTTTCACAATCACCTCTCCATTTTGAATTTCTGGTTTAAAAAACTTAAGTCCCCTTTTCTTACCAAAAGTATTAGAATTAATTCCATTAGTAACCGAATTGTCCAAAGTTAAAGGAGTAGAAATTGAACCAAAATTCATAGACAATGAATTTCCAGTAGCAAAAGGCTTAGCATCAATGTTACAAGGCAAATTCATAACATTCATAATATCCCCACTACAACAGTGAACAATAGATGGAGGAGCAAAGACACCTGGAGTCTCCAAATCAGTAACAGAAGACATAAAATTATTCTTAGCTAAAGAAGAAGATAGCTCCTGCACAAGGACATGATCATCCAATCCCGCACCGGAAACATTGCAACTAGAGGCAGTAGCCAAACCAGATGAAGATGGAATCAATGGTACAGAAAAAAGACAAGACGAGCTAACCAAATCAGTTGCAGCAGTGCAACCCAGCATTGGAAATGGGTCCACGGGCCGATCAAGACGGGGGTCACGCCTGGCCCGAGTGGGGACCCCGATTTGCAGCAAACGCGGGCCCGAAACAACACTGCCAGGGCCGAGAACCGGCGCTGATGGAACCAGTGGAGGTTCAGCAGAAGAACTTCCAAATATTTCATCGATTTTAACCTGAAGGAGAGCCGAATCAGAAAATCCAAGAACTTTCATCCCTAACTCACTAAAGCCTTGGGCATCAAAGGCCTGAGCTAGGTAGCCTGCCGCACCAGACGCAGGCGAGCTTTCCACCGGCCGGGAGGAAGAGGAGAATAGGCCACACGCTGTAGACGAAGACATAAGAAACAAGCAGGCCCCGATTCGCGAACAAATTCCAGAAAAACGATCAACCCGAGAGCAATCCGTAGACAAAATCGCGAAAACAATATCCGACCAGCAAGAACAAATCGCGAAAGACGAACCTCAACAGGAGAGAATAGCCGCCAAACCTCAAACGACAACTTAACTCAGAAAAATCGAAAAAAATATGGGTAGGAAGGAATTGAGAATCCGAACAAATAACCTGAAGGCAGATTATCTGGATAATTCACTAGATTAGGGAAGGAGATGTGAATCGGACGAGGGGAAAAGGGGATCGGGTCGCACCTTCAATGCGTGAAATCGCCCGCACATGATAAATGGTGTAGTTTGCAAGCCTTCGTTTGTTTGAAAGAATATCTTTCATAAATTTGGCATAGCTTGGCATTTGTGCTAGAGCATCGGCAAAAGGAATGTTGATGTGTAGCTTTTTGAAGATTTCCAAGAATTTCCCGAATTGAGCATCGAGCTTGTGATTCTTCAACCGTTGAGGAAATGGGATAGGTGGAACATAAGTTTTTGTAGCAATTGGACCTTTTTGAGATGAAGGTCCTGTATCAGATTCTTTTTGTTTATTTTTTTGTTTTCCCAGATGGTTTTCCATAGAAATTTCGGGCAACTGCACTCCACTTCTTGTTGTGATAGCTTGGACATTTTCCCTTGGATTTACCTCGGTATTGCTAGGTAACATGCCTTGAGATCTTTCTGAAAGTATTTTGGCCATTTGGCCAACTTGTGTCTCCAGATTTTTAATTGAAGCATCATTGCGTTGTTGATACTTCAGTTGTTGTTCAGCTAGCTTCGTGATTGCTTCTTCCCATCCGGGCTTCTTTTCTTGATGCGTTGGATTCAACACATTGTTGTTGTTTGCATAAGAAAAATTTGGATGATTTTTGTATCCTGGATTGTATGTTGGCCCGTAAGGATTGTATGCTTGCCTTTGGAAATTCTGAGCATACGCCACTTGTTCTGGTGGTGGTGGTGACTGTTCTTGTTGCACTAAGGGACAGATAGTGCTGTTGTGAGTTGCTCCACAAATTTCACATGAAAAAGCTGAAATTTGTGGAGTTTGCACCGTCTTCTGATACGATATCTAATATTCCAGTCGAAGAAACTCCGATAAAAATCGACATCCATGATGATGCAAATTCGCATGGCCATGCATCATTATACTTAGGAGAAAATGTTAAACGGATTGGAGTTACGTTGTTAATCGGAATCGGAGTAACGTAGAATTCGACGACGGGATCGGTCCGAAAGCATGATGGATCGGCCATATCATGCTTGAAAGGGACATGTTTTGACTTCATATCTTGACAAGATAATGAAGTTATCTTCTCCTTCCCCACCATGTACACATACGGCCGAAGCATGAAGATAGAGGGAAGACTTTCTTCTTCATGTCATTATCTCCCATATCTTGTAGGGATCGGCCGAATTGGAAGCTTGCAAAAAGGAAAGATTTGTGAAGATTTTCATCAAGAATATCTCATGTCACCATCATGAAATAAAGACCAAGATTGCTTGGTATCTCTTTGTGATTTTCGGCCGATTAGGTGTTGTTAGGAAGTTTCCTTTTTTCGCTTTTGTTGTATTTTCGTTCGGTTGTAAACTACTATATATAGTAGTGTTCGTTGTACTTGAAAATCATCGAGAATCATAATAAACTTTGTATTTCCTTTGAAATATACGTTGAACGAGTTCGACAAACCTTAAGTTATTGTTTCGACGAGTTTCGAGATTTTAACTTTGATCAATTCTCAAAAGGTCTTGGGAAGAGATTACCCTTTTATCGAGTTATAGGTCTAGTTCGATAAAACACGCCAAACTCCGTACATCACACTACTTCACGGCCGAAACACCATCAACTTTCGGCCACCCTTAACGAAATTCGAGTGATACTTTGTTACTTGTTAACCTTCCGTTGTGTTTTATACGTATTACTTACGTAATTCGTATCATAAGTGGTATCAGAGACACTTGTCTCACAGTTCATCGACATCACTGAAGAAGATGGCATTCACCGATGAAGAAGTAGCACAACTACGTGACGTTCTTCGTGGCTTGCCGAGCCTTAATCCATGCACGACGAGGACATGACACCATGCATGCACCACGACATGCGGATGAATACAAGACCAGCGAACTTCCGGAGTTCGTAGGCGGCACCGATCCTGAGGTTTATTTGGAGTGGGAAAGAAAAATTGAACGAATGTTTGAGTTCAAGGAGCTCAATGACGAGGTACGTTGCAAGTACGCGATTCTCAAACTTGGAAAGGGAGCTTCCCTTTGGTTTGAGCGAATGAAGACGCAAAGAAGTCGTGCCGGAAAAGAGAAGATACGTTCGTGGGATTCCCTAAAAAGGAAACTACGAAAAAGATATGTTCCGGCTACACACAAGCTAAGTCTGTACCGAAAAATTTCTGACCTCACGCAAGGAAAGTTAAGTGTCGAGGAGTACATCGAGGAGTTTGAAAACTTATCCTTGATGGGAGAACTTGAAGAAAGCGAAGAATTGCGCATGTCCCGTTTCCTACGAGGTTTGAACAGAAACATTGCTAATTCCGTGGAACTCTACCCCTATTCTGACTTCGATACTTTATGCGGACTTTGCATAAAGTTAGAAAATCAAAACAAAACCAAACTCTCTAAACCCGAATTCCCACCTAAATACGGAAATACCAACTTTGGCGCGAGTTCTAGCTCGTTTCCAAAACCTGTCACCACAAGCCAGTCCGTTACTACCATTCCAAAAACCCCTACCACTCCAAAAGAAACGAGCCTATCTAAAGTCCGATGTTTCAAATGTCAAGGATTTGGACACTATCAAAGTGCTTGTCCGAATCGGAGGATTGTGACGTTACGAGAAGCCATAGCCGCCCGAGAGGAATTATTAGACGAAGAAGAAAGAGTTGGAGACGATTTTAACTTAGAAGCTGACGAAGAAGAAGAATGCGAGGCATACGATGCCCCGAACTATGACACGAACCTTGTCCTTCGCATGTTGCAAACGAAGGCCGCCCCAAGTGACGAAGAACAACGGGACCAAATCTTCCACACGAAGTGTCGTGTCGGAGATAAATGGTGTAGCTTGATCATTGACGGTGGAAGTTGTACAAACGTGGCATCAAGCGAGATGGTTTCAAAACTCGGTTTGATCACCACGGCCCATCCCAAGCCGTATGCACTCCATTGGCTCGATGATGGGAACAAAGTGAAGGTTTCAAGACAAGTGAAGGTCGGACTCACCATGGGTTCGTATGGCGATGATATTACATGCGATGTATTACCGATGGACGCATGTCACGTGTTATTAGGAAGACCTTGGTTATTTGATCGGGACGTACTACACCGAGGGAGGAGTAATGAGTATGAGCTACGTGACAAAGGTAAAAAATTGTCCTTAAACCTATGTCACCTCAAGCTATCCGGACGATGAGTTCAAAAAGTCGAAGGGCGAAACTTACGATGTTTGCAAACGAGAAAGAAGTCGAACACGCCATTGACGATGGCGAACGTGTTTATTTGATGATGATCAAGGAGGTCCGAAATCTTGCCACCAAATCGCAAAATGAGGAGGAGATAGATGCACTATTACACGAGTTTTGGACGTATTTCGAAGACTTGCCGGTAGGATTACCACCTATCCGCGGGATTGAACACCAGATTGATCTTATACCGGGAGCTCCATTACCAAACAAAGCAGCGTATCGTTGTAATCCCGAAGAAACAAAAGAACTACAACGTCAAATTGATGAACTCATGAATCACGGATATGTCCGAGAAAGTTTAAGTCCGTGTGCGATTCTGCTCGTACCAAAAAAAGACGGAACATGGCGGATGTGTATTGACAGTAGAGCCGTGAATAACATCACCGTCAAGTATCGGTTTCCCATCCCGAGACTAGACGACATGCTGGACGAGTTACATGGCTCGGTTATATTTTCCAAAGTTGATTTACGGAGCGGATACCATCAAATCCGCATGCGAGAGGGAGACGAATGGAAAACGGCGTTTAAGACGAAGAATGGACTTTACGAATGGGTTGTGATGCCATTCGGCCTCACCAACGCCCCGAGCACCTTTATGAGGTTGATGAATGAGGTTCTTAAACCTTTCTTGGGAAAGTTTGTTGTCGTGTACTTAGACGACATTTTGATCTACAGTCGGTCCGTAGAAGAACATCTCGAACATTTGCGGTACGTGTTTGAGACATTAAGGGAACAAAAGCTTTATGGAAAACGGGAAAAGTGTACTTTCCTAGTCGAGAGTCTTGTCTTTCTCGGCTATGTTGTTTCGAAAGACGGAGTTTCGGTCGACCAAGAGAAGATTGCGGCAATCAAGTCGTGGCCGACCCCAAAGACAATCACGGAGGTACGGTCATTTCATGGCCTCGCTTCTTTTACCGACGATTCATACGGGACTTTAGCACTATATCCAGTCCGATCACGGAGTGTCTGAAAAGGGGAACCTTTGCTTGGAACGAAACGGCCCAAAAGGCTTTTGAAAACTTAAAGGGAAAATTATGTGAAGCGTCGATTTTGACGTTACCCGATTTTTCACAACCGTTTGAGGTAGAGTGCGACGCTAGCGGAGTTGGAATCGGGGCAGTGCTTATTCAAAGAGGCCGTCCCATTGCCTATTTTTCGGAGAAGTTAAGTGGCGCCCGAGTGAATTATTGTACTTACGACAAGGAGTTCTATGCTATCGTAAGAGCACTCGATCATTGGAGTCATTATCTGCGTCAAACATTTCGTGCTGCATTTGGATCACGAGTCGTTGAAATACATCAACGGACAGAGTAAGCTAAGTCCGAGACATGCAAAATGGGTGGAATTTTTACAATCTTTTCACTTTTCATCCAAGTACAAAGACGGGAAGAGTAATGTAGTGGCGGATGCACTATCGAGACGGTATGCCTTCTTGCCGATGCTAGATGTTCGTTGTTGGGGTTCGAGACTTTGAAAGATCACTACAACGACGATTTGGACTTCGGGAAATTTTTAACCGTTGTAAAACGGCCCGCACGAGGAATTTGTTTTACAGGATGACTTTCTCTTCAAGGGGAATAAATTATGTGTGCCGAGACATACAATTCGGGAATTGGTTCGGGAGGCGCACTGAGGAGGACTAGCCGGTCACTTGGCTCGACCAAGATCAGAGGTGCTAAAAGAACATTTCTTTTGGCGAAGATGTATGGTGACGTCAGCACAATCGTGAGCAAATGCGTAACTTGTCATATGATGAAAAGTTCGTTCAAGTCGAGTACATACATGCCGTTGCCGATACCGCTACGACCGTGGGAGGATGTCTCGATGGATTTTATTGTGGCTTTACCTCGTACTCAACGAGGCAAGGACTCGATCATGGTGGTCGCCGACCGTTTTTCGAAAATGGCTCACTTTGTCGCGTGCCACAAAACCGATGATGCAACGTGGCGGACTTGTACTTCCGGGAGATAGTTCGTTTACACGGAGTTCCAAAAACTATCGTGTCGGATCGAGATTCCAAATTTCTGAGTTACTTCTGGAATACTTTATGGAGGAAAGTAGGTACTAAACTCCTATTCAGTACTTCACATCACCCGCAAACCGACGATGCACTCGAGGTAACTAATCGAACCTTGGGAGCATTATTACGAGGGTTGGTAAATAAAACTCAGAAAGATTGGGACGTTAAACTTGCGCATGCGGAATTCGCTTACAATCGATCACCCGGTTATGCCACGGCCCATTCACCTTTCGAAGTGGTATACGGATTAAATCCGCACTTGCCATTGGACTTGATTCCCTTGCCGAGCAACGAATTGGTTCACAAAGACGCCGAAGCAAAACTCAAGTCAATGATGAAGTTACACGAAAAGATACGGGAACGGATTAAAGAAGTGAATGAAATGTACAAACGGAAGTCGAACAAAAATAAAAAAGCGAGATTATTCGATGTTGGCGACTTAGTTTGGATACATTTGAGAAAAGAAAGATTCACGAGCAAGCGGAAGAACAAATTGATGCCGAGAGCCGAAGGTCCGTACAAGATTGTGGAAAAAGTGAACGACAACGCATACAAAGTCGAACTTCCGGCGAATACGGAGTACACGCGACATTCAACGTAGGTGATCTCTCACCTTATCTTGACGACGATGGCATTGCGGAATTGAGGTCAATTCCTTTCAAAGACGGAGGGAATGATACGATATCTAATATTCCATCGAAGAAACTCCGATAAAAATCGACATCCATGATGATGCAAATTCGCATGGCCATGCATCATTATACTTAGGAGAAAATGTTAAACGGATTGGAGTTACGTTGTTAATCGGAATCGAGTAACGTAGAATTCGACGACGGATCGGTCCGAAAGCATGATGGATCGCCATATCATGCTTGAAAGGGACATGTTTTGACTTCATATCTTGACAAGATAATGAAGTTATCTTCTCCTTCCCCACCATGTACACATACGGTCAAGCATGAAGATAGAGGGAAGACTTTCTTCTTCATGTCATTATCTCCCATATCTTGTAGGATCGGCCGAATTGGAAGCTTGCAAAAAGGAAAGATTTGTGAAGATTTTCATCAAGAATATCTCATGTCACCATCATGAAATAAAGACCAAGATTGCTTGGTATCTCTTTGTGATTTTCGGCCGATTAGGTGTTGTTAGGAAGTTTCCTTTTTTTTGTTTTGTTGTATTTTCGTTCGGTTGTAAACTACTATATATAGTAGTGTTCGTTGTACTTGAAAATCATCGAGAATCATAATAAACTTTGTATTTCCTTTGAAATATACGTTGAACGAGTTCGACAAACCTTAAGTTATTGTTTCGACGAGTTTCGAGATTTTAACTTTGATCAATTCTCAAAAGGTCTTGGGAAGAGATTACCCTTTTATCGAGTTATAGGTCTAGTTCGATAAAACACGCCAAACTCCGTACATCACACTACTTCACGGCCGAAACACCATCAACTTTCGGCCACCCTTAACAAAATTCGAGTGATACTTTGTTACTTGTTAACCTTCCGTTGTGTTTTATACGTATTACTTACGTAATTCGTATCATCTTCACAGATTGAGGAGTTGAAAAAGACATTTCCTCGACTTTCTTTGATAGAGCTTCAATTTTTGCCAACATAAGTGAATAAGAATCCACTTCAAAAACACCATTTGGTTTCTTTTGGATATTTCTGTCTGGCCATCTTGCACTTTGATCACTTATAACCTCAAAAAGATTATAAGCCTCTTTCATAGTTTTGTTTCCCAGTGAGCCAGTTGATGATGAATCGACATTGGCTCGGCATGAAGGTAAAATTCCAGAATAGAAGTAATTGACTTGTGCTCCCAAATTGAAACCATGGTTAGGACATTTTCGTAGCATATCCTTGTATCTCTCCCATGCTTCGTGGAATGATTCTGAATCTTGTTGACGAAATGTAGAGATTTCGTATTTGAGTTTCGCCACTTTTATTGGTGGAAAGTATTTAGTGGTGAATTTTTGGACAAATTCGGGCCAATTTGTTATGCTTCGTGGTGGCAAAGTATCTAGCCACTCTCTTGCTCTGTCCTTCAAAGTGTGCACGAAAAGTCTCATTTTGATCGCCTCGTCATTTACATTTGGATATTTGAAATTTCCACATATTTCCACAAAACGGTTAATATGGAGATATGGATTTTCGTCGGTTCTTCCATAGAATGAGTTGTTGTTGGAGAAGAGATTGATGACATCTGGGCGAATTTGAAAATTGTCCACTCCAAATGGTGGATAGATTACACTTGATTGAACCCTCAAAGATGGGGGGTTCATGAATTCCCCAAAGAGCATGTTGTCTTCATCTATTTCCTGATAATAGATATTGTTGATGTTGAATGTTTTGAACATTAGGTATTCCCCAGGAGGAATTCTTTCGTTATCATTTCCTTGGGGGAGACGTGGATTTAGTTCGTCCGCCATTGATGGTGAAGAAATAATGTTTTTCTTTTGTTCTCTTCGCCTTCTTCTGAATGTGGCTTCGATCTCGGGATCTAGTAAAACTAAATCGCGATTGTATGTCCTTCGCATAGACAAGGGAATCTTTTTTGACTCATCAAGGTCAATATTATTAAAAAAAACGAGAAACAGAAAAGAGTTACAAAGAGAGGGCCATCCTAGACAACAAAATAAAATCTCAAGCTAATCCCACAGGCGGGTAGTCAAGAGAAATAGAGAGAAAAACACAAATGCAAAAGCAATCTATGAAAATAGAATAAAAAGACCTAAACCCCCATACCAGATGTATGGGGTTGCAACCGCAGGCCTCGTTAAAACCCTATCGTAGAAAAACCCAATGGGAAAAACCTACGATAGGGAAAAAGAGTACCCGAGCGTTATGTCGAGAAAACTAATGTCGGCTAAAATACATAGGAGACATATCCCTCAATGAAGATCTCGGAGAGGCTGCGGTGCTTCGCTAGACCACTCGTAAGAAACCAATCTTTTAGAAAGCCGATCCGCCACCGCATTCCCTTCTCTATAGCTATGAGAGACCACAAGTGCATGCCGTCAATAATACGCCAAATCCGCCTCAAATGACTGCGGTAGATCCAGGAATGGAACTACGATCCGAGAGAACGCTCACAACATAAGTAGAGTCGACTCACCACAAATAATCCCAACCATGATAAAAGCAATCTCAATAGCATGAATAGCCGCGACCAACTCGGCTTGGAAGGCAAAACGGCAACCAATTGCTGCAGAGAGAGTGCCAAAACCCGGCCCAGACGATTCCGATAAACAAGGCCAATAGCACCCAAGCCTGGGCAGCCTTTAGCCATCCCATCAGTGTTAACTTTCATCCAGCCAATTGGGGGGGGGATACCATTTCACATAAATAGGGTAAAGCGGAGGTCTCGCGTGGCCAGCCACACCCAGAGCCCGAAGACGAACCAGATCAGAAATAGAGTTATCCATGGTGCCCATGTCATAGTTATTACATTCTCTGAGAAGAGACCAAACTATAGAACGAAGAGACATGATAGAAAATTTAGCATCATTATATAAAACCTCACAGCGAATATGCCAGATAGCCCAGACGGCACTAATAATAGTGAATCTCCAGAGAGTAGAGATCTGCTGACTAAATCTGATATCCATAGCTCGAATGATGAAGTGCCCGAACCCAGCATTCAATTCTAAAGAGTTTAAGAAGCCCCGCTCAATATAGTCCCAGAACTGCCGGATAACAACACACTCGGTGAAAATATGGTCAATCGATTCATGGGCAGAGAGACAGAAAAGGCAAACCGAAGGACCAATAAAACCCCTTAAACGAAGAAGATCAAAAACAGGCAGCCTGTTGTGAATAGCCTTCCAGACCGTGAGAGAACGACGAACGGGGATTAATCTGTGCCAAATCCATTTCCCCCAGCTCACCTTAGGAAAGTTGTGGCGAAGGTGCCAATAAGCGATTTGAGAGGTAACATTGCCATGCACCGATTTAGCCCAAACCCGCTCGTCTTTTCCTTCAAAGTCAGAGGGGGCATAGACGACATCTAAAGCAACATCACGACACCTTTCCATGAAATCGAGGGTAAGATGCCAGGTCCCGTCGTAGTAAAAATCGCTGATGGTGTCGGAGAAGGTACTTCTGAGATGCTGAGGAATACCCAACCGATCACCAATGATATAACCTAGCCAGTTGTCCCACCAAAAATTAATATTCTGACCATTACCAATAACCCAACTGGAAGTGTTAAGAAGACGGGGAATATGATTACGAACCCCCCTGAATATAGAGGAAGAAACAATCTTGCGAGTATCCAAATTACTTCTGAGAAACCTCTGACGAAGGAATTTTCCACAAAAGGAATCCTCGTGCAGAATAACCTGTGCCAAACGGAACAAAAAGGATTCATTCATCGCACGAAGATGCCTCACCCCAAGCCCTCCCTCCTCTAAAGGGGAACAAACTCTACTCAGTGCCACAGTACATGCGTTCTTGTGACTAATGTCCCCTGACCAAATAAAATTTCTAGCCGCCGAATCTAATTTGTTTATCAATTTGATCGGCCAACTATATATCATCATAGAGTGAATGGAGGAGCTCATGATAACAGAGTTAACTAAGCAAATACGACCAGCCATCGAGAGAGAGGATCCTTTCCAAGCAGAAAATTTACTAATAATTTTGTCAACGACCGGGGCAATATGGATGAGACGGGGTATGCCGCAGAATAACGGAACCCCGAGGTAATTGAAAGGGAGTGATCCCTCGCGCATGCCAAGGGTGCGCAGAATGACCCGTTTGGTGTGGATAGGAACATGAGAACCGAAATAAACCTTAGATTTATTAAGGTTCATAGCCTGGCCCGAAATGGCTGAGTAATCATCAAGAATCTTCGATATGGCATTGGCATTATCCGTAGAGGCACGACCAAACACGATAGCATCATCCGCATAAAAAAGGTGAGAAGGATAGACAATCTTACGGCCCGCAAAAATAGGCTTGAAGAGAGTAGTCCGAACCGCATTGGAGAGCATGAGACCGAGCATCTCCTCAGCAATACAAAATAAAAGAGGGGACATGGGATCACCTTGCCGAACCCCTTGACTGCACGCAAAGTAACCCGTAGGAGCACCATTTATAAGAATAGAAAGCTTCGCTGAGTGAAGAATGGTGGAAACCCAAGCAACAAACTGGTCGTGAAAACCAAAACTGTGAAGAACATCCAATAAGAACTCCCAGGAAAGAGTGTCAAAAGCTTTACGAATGTCAATTTTAATAGCCATGTTACCGCCGAACGCGCGGCGATTCAAACAATTAACGCATTCCGAAGCAATAGATATACAATCGTGGATACGCCGACCCGGAATAAAGCCAAACTGATGGGGGCTGATGATCTCATGAATAAAACTAGAAAGTCTGGCCGTGAGGATTTTAGTAATAATCTTGAAGATAAAGTTACTTAAGACAATAGGCCGGAATTGCTCAATAGAGATGGCCCCTTTGACTTTAGGAATGAGAGCAACTAAGCTAGAGTTAAGACCCGTCGGAAGATCACCCTCAATGAAAAATTGCCGAATAGCCGCCACAATATCGGTACCAATGACCTCCCAAGAGAATCGATAAAATAATCCAAGAAAGCCGCAGCCTGTGGGCACTGTGGGGCTCCATATCGAAAATCAGTAGAACGAATTTCCTCGGAATGGGGAATAGCGGTAAGGATGGAGTTATGCCGATGAGAAACCTTAGAAAGAGAGAAACCGGTGGGCCAATTAGTAGCAATCGGGTGGCCTTCGAAAAGGTGCGATAAAAATTCACAATGTGGTTCGAGATGGTAGACGGATCACGACAAAGATCACCGTCAATAAGGAGAGAGGAAAGTCAAGACGATTATTCCTCATCTTAAGCGTCCTATGGAAAAGGCGATTCCGATCACCATCCTTAAGCCAATTAGTCCTACTCCTTTGTTGGAAGAAAAGACTCTCTTTATTAAGGATGTCATTCAAGGCCGCAGCTTGTTTCGACCTCCCGATGTAAGAGCTCGTCGGTATACCCATCCGCATCAATGAGAGACGAATGTCACCAAGTTGATCCAAAAGTGACTTTTTTAGTGAAAATATCACCAAAAGACGAAAAATTCCAATGCTTGAGGGTACGACGCAGCCTTTTAAGCTTGTACAAAACCAAGTCCCAAGGAGACCGGTTCCCACAATTAAGATTCCAAGAGTTTGAATAACATCAATAAATGAATTATCGTAGTCCACATACGTTGAAAACGGAAAGGTGCTGGGAAAAGAAGTATTACCCAAAGTGGAGGTGAGCGATCGGGTGGTGATCGGAAGCAGTCCTAGGGAAAACATGATATTTTGTGGAAACCCAGTGATCGATAAAATCGGGGGTGGCCAAAAATCGATCAATGCGGGTCTCAACATGATAATCATCATGAACCCTGCCTCTCCAGGTAAACCGATGACCAGTAAAAGGGATGCCGACAAGCAAGGCCTCATCAATAAATTGACTGAACTCCCGACAAGAAGTAGCATTGGGAACATGAAGACTGCGACGCTCATGTGCCCCAATGACGGCATTAAAATCTCCGAAGACTAAAAGGTTAGGGTGAAGGAAGCTCAGGATATCCTCCCAAAGATTCCTGCGACCAATATAGTTACGAGTACCATGAACAACAGACGCCCGAAAGTCCCATCCATTAAAAGAGATGTCCATGATGATAACCTGATCAGAGACATGGATGACTTGGCAATTAGATATGTTGAGGGAGCCGAGCACCCAAATGTCAGGGTCTCGGTTCCCTCGCTGATTCTCGGCAAGAAGAGAAAGACCACCCGAACGCCAGAGAGAAAGATCGGAACGAGCAAAAGAAGTGAAGGGTTCAATGATACAAAGAATATCAAACACAAACCGTGATATAGTGACGAAGCCGGTCCCTAGCAACCCGCTTCCTTATCCCCCGATATTCCAGGAAAGGATATTCATTTAGAAACGGCATTTATCCGTGCTTCAGCGGATTATTTTGCTGATCCTCTTCCTCGAAGAATTTCGCCAAGGTTTAGAAGCGGCCAAATTAAGATTTTTATTTGGCGTGGAGTTGGCAGGGAGTAATTGCACGATCTTTGGGAAATTAACATCCCTTTTAGCTTGTTTTAGCGGAGCTTGTGGTTTTTCGAGGGAATGATAGGAGAAATAACAATAGATTTTCCGCCTTAACAAAGCAATGGTATGGCTTCGATCTTTGTCATGGTCGCAGACACAATAGGGGGCCCAACCGTGTCGATCGATTGCTCATGACGAGAGGATGAAGAAGGGTTATGCAAGATCGTGCCTCGAAGACAACGACGTGTTTTTATTATCAGCCGAAGATGTTAGTGGTAAGGGATAACATGTTATTGTTGGCATGTTCGGCGGAGAACTCGAAGTGGGGACAATGGTATCATTTTGCTCTATTGAAGGTCGGAAAACCGTTAAGGCGAAATGATGGTGATCATTATTGGAATCACCTTCTATTGGTTCAACATCAAGCACATTGAAGCGATTATTGTTGTTTGAATTATTGACCCTAACGGTAGGGGTAGGGATGGTTTAGAACATATTTAGATTGACGATTCGGCGGTCGCTAGGAACCGTAGAGTTGGAGTTCGAGCCAATTTTTGGCTTCTACAGAATTGTTGGAGTGACCAACGATTGAGCAATGAGTGCAAAACTCTGAAACTTTTCGTAGCCAATAGAAGGGAAAACACAATGACCCGAACATTCAACCATGACATTGTTGTGAACATGGTCTTTCAAGTCAATTTCAATTAGGACCCGAACAAAATGACCCACTTCCCCATTCAGAGAACGTTCATCAATTTTCAGAGGGTTGCCAAGAGTATTAGCAATTGTAAAAATAAGTTGAGGGTGCCAGTATTCAATCGGCAACTCATAAATTCGGATCCAAACTTGTGCTTTAGAAGTTGCAATTTTATAAGGGTTGAAATCCGGAACCCAAGTGGATAAACGAAAATATCCGGAGACCAAGTTCCATGAAGTTTTGCTAAAAACACGATTTTTATCTTCCGAATTATTAAATTGAACGTTAAAGTATCCTTTTCCCAAAGGTATTAATTTCCAGGACGTGGAGATAGACCAAGCATTTTGCAATTCAGCCTTCGCATAGACAAGGGAATCTACAACAAAGAAAAAGTTGTATTTATAACAATAGTTAATAATGTAATTTTTTCAAATATAACTTATACTTCCCCGGCAATGGCGCCAAAAACTTGACACGCTTTTTGTGTAACTATCGCAAGTGCACGATATCGTATCAAGTAGTAAAGTGGACTTTTTGAGTCCGGTTTATCGATCCCACAAGGAAGTTATGTTATAATTTGAATTATACACTATTAGTCTATTTTTATAGATACTTAAGATGAGTGAAACACACAATTAAAAAGTTTGGTTTAATAATTGCAAAGAAATTGCAATAATAGTTCTACTATTATAAAGAAATAAAAAAGATTTCAATATTAATAGATTGATTAATGATAAAATGAAATAGTTGGGATTACAAACTTAGTTCGTCATTAGTTATAAAAGATGTATTGGAGATCATAAGATGAATTTACTTATTATGTTGTGTAGATTCGATTTTCCTTAAAAAGACGGTTTCTCTTTCGAACTATAAAACGCCCCTTACATATTGAATCAATCCACTATATTTCTATGTTGATTGGCTTCAATACATAGCATTAGGATTTGTGAAAATAACTCAATGAATCATCTAAGGACTAGGGGTATATTTCTATCCCCTAGAACAACTTAGAGTGAAGATCATTTGATCTAATCAAACATATTTTCTTTAGAAACATATGAAGACCATAAATATCTTCATTAATTGGCCAAATAAATAAAGATTGTTAAAACAATGAAAATCACACACAAAAATAAGTAATTCACAATAGATCTTTTATACAAACATAAATAACATGACTAACCTTGTTTATAATCCCAACTTAAGGAACTTAGCCCATAAAGGGTTTATTACACATATTACAAGCTTTGGTGGTCATTCTTAGTTGAATCAAGAGAAAGAATTGATCCTAACTCCCTTAGTAGATAAAGGAGATAGAAGCAATAAACTCTCTGAACAACATATACTATACCACACTTACAAAGATCACTCAAGAACACAAGTGTGTTCTTCACACAAAAAAAAAAGTTTACAAGAAAATGGAAAATTATAAGATGAATGATGGATGATGAAGGATCTAAGGGGTCTATTTATACACCTAAAATCATCTAATAGCTCCAAAACTCCAGCATTATTACATTATATCGGATCAATGCCAGCCATCCCCTCAATAATACACAAAAAGTATAAAAAATTAGACAAATCATAGCAATCTGTCAAGAGTTACGGCCGTAACATTCAGGAGTTACGGCCGTAACTAAGGTGACTTACGGCCGTAACTCCTGAATGTTACGGCCGTAACGTGGCTTCGTAAATTTGCTTTGAAGCTTTGGTAGTTACGTTTTTAGCCCAGAATTCCTCAGACTTTACGTTTTTGCCCCAGATCTTCTTCGGATGATAACTTTTGATATATAACTCTGATTTTGAATCCTGAAAGACTGCCAAATTCGTCTCGGAAAGCCCTACAACATGAATATATCAAAATTCAATAAATAGAATATTTATTAAACATGTTGTTTCTTGAGTAATTCAGTTATTTAATCCGATCATCATCCGATAAAAATAAAATTATTAAAACTAATAAATTAAAAGCAAAAAACAAGTAGACTAGCTCAATTATGGGTGAATTTTATCGATACAAACCATGGATAAGTGTACTAAACTGACATTTATCAACTCTGCATCCCTATGCACCAATTCGTCACTTGGTAACGGAATTAAGTCTAACGGTATGTAAGGATTTAGGCTGTAAACTACTTCAAATGGAGAGTGTGCCGTGGCATGAGTAGGAGAACGGTTGTAAGCAAACTCCGCATGTGCAGTTTCAGATCCCAATCCTTTTGTGTCTTGCTTACTAAGCCTCGCAACAACGTTCCCAATGTTCGGTTAGTCACTTCAGTTTGTCTGTCTGTTTGAGGATGATGTGAAGTACTAAACAACAGCTTGGTTCCCACCTTCCTCCACAATGTGTTCCAAAAGTAGCTTAGAAACTTTGAGTCCCTGTCCGAAACAATAGTTTTTGGAACTCCATGTAATCATACCACCTCTCGGAAATACAGGTTAGCAACATTACTCGCATCATCGGTTTTGTGACAAGGAACAAAATGAGCCATTTTTGAAAAACGATCGACAACCACCATAATCGCATCCTGACCTCGTTGGGTTCGAGGCAAAGCCATAATGAAATCCATCGAGACATCTTCCCATGGTCTCTCCGGAATCGGTAAAGGTGTGTAGACTCCTGGTTTGAACGAACTCTTCGCAATATGGCATGTCACACATTTACTGATTATATTATTAACATCTCCCTGCATCCTTGGCCAATAAAAATGTTCTTTAAGCACATCCAATGTCTTGGCCGAACCAAAGTGGCCAGCCAAACCCCCTCCGTGAGCCTCTCGAACCAGCAATTCTCGAATCGTGTGCCTTGGTAGACAAAGACGATTTCCCTTAAAAAGAAAGCCCTCCTGTATCGAAAATTCTCCCATCGGGCTAGGTTTGCACAGGGTGAAGGTCTCGCCAAAATCCGCGTCACTGTCAAGAGTGGCGAGTAAGGCATAATGCCTAGACAATGCATCTGCTACAACATTGCTCTTGCCATCCTTATACTTTGATGAGAAGTGAAATGATTGTAAGAATTCCACCCACTTCGCATGCCTGGGACTTAACTTGTGTTGTCCGTTAATATACTTCAAGGATTCATGGTCCAAATGTATGATGAAATGCTTCGGCCGAAGATAGTGACTCCAATGATCTAGAGCCCTCACAATAGCATAAAACTCCTTATCATACGTACAATAATTTAGACGAGCACCGTTTAACTTCTCGGAAAAATAAGCAATGGGTCGCTTTTCCTGAATGAGAACTGCCCCAATGCCAACTCCGCTAGCATCACATTCTACCTCGAACGGTTGCGAAAAATTGGGTAGTGCTAAGATTGGTGCTTCGCACAACTTTGCCTTCAAATTGGCGAACGACTCCTGAGAAGTCCGGCTCCAATTAAACGTGCCCTTCTTCAAACACTCAGTTATCGGACTCGTTATGGTGCTGAAATCTCGAATAAACCTTCGATAAAAGGAGGCAAGACCGTGGAACGATCTAACCCGATTCTGATTTTAGGAGTAGGCCACGACTTAATAGCTTCAAGTTTCCCCTGATCAACCGACACTCCATCCTTCGAGACAACATAGCCAAGAAAAGTTATGCTCTCGACGAGGAACGCACACTTTTCTTTCTTTGCATACAGCCTCTGATCTCTAAGGGTTTCGAAGACTTGTCTCAAGTGTTCGAAATGTTCTTGCAACGATCGACTGTAGATCAAAATATCATCTAAGTATACAACCACAAATTTCCCTAAAAATGGCTTAAGTACCTCGTTCATCAAGCGCATGAAAGTACTCGGCGCATTTGTAAGGCCGAACGGCATAACGGTCCATTCGTACAGTCCGTGTTTAGTTTTGAAAGCCGTCTTCCACTCATCTCCTTCTCTCATCCTGATTTGGTGATAACCACTCCGTAGGTCAACCTTTGAAAAGATCACGGATCCGTGTAATTCATCCAACATGTCATCAAGCCTTGGAATCAGAAATCGATACTTGATGGTTATATTATTCATGACTCGACTATCAATACACATCCTCCAAGATCCGTCTTTCTTAGGAACCAGTAATAGAGGAACCGCACAAGGACTTAGGCTTTATCGAACATACCCACGATCCATTAGTTCTTTGATTTGGTTTTGTAATTCCTTCGTCTCCTTGGGATTACATCTATAGGCAACTTTGTTAGGGAGCGACAGACCCGGTATGAGGTCGATCTGATGTTCAATCCCGCGAATTAGTGGTAAACCCGACGGTAATTCTTCGGGAAAAACATCCGCAAATTCGTGCAATAAAGCATCCATCCTTTCATTTCGCACAACCATGTTACCATTCCGTGTCTCCTTCAGAACCAACAAGTACACGTACTTGCCATCATTAATAGCATGCTCCACATCCCGTTCGCTAGCAAACATGGCCAGTTTTGGCTTTTCACTCCGGCTAGAACTCATAGAGTGAATAGCTTGAGGTGACATTGGTTTAAGCACAATCTTCTTGCCCTTATCCCGTAACTCGTACTCATTGCTTCTTCCTCGGCGTAAAACGTCCCTATCAAACATCCATGTTCTTCCCAATAGTACATGGCATGCATCCATCGGGAGTACATCACATAATACGTTGTCTTCATATGAACCCATGGCTAGTCCAATCCTCACTTGTTTGGTCACCCTTATTTTGCTCCCATCATCGAGCTAATGCAAAGTGTAAGGTTTTGGGTGAGTCGTAGTGGTCAGCCCGAGTTTCGTCACCATTTCGCTGGAAGCTACGTTGGTGCAACTCCCTCCATCAACAATCAAACTACACCATTTATTTCCAACTTGACACTTCGTGTGAAATAGTTGATTCCACTGTTCCGAATCATTCGAAACAGCTTTGGCTTGTAGCGTCCGCAGAACTAAAGCCGTGTCATAGCTTGGAGCATCGTAAGTCTTGCATTCTTCTCCTTCTTCGTCCTTCATGTCGAAATCAAATACGTCACCCAGTCTTTCTTCCTCAACCAATAACTCGTCTCGGATCGTGACAGCTTCCCTTAGTGTCACCACCCGTTTGTTTGGACATGCATTTTGATAATGTCCGAATCCTTGACATTTGAAACATCTCACTTTAGCCAAACTTGTCTTCTTCGGTACGTAGGGTACAGTTGCCTTAGTAGGAATCGCAACAGGAACCGGAGTCGTTACAGTTGCCTTAGCAGCTGAACTAGTCCCGACGCTTGGGTTTCCAAATTTGACTGGAAACTCGGGTTTATACATCTTCATCCTGTTTTGAGCTTCTAACTTCACACATAACCTGCATAAAGTATCGAAGTCCTCGTATGGATACAGTTCCACCGAGTTAGCTATGCTTCGGCTTAGGCCTCGCAAGAATCGCGAAATTTTCTGCTCCCATTCTCCTCTATCTCTCCCATTAAGGTTAGGTTCTCAAACTCCTCAATGTACTCACTGACATTTAACTTTCCTTGCATGAGATCTGCAATCTTCCTGTATAAGGACAACCGGTGTGATGTTGGTACATATCTTTTACGAAGTTTTCTTTTTAACGAATCCCACGAACGGATCTTATCACTAGTGCATAATTGACCTAATGTAACACCCCAAAAGTGTTACTTAAAGGCCTAAAAGTGTTGCTTTAGATAATAGGTAACACTTTTATAAGTGAAACATCTGCCCGTGCTACCTATTCTCTTAGGTAGCACTTTCCAATACTAATGTATCACTTTTTCAAGTGCTACTAAAAATTCCCTAATGTAACACTTTCTTCAAACTAATGTAGCATAGTCATAGTGCTACTAATAATTTTTTATGTATCACTTTTTACTCTTTAGTATCATTTTTTACTTCATCTTTTGAACTATAGTAACACTTTATTATATATTATGTATCATTTTACGTCAGCATATGTAACACTCTATTAGATATTGGGTGACACATTTTTTTATTAACCAACTTTATAGTATCATTTATATACGTGTCTTATATATTGATAATAACATTAAAACTTACAAAAGCAAGAAAATAAGGTAAAATAGAATGATATTATTGATATTCAACTGTCATCATAAAAAATGAGCCACAAAGTAGTATTCATCAATTGAAACACACTATATTGTGTTCAAAACAAAAAAAATTTAACCCAAAAATCCAATCATATAATATATCTCTTCCTAAATAAACATAATCTCTAAAAGAACATTTATTTGTTTCTTCATCTTCAATTTCAACGTCCTATCCATGCATGTTTCTCGAAACTTCATCAGTTCTTGATACCCTAATACATCATCTTCATCATCCTGCAATAAGAATAAGGTAAAATAAATAAATAATAAAATAAAAGTAGCTCCAGAGTTCCCATCAGATAACATATTATGCACCAAATTTAAGTAGAGATACGTGAAAGAAACACATTAAGAAATGTACTCTCACATGCCGAAAACGTGAAATCAAAGAAAGGTGATCAAAATTTACAAACTATTCTCAAACTACATGTAAATAAATAATGAAAAAATTTCAAGGTACAGAACTTTAAATCACACTACTAAAATGACCACACTACTAGCGATTTACATGTCGTCGCTACTAATCAATGCCAAATCAGTTCAACCAAATGGCAAAGAAATATTAGTGGGAATGACGTCGCCAATAGCAATAACATTTGTTTTTTGGTCATACTACAAGCAGTGACATACTGCAGTCCCCAATATCTAGCACCGAGATACTTGCAACTCTAAAAGCAATAACGACAACAATTGATTTTTAGCCGTCGCTAAAGTGAATTATCTATCCTACTGGTGAATTGGGTGATCGAATTAGCAGGAATCAAAAACGATATACAATGGTTAATAAATGTACAAGCTACATGCAAATGAATTTTCTCCCATATGCCCATCAAATCCTAATAAATACAAAAATACAAGTTTAGTCAGCCTATATAACAGTAGTTGTTTCTAGATGTCTACACAACAAAACAACTCAGCAAGTAGTCATACACCAAAATCATCAAGCAACTTTTTTACCAATATAATAGAACATGTGATTAAACCCATTTTCCCCCAAAGATTCTGCTACAAAATGCATCACACATATCAAATCTCAGTTGGAGGAACTTAATCCAACTTGCATAAAGTGATTCACGCTCTGAGATCAAATGGTAAGCAAGTGAGCACCTGAAACATAACCAACCAAACGAGCTCAACTTTAATTAGACATTGAATGAATGATTAAGTCCGTAGTTCTAAATTCATCAAATTGAGCTTAAGTTGTATCCAAATCAAATTTATGTTTTCAAAGTAGGCTCTATTATAACCAGAAATTGAATGTACCATAATACATAGTTCAATGACTAAAAGTAATTAACTTCTCAACACTTCGTATTTAAGTCAATTGTGATACAGTTTTGGTGGACGGAGGGAGTAATTAACTTCTCAACAATTTTGTAATTCTATTTTTATTTGCTCTATTTTCCTTTTATGTTTTCGTATCTTTTTTAAGGTCATTTCCCTTTCTAACGATCAAGAAAACATTTTTTCTTTCCCAATTCGACGCACCATTTTTTTGTCCTAATTCTCTTGTGTTGGTGTGATTCCCGGATTGTTCCATACCTAAAAATCTATCCATTTTTAGGAGAAAATAAGCACATAAATCCCACAAATATTTTCCACACAAATCTGTCCCTTTTGAAGAAAAAACAAAGACTGATCCCACAAAAAATTCCTATCAAATTCTGTCCATTTTGAAGAAAAACGAAGCCACATAGATGAAGACAAGCGAAGCCATATAGATGAAGAAAAACGAAGCAAAAAGGAAACCAGAAATCACACAACACGACGATGACGATGATGTATGAGATCAAGTCTGGATAGCATCGCTTGTTCATTCCAGATTGAACCAAACTCACAACAAGTAAATTCAATGAATTTGGCGTCTAATATGGAATCACATGAAAAACATGAAACAAAGACAAAATACGATTGAAGCACCGCTTGAAAAAATATGAAAGAATCACACATCAAATGCATGAATAATACCAAAATTGAAGTCTGTTTTTCTTCATCAAGATTTCCAGTTACAAGGTTTCAACAAACACATCCAAATTCATGAACACCTATGAAGGAAACAATCCATCAATCAAAAAAATCAAAAGTAAATTAAACATATCAGAGAAAGCTAGATTCTTCCAACTAATCAGAAACATAGATTTGAACAATGTCAAGCACAAAGTGAACCAACACCGACGGACAAATTGAAAAAGGGGAAACCCGAGATGCTGGATATAGGAACACAAAGCTATTGGAAAAGGGGATACCTGACCGCAGATGCAAGCAAAGCCAGGAGCGGCTAGGGTTGAGACGTGAGGAAAAAAAATGGAGGGAGAAGGAGAAACATACCCTCGTTGGTGAATAATGCGATCGGAGGCGATGGTCCAGATAACTTCGTTCTTATTCTTGCGTCTGATTAGGGCTTGCGAATGGGAAAGTTGGAAACCTGAGCGTGAAAGGGCAAAGGGGTAGCCTTTGACTTTTTGGCGTCTGTACGGGGACAAGAGGGGGTCAGGCAACTGAGCGATTAAGACAGTAACTGAGCGATTAAGTCATATGTAAACACTTTAAAACGTCTGCGCGAATAAGACATTTTACCCATTAAGCTGATTAAGTCATAAGTAAACAACCCCTAAGTGATACCTAAAGTGTTACTACAAGTGCTACTTATTTTAAAGTGTTACTTCAAAGTGTTACTCAATTAAAAAAGTGTTACTCAATTAAAAAAGTGTTACTTCAAAATGTTACTAATAAAAAAAGTGATACATTAAGTGTTACCTATTGATTAAGTGTTACCAAGGTATTACTTAAATATTCGATAAACTTGAATTTCAGAAAGTGTTACCATACATATGTTACCTTAGGTCAATTATGCACTATATATCCTTTCCCGCACGAGCTCTTCGTGTTTTTACTCCTTCGTACCAAAGTGAAGCTCCTTTCCCCAACTTGAGAATTGCATACTTACACCTTTTCTCATCGTCGAGATATTTAAACTCGAACATACGATCAATTTTTCGTTCCTATTCCAGGTAAACTTCAGGGTCTGTCCCTCCAACGAACTCCGGGAGCTCGTTCACCTTGAACTCTTCGACATGGCGTGAAGGTCGTTCATAGTCACCACGCCTAGGTTGCCAACGCTGGTTGCGTTGTTCTGGTACGTCACGCAATGCGTCACGAAGTTTTGCCAAGAAATCAGCGTCGTTGAGATCCATACTGCCAAAGATCAAGAACTTGGGCTCCGATACCACTTATGATACGAATTCTCACTAGTGATGCGAATTCGCTATCGATACAGCGGAAGGTTTTTTGACGAGCGGAAGCTATCGACAAGAAACTGTCGGGAACTGGTGACAACAGCTCGCTACAGCAACAACACTGACGAGTGATGAAGACGGTAATTTGATATAGCAACAAGATAGGAATTTGGCCAACTGGAAAATGACTCGAAACAGGCCACCTCCAAACAGCGACACTCGAAACAGCATGCTTTGGACGGAAGCGAAGTTAAAACAGGAAACAAGTTCAAAGGATCGAACAACAATTTATGCGGAATATCGGACAAGTATACAACTGTATCGAAAAACAAACAGAATATCGAAACAAGATATAAACAGATGTTTTTATCAAATTAGACCTATAATTTGATAAAGTGATTTCTCCTCAAGACCTATTGAGAATCAATCAGATTAATACTCGAAATCGGACTTCGTATGAGAGAGTTATGATTAAAATACCAAAACTGCTACGGAGTAGTCATACGCGCGGGAATTGGTAATTTTGTCCGCTTTTCGCCTTTTTCTCTCGGACTAGTAGCAAATGTAAAATGTGTTCAAGGTTGCTTCAAGTCTCGTATTAGTCGTCTCGTCCAAAGAAGTAAGTGCATGTCGTGTAGGTGCATGTGTGTGCATGGCCGTATGCATGGTTGCATGGTCGTCTACGTCGTCTTTCTTCGGTTGGCCATGTTGATCTCGTATCAGGTTCCCTCGTTACCTAAAGGTCTCCTTTTATAGGAGAGTACAAAACAAACTATATTATCCCTGACATATTAAACTAAGGAAATAAAATGAAGTTCCCTACTTTTTAAGACAATGCAGGGCGCTACACATGGGGCTGAATTAAAAGGAAATAAACTAATACAACTTAACTATAAAGTAAATAAAGGAATCTTGAAAAAGGTCTTGGTCTTCACAATTTCTCACGTTCACTTTGAAACTTCCACATGCTGAAGTTCCCTTTCCCAAGACAACACCAACATCACCTTCCTTGAAGCTTCCTCACGCCTAAGTCTAATTTCTAAGCTAGGATGGATTTTCCTTAATCATCAAGTCGACCTTCGGTTGTTCATCCTTTTTTTATAGAGTAACTCTCATTTTCAGGAAATACGACAAAGACGCCCTCATGCCATTATTTAGGCAATATCTGGGGTCCGCCCTCAAGCTTTCTGTTTTTAGCTTGATACGAATTATCCGGGGAGAGGTGGATACGTATCCGTCGGAGTATATGTAAGTGTATGATAGCGGAAGGCTTTTACGAATATGGAGTTTTTCGGATGTATTTTGTATGTGAATAATATCGGATATAACAATAAAAAATATCGAACAAGAAGATGATACGAATTACGTACGTAATGCGTATGAAATACAACGGAAGATTATTATGTCTTGACGATTATCAAAGTGTCACTCGAAAATACAAGGGGTGGCCGAACTTAAATGGATTTCGGCCGTGAGGTAGTAGTGTATACGGATTTGGATGTGTTTTATCGAACTAGACCTATAACTCGATAAAAGTAATCTCTTCCCAAGACCTATTGAGAATTGATCAAGTTAAAATCTCGAGACGCGTCGAAATAATAACCAAGGTTTTGTTGAACTCGTTCAACATATAGTTCAAAGAAATACAAGGTTTTTTTTACTTTCAAGATTCAAGATGATTTACAATACAACGAGCACTACTATATATAGTAGTCTCCAACCGTAAGAAAATACAACAAAACGAGAACGAAGCTTCCTAGCAACACACCAATCGGCGAAATACTTGATGAAAATCTTCCTCAAATCTCATGCTTTGGATCGATTTTGTGGGGAAGGAGAAAATATGGTGAATCTTGGTTTTATTAGGTGATGGTGACTTGTTGAAGGTCTAAGGTGATGGTGACTTGATGAAAGTCTTTCTCAAGGTATAATATGGCCGATTTTGTGGAGAGATTGTGAGGATTTATGTGGTGATATGGTATCAAGTATTTTGGAATTACTATGGTGATCATGACATGAAGGAAAGTGACATGAAGGAGATATTTGATGAAAGTCTTCATCAAATCTTTATGCTAGGGCCGATTTTTATTATGGTGGGGAAGAGAAAATATCTTCATGCATCTTGACAAATCATGAGTCCCTTTCAAGCATGATATGGCCGAATTTCATGCTTTCGGACCGATTCCGTCGTCGAGTTTTACGTTACTCCAATTCCGATTAACAACGTAACTCCAATCTGCGTATTCTTTTCTCCCAAGAATAATGATGCATGACCATGCGAATTTGTATCGTCGTGGATGTCGATTTTTATTGGGCTTCTTCGATTTAGATATCGTATCAAGTCTTGAAACTAGAAGAGACAAAAATCTTCATGATCTTGGACCAAATATGATGCTGTCGGTTTTGTCATTTCAGGGATCCAATGAGTCCGAATTTGGTCCTATGGTCTCATAAGATTTGTAGCTCTCTTTCTTAGCTTTCCATGGCCACTTGAATCACTGAATCGGATTTCGGACGAGAAAGTTATGGACAAAATACTAAAATCAAGCATGGTCGTCGTCAAGGCGAGAATTGGTAATTTGTCCATGTATTTTGCATGAGGATTTTATGTATGCTCGCGACTCAACCAAGCTTGGTCGGATAATCTTCTTTTTGTATTTGATGATGTTGACCGATTCGTATCATACCCTCTCTCTTTAAAGGGAATTGTCCTCAATTCCGAACTCCCTTCACCAAGATAATTAACTAAAGCCTCTAAGTATTTGATCTCGAAGATGTCCGCAGACGTACATGACCCAAAATCTTGAGACGATAGGTAGTGGGGCCCTCGAGAATCACCAACAAAATAACTATCATTATTAATAAAATAATAATAATTACTCCGCTGTAATACCGATATCATGACATGAGTGGATATCCGAAAATGGGACGCAGTTAACTCCACATCGGGTTCCTCCTCCGTAATGGAAACACCGATTTCTTGGGTTCATCATCAAAAATGGAAAACACAGAATTTATTACGGTGGGAACCATAGGATTTATTACGGATTCCTCTTCATCAATTGGTTCCTCATCAAATGTCGGTCCGTCATAATCTAACCAACACTCCGTTTCAATATTCCGGGCTCCTCCAATAATGTCTCATCAAAAATTAATCCACTAGGCTCGTTTGCACCGCAACAAAGTCATACGACCCACTTTGCTCCGATAGGGGCTCGACTCCAACCATCGTCTTCTTTGTCATCAAAAATGCCGCAGAAATTGGCCATATCAAAGTCGCTGGTGACAAAGAGTTCATTTTCAATATTAGCCGTTTCAGAAAGCATAAGGCCGTGATCTTGATTCGCGTTACTAAAATAATTTGGTCCGTTTTGGTCAATTTGGCCAACACAACCAACTAGCCCATGATCAAAGTAGCAAGATCTAGGTTCGTCGACTAGGGAGACACGGCTCAACTCATCTTCTTCGTTGAATTGCTCCGTTGAAAACTCTGTCTCGTCTACTTCATTGAAAATGGTGGTAGGGACATCGTCTTCGTCAAAAAAACTTACTGAAATTCTTCGATGAAAAAAATCTTTGATCAAAGGTTGGCGGCGGGGCGTCGAAGGATTGGTGGTGGGGAAACAACGACTGGTGGTAAGATGTGGCTTTGAACCTTCGCTTGAAATATTTTCTGAATTTTTGCCAATCTGTAATTTTAGGCTTACGTTGTTGTGAACGAGACTGTTTCAATTTTTGCCACGGAAGGCGGCGCTACCGCTGGAGGCGCTTTGTCACCAAATAAACGCGGCAGCTTGATCGGGCACTTGAAGTCCGAGTGCTCCTCACAAGCATGTAGCCAATCTATGCACGATTCGGGATTACTATCTCCGTGAAATTCCGGTATGCTGCGGAATTTGGCCAAGAAATCAATATCGTTGGCATCGTCTCTGCGTCTTTCTTGCATACGTTGATCCGGTAAGCCGTTTAGTGCGTCACGGAGTTTCATCAAGAAATCGAGCTCGGAGAAATTCATAACAAGAATCAAGAGATAGTTCTTGATACGAAATTGGACAGAAAATTTGCCAAGAAATCCGTGAAGGATGAACCAAGAAGATGATCAAAGAATCTGATCTCCACCGTTCAGACTGTAGTTCAATGAGTTGGATTACCTTTGTCAAAATTTCGTGATGATCCAACGGTCGAATCCACGGGAAACTTTGTTTTCTTCCGACTGCGCTAATCTGCAAATGTTATGCGAAAATTCTTCTAACCGTGAAGAACAACCCAAGAAGGTTTCAACAAAAAAAAAAAAATTCGGTGAATATAGTTGATCGCCCAAGGAGATGACCTTGGGCTCCGATACCACTTATGATACGAATTATCCGGGGAGAGGTGGATACGTATCGGTCGGAGTATATGTAAGTGTATGATAGCGGAAGGCTTTTACGAATATGGAGTTTTCGGATGTATTTTGTATGTGAATAATATCGGATATAACAATAAAAAATATCGAACAAGAAGATGATACGAATTACGTACGTAATGCGTATGAAATACAACGGAAGATTATTATGTCTTGACGATTATCAAAGTGTCACTCGAAAATACAAGGGGTGGCCGAACTTAAATGGATTTCGGCCGTGAGGTAGTAGTGTATACGGATTTGGATGTGTTTTATCGAACTAGACCTATAACTCGATAAAAGTAATCTCTTCCCAAGACCTATTGAGAATTGATCAAGTTAAAATCTCGAGACGCGAAATAATAACCAAGGTTTTGTTGAACTCGTTCAACATATATTTCAAAGAAATACAAGGTTTTTTTACTTTCAAGATTCAAGATGATTTACAATACAACGAGCACTACTATATATAGTAGTCTCCAACCGTAAGAAAATACAACAAAACGAGAAACGAAGCTTCCTAGCAACACACCAATCGGCGAAATACTTGATGAAAATCTTCCTCAAATCTCATGCTTTGGATCGATTTTGTGGGGAAGGAGAAAATATGGTGAATCTTGGTTTTATTAGGTGATGGTGACTTGTTGAAGGTCTAAGGTGATGGTGACTTGATGAAAGTCTTTCTCAAGGTATAATATGGCCGATTTTGTGGAGAGATTGTGAGGATTTATGTGGTGATATGGTATCAAGTATTTTGGAATTACTATGGTGATCATGACATGAAGGAAAGTGACATGAAGGAGATATTTGATGAAAGTCTTCATCAAATCTTTATGCTAGGGCCGATTTTTATTATGGTGGGGAAGAGAAAATATCTTCATGCATCTTGACAAATCATGAGTCCCTTTCAAGCATGATATGGCGAATTTCATGCTTTGACCGATTCCGCTGCCGAGTTTTACGTTACTCCAATTCCGATTAACAACGTAACTCCAATCTGCGTATTCTTTTCTCCCAAGAATAATGATGCATGACCATGCGAATTTGTATCGTCGTGGATGTCGATTTTTATTGGAGCTTCTTCGATTTAGATATCGTATCAAGTCTTGAAACTAGAAGAGACAAAAATCTTCATGATCTTGGACCAAATATGATGCTGTCGGTTTTGTCATTTCTGGGATCCAATGAGTCCGAATTTGGTCCTATGGTCTCATAAGATTTGTAGCTCTCTTTCTTAGCTTTCCATGGCCACTTGAATCACCTGAATCGGATTTCGGACGAGAAAGTTATGGACAAAATACTAAAACTGCTACGAAGTCGTCGTGCGCGCGAGAATTGGTAATTTGTCCATGTATTTTGCATGAGGATTTTATGTATGCCTGCGACTCAACCAAGCTTGGTCGGATAATCTTCTTTTTTGTATTTGATGATGTTGACCGATTCGTATCATAGCTATATCTGGGCTGCCCTCAAGCAAAGCTATATCTGGGCTTAGGATTTGAACAACTGTCGGGCCTTCTTGAATCTCAAATAGATCCACCGTTGCACAGTCACTAAACTTAGACATGATTTTCACTTCTAATTCGGGCAGCGTAAGGACAATCTTGTCTTCTTCTTTTCTTTGGACGTGAATTCTTCTAAGTTCAGGGTCTTTATTCAGTGTACTCCAAACAGTCTCAGTGTGAGGGTCTTCAAGAGAGGATTTGATCGAGGTCATACAGTAAACCTCTTGAGTAGGAACCGAGTTGTCTCCATAAGAGTTAATAACAGATAAGAAGGTAACAGGTGAGGAACGTGCATTAAGTTTATTTGGTGAGGTGGTGCTAGTGTCACTCGTTCTCAACATTTCACTCGTTTGTTCTCTCAACTTCCTAGCACGTGCACGTGTGATAGGACCAGTGGGGTCCATGACGGTTCCAACCGTTCCTAACTCTCTTGGTAGCACAACCGTGTTTGTATCAGCGAAGGTCTCGCCAAAATCCGCATCACCGTCGTAATATTCTTTCACTGTATCGAATCCAAGCAATCGAACATCAAGGGTAGAGAGTAAGGCATACCGCCTGGACAGCGCATCAGCCACCACATTGCTCTTACCGTCCTTATACTTCGATGAAAAGTAAAATGATTGCAAGAATTCCACCCACTTCGCATGCCTGAGACTCAACTTATGTTGCCCATTAATATACTTTAAAGATTCATGGTCCGAATGCAGAACAAAATATTTCGGCCGAAGGTAATGACTCCAATGATCAAGAGCTCTCACTATGGCATAGAACTCCTTGTCGTAAGTGCAATAGTTGAGTCGAGCTCCACTCAACTTCTCCGAAAAGTACGCAATTGGCCGCCTGCCTTGAATGAGGACCGCCCCAATACCAACTCCACTAGCATCACATTCCACCTCGAATGGTTGTGTAAAATCGGGTAACGCCAAGATAGGTGCTTCACATAACCTTGCCTTCAACTTTTCAAACGCTCCTTGGACAGCTCTGCTCCACCCAAACGGGCCCTTCTTCAAACACGCAGTTATCGGACTTGTTATGGTGCTGAAATCTCGAATAAACCTCCGATAAAAAGAGGCGAGACCGTGGAATGATCTAACTTCAGTTACGGTTTTAGGAGTAGGCCACGACTTAATAGCTTCAATTTTCCTCTGATCAACCGACACTACATCCTTCGAAACAACATAGCCAAGAAAAGTTATGCTCTTGACGAGAAACGCACACTTTTCTTTCTTTCCATACAGCCTTTGAGACCTAAGAGTCTTGTCGTAGATGTCTAAGATGCTCCTCCACCGACCGACTGTAAACCAAAATATCATCCAAATAAACAACCACAAATCTGCCCAAAAATGCCCTAAGTACTTCGTTCATCAAACGCATGAAAGTACTCGGGGCATTCGTAAGTCCAAATGGCATGACGGTCCACTCATACAGCCCATGCTTAGTTTTGAAGGTCGTCTTCCATTCATCTCCCTCCCGCATACGAATCTGGTGATAGCCACTTCGCAAATCAATTTTAGAAAAGACCACGGATCCGTGTAATTCATCCAACATGTCATCAAGCCTCGGAATCGGAAATCGATACTTGATGGTTATATTGTTCACAACTCGACTGTCAATACACATTCGCCAAGATCCGTCTTTCTTAGGAACCAGTAATACCGGAACCCCACAAGGACTTAGACTTTCTCGAACATACCCGCGGTTCATTAGTTCTTCGATTTGGCCTTGTAATTCCTTCGTCTCCTCGGGATTACATCTATAGGCAGCTTTGTTAGGAAGCGACGCACCCGGTATGAGGTCGATCTGATGTTCAATCCCTCGAATAGGTGGCAAACCCGACGGTAATTCTTCGGGAAAAACATCCGCAAATTCGTGCAATAAGGCGTCCATCCTTTCGGTGTTCCGCACAACCATGTTACCATCCTGTGTCTCCTTTAGAATCAACAAGTACATGCACTCGCCATCATTAATAGCATGTTCCACATCTCGTTCGCTAGCAAACATGGCCAGTTTTGTTTTTTCACTCCGACTAGAACTCATAGAGTGAATAGCTTGAGGTGACATTGATTTAAGCACAATCTTTTTGCCCTAATCCTGTAGTTCGTACTCATTGCTTCTTCCTCGGTGTAAAACATCCCTATCAAACATCCATGGTCTTCCCAAAAGTACATGGCATGCATCCATTGGGAGTACGTCACATAATACGTTGTCTTCATATGAACCCATGGTTAGTCCAATCCTCACTTGTTTAGTTACCCTTATTTTGCTCCCATCATCGAGCCAATGCAAAGTGTAAGGTTTCGGGTGAGCCGTAGTGGTCAGCCCGAGTTTAGTCACCATCTCGCTGGAAGCTACGTTGGTGCAACTCCCTCCATCAACGATCAAACTACACCATTTATTCCCAATTTGATATTTTGTGTGAAATATTTGATCTCGCTGTGCCGAATCATTCGAAACAGCTTTGGCTTGTAGAGTACGCAGAACTGAAGCCGTGTCATAGTTTGGAGCATCGTACGTCTCACATTCTTCTCCTTCTTCATCCTCCATGCTGAAATCAAATACATCACCCAGTCTCTCCTTTTCGTCCTTGACCAACAACTCGTCTCGGATCGTGACAGCTTCTCTTAGTGTTACCACTCGTTTGTAGTACTAAACTAGGCGGATATTACAGTGCCGTGAATCCCCGACTGGGACCCACCAGGCGAATGAAAATGATAAATTAAATAATATAATTGTAGTACCGAACCACATTATATTACCAAATACTCCGATGAGGAGTTTAAGTACAACACACCAGGACAATACCGAATACTAGTATATTTTATATAAAGATAAAATACACAACATTGAATGAAACGAAGTATCCAAATGAAAGTCTGCAGCGGAAATAAAAGGACAACAACATGAATAACTGAAAGATCGGGGCCCCCTACTAGTATCACTGGGACTCCTCGACGTCAACATGCTATTCCCGTGCTTTTGCCTTGCCATGACCTGAAAAACAAAATCCCCAGCCGGGGTCAGTTACACAGAACAACAATCCTCAAGGGTTGAAAATACACAATCATGATATATCCGAAATTATGAAATATCCTAGTGATGAATTACTTTGAAGAGGAGCATCATAGTACCCCCGTAGTATTCTGTGCAAGTGTACAATACGAATGACCGGACACACCCGTCCTTGTACCTAATTAGTCTCACGGAGTTAAGCTTTACCGTGTGCACGGTCCAATGTATCGGTGAACCCAGTACATGACCATCGTGTGCTCGACTAAAAATTCCACACATCCGCACCCGGCCACGCAATATGAACCCAGAAGATTATATGAACGAGAATGAGCACAATGAATATCAATGAATAATAATTCGACAAGTTCAAGAATGACTCACCGAAATGGAAATAACAGTGAAGTGATTGATAACTCAATGAAATGATTGGAACCGTCGTTCCTCGTGAATGAAGTGATTATTCGGCAATTACCAATCTCAATATGGTTAATACAATGATGAATGAATTATGATTATGAATGAACAACAACAAAAGGAATGAATACCCTTATAACCGAGTAAGAATTAACTTACACAACCGGTGAAGAATGTCCGTCCACGAACAATGTCCTAAAAGAAAAGTCGGTCGCTCGAACAACCTTGAATAACACAATTACAAATAATTTGATCAATACACGCATCAAACACGATTATAACCAACTCAAACGTCGATACTACAATATCCAAACTCGTAGGTGCACTCTAACGAATACGTTGAAAATATCCTTCCCGTTGGTTACAACCAAAACCCAAATTATCGTAACCAACTATCAAATGATTGATTCAAACCATCAAAACAATATCAATGGCATCAATAATCCAATAGGAATCCATAATTCAAGATTACAACAATATCAATCGGAAATCCCCAAATTAACCGAAGTCAACCCCAAGGGTTCTTGAAATAAATCCCCAAAATAGCCATTAAATCCATAGGAATATATTTATCCAAGGTAGATAATCCATATCTAACATATTCCAACAACAATCCAAGCTTATACGACGAAATCGGAAGGAAAACCCCAAAAATTCGAAATTCTAGATCCAAGAGATTTATACCTTTGATTTGATATTTTGGAGATGATGAAGTGATAATTAATCCAACTCAAAGACTTGAAGATGATGATTGTTGATTACACCTCGAAGAATACTCTTTAAATTGCTCCAAATCGCCCGGAACCGATGAGAGAATGTGAAGAAATGACAAATGCCGAAAATCAAGCAATCGTCCAATTTATAGTGATTCCAGCTTAGCGCGCGCTAGCCCCTATGCTTAGCATGCGCTAACGGGTGTTTTGGCTAATCCAGTACCCACTGTCCGTCAACGGTAGCGCGCGCTACGTACCTTTGGTAGCGTGCATTACGGATGTACAATTGGCGTGCGCTAACCCCAAATGTTAGCGTGCGCTAACGAATTATCTGATGCCCAGTACTAGAGTCCAGAAACCTTCTGTCCTCTGATCTGATCTCGGTAGCGTGCGCTACATCCAACAATTAGCGTGTGCTACTACACCGTTTGCGTACGCTAAAACCACTCACAGCGTGCGCTATGAATTAATTCAATTCACCAAGAACCACCGGACTCAACTTGATCTCGACCTTAGCGCGCTTACACCGATCGTATAACGCGGCGCTACTCCGGATCACTAGCGCGCTACTTACCATTCGTAGCGTGCGCTACCTACATCCCAACCGCACCCAAAGGCCTTCTCGGATCGCTGCTCAACTACACTAGCATGCGCTAGTGTTGAGAGGTGGCGTGCGCTACCCGTACTCAATTAGTGCACGCTAAAGAGAGTACGTAGCGTGCGCTACTCCTCACACACAGCACACTATGAATATGACAATGGTGATAACACGACACGAAACTCCATCTAGATTGATGATGAATGACGACTGATACTCGATACGATTACTCTGAACGATGAATACGATGATTGAATATGAGTGACAAGTGATCATTAATGAGTGAAAATTACTGAGTGACAATTACTGAATGATAAATACTGAATAATGACTTAATTACAATCGGGTATTACATACACCCCCCTTAAAAGAGTTTCGTCCCCGAAACTAAGGGTCAAACAACTCGGGATAACTCTCCCGCATACTATTCTCGGTTTCCCAAGTAGCCTTTTCGACTCCGTGTCTAGACCACTGAATTTAATCAAAGGAATCGTCTTGTTCCTCAACTGTTTGATTCGCCGATCTAAAACTCTTATAGGACGTTCCTCATATGAATGATCATCGGCGATCTCGATTTCGCCAAACTGAAGTATGTGACTCGGGTCGGCAACATACTTCCATAACTGAGATACGTGAAACACAATATGAATTCGGCTCAATGCCGGAGGTAAGGTCAATCGATAAGCTAGCTCGCCTACTTGATCCAAAATCTCAAACGGTCCAATGAATCTCGGACTCAACTTTCCCCTCTTCCCAAAACGAAAGATACCACGACTCGGGGATACCTTAACCAAAACATGGTCACCTGTCTTGAACTCTAATGGTCGACGATGATTATCTGCATAAGATTTCTGTCGACCTTGAGCGGTCAACAAACGACTCCTGATCAAAGCTACCTTCTCACGGGCGGCTATAAGCATATCGGGCTCGGTGCCGATTGATTCTGATAAGTTATCCCAACACAAAGGAGGTCGACAACGACGACCGTACAAGGCCTCGTAAGGTGCCATCTTAATCGAAGAATGCCAACTATTATTGTACGTGAACTCGATCAACGGTAGTTGGGCTTCCTAATCATCTTTCCAATCGATGACACATGCCCTCAACATGTCCTCCAAAGTCTCAATAGTCCTCTCTGATTGTCCGTCAGACTGAGGATGAAAAGTCAGATCGAGATTAAGCCGAGTTCCCATAGCACGATGAATCGATTTCCAAAATGAGACACGAATCGTCCGTCACGATCGAAACGATACTTTTATGAGTACCGTGCAATCTCACTATCTCTTTGATAAACAACTGGGCAAGTCTCTCGGGACCCCACGTATCCTTAATCTCAAGGAAATGAGCCGATTTAGTTAAGCGATCCACAATTACCCAGATTGTACTCATGCCACGACGACTCGTCGGCAAACTCGTGATGAAGTCCATAGAAATATCCTCCCACTTCCACTCTGGAATAAGGAGAGGTTCCAGCATGCCCGATGGTCGCTGATGTTCTATCTTGACTTGCTGACATGTTAAGCATCTCAAAACAAATTCCGCGACTTCTCGCTTCATATTACTCCACCAGTAATTTTGTTTCAAGTCTTTATACATCTTGCTAGACCCCGGATGAACGGAATAAGGGGTAGCATGAGCTTCTCTCAAAATCGAGTTCTTCAACTCGTCATTCACCGGTACGCACAATTGATTCTTAAAACGCAAAAGTCCATCCTCGTGGACCGCAAAGCCAGGGGCTTTCCCCTGAGCCACATCCTCACGGATGCGCATCAATGATGGGACTGAACCCTGATTCTCTCTGATTGCCTCCTCAAGTGACGATGAAATCTCTAACATACAAAGCTGTCCCTGAACTCGCCAAGCCGCACTCGATCTCGGGTCTAAGGAATTCCTGCTGAAGCTCCTTCTGAACTGTTAAACGAGCAAGCATCTACTCCTGAACGGACTTATGACTCAAGGCATCGGCGACAACGTTCGCCTTGCCCGGATGGTAAAGGATCTCGATATCATAATCTTTGATTAGTTCCAACCACCGCCTCTATCGCATATTTAACCCCTTCTGAGTAAATATATACTTCAAACTCTTGTGATCGGTGAAAATCTGACAGGTGACGCCATAAAGGTAATGACGCCAGATTTTCAAAGCGAACACCACGGCTGCTAGCTCCAGGTCGTGGGTCGGATAATTAACCTCGTAAGGTCTCAATTGCCGTGAAGCATAGGCAATAACCTTTCCATTCTGCATGAGCACACATCCAAGACCCTGTCCGGACACATCACTATAAACCACAAATCCTTCCGCCCCCCGCGGCAAGGAAAGTACAGATGCTGACATTAACCGGCTCTTGAGTTCCTCAAAACTCTGTTGACACGCGTCGGACCACGTGTATTTCTTATCCTTTCGCAAAAGGTTCGTCAAGGGTTGAGCGATTCTAGAAAATCCCTCCACAAATCGCCGATAATAACCCGCTAATCCAAGGAAACTTGGATTTCCTTTACATTCTTCTGAGGTAGCCAATCTCGAACAGCCTCCGTCTTCTGAGGATCAACCCGAACTCCGTCTGATGAAATTACGTGTCCAAGAAAAGTCACTTCGGACATCCAGAACTCACATTTGGAAAACTTCCCATAAAGTTGCTCTCGTCTCAACACGTCGAGAACCTGATGAAGGTGAACCTCGTGCTCCTCTCGGTCACGAGAATAAATCAAAATGTCATCAATGAAGACAACAACAAACTGATCCAAAAGGTCGATGAAAACCCGATTTATTAACTCCATGAATACCGCAGGGGCATTAGTTAACCCAAACGGCATTACCACGGACTCATAATGACCATAGCGTGTACGAAATGCTGTCCTCGCAATATCCGACTCTCGAATCCGCAATTGATGATATCCAGATCTTAAGTCGATCTTGGAAAATACTGAAGCTCCCTGAAGTTGATCTAAAAGATCATCAATACGGGGTAAGGGATACTTATTCTTGATCGTCACCCTATTCGACTCCCGATAATTAATACGCAAACGGAATGAACCATCCTTCTTCTTGATAAACAGCACTGGTGCTCCCCACGGGGACGCACTCGATCGGGGATAACCTTTCTCGAACAATTCCTCAAGTTGAATCTTCAACTCCTGCATTTCGGTCGGGGCCATCCGGTATGGTGCCTTCGATAATGGGGACGTACCGGGCTCCAACTCACTCGTGAAATCCACAACTCTATGTGAAGGCAACCAGGTAACTCTTCTGGGAATACATCGTCAATCGATGACAATGATACCACGAATGATTGAACATTTCGATTGCCCTAGAACGGTCAATCGATGAAAATGATATAATGAATGATTGAACAACTCGATTGCCTTAAAACAGCCAATCGATGAAAATGATACAATGAATGATTGAACAACTCGATTGCCTTAGAACGACCAATCGATGAAAATGATACAATAAATGATTGAACAACTCGATTGCCTTAGAACGGCCAATCGATGAAAATGATACAATGAATGATTGAACAACTCGATTGCCTTAGAACAGCCAATCGATGAAAATGATACAATGAATGATCGAACAACTCGATTGAGGAATTTCTCTGCTTCCATCATAATAATAATTCTTCTGGAACAACGGGGATTACCTCCCTGAAGCACACATTCGACAACCAACGACGAAAAGATAGTGACCAAATGCTTACAGCACTAAGGATAGTATCATGACGATCCATCCATCTAATACCCAATATTACATCATCCTTAGATAAATTCACCACGATTAGGTCCACCAACCAATCGCGGTCATTAAGCTTACTTCGGTATGATTTCCGAAAATTCTTCCATCGCCAGGTAGACCGATGGTATGAGGTCCACAAGCAATATGACTATCCCAAAATAAGTCTATTCAAACATGATTCGAAAACGAATGAATGCGGTGTACCAGTATCAAAAGGTACACACAGGTGGAAATAAAATTACGAGTATACCTGAGATCATTCGGGCCACCGGATCGTCGATCCTCTTCATCACATGAATCCGGGACTTGCCGGCCCCCGAACCGGACGCTCCCGTCTGATAAATATGAGCTCCAACTTTATTTGCTTCCATTGTCTTAAACGACCTTGACAGAGCAGTCTAATTCTGAATCGCTGATTGCTTCGGGGCCTAAGATGCCGCCGGAGCCGACTTGGAGTCCTTTCGGCAAAAATGGGCCTTATGCCCAAAATTCCCACAATTATGGCACGTGATGGACGGTTTCAGACACTTAGTGCTGTAATGACCCGGCGCTCCACAGTTGAAACAGGTGATGGCCGAACTGGCCACTCGGGACTGAGATCCCGCACGATTATGCGCTGTAGGAGGTCGCTTAGAAACGAAAGGACTCACGCGAGGCTTCTTGAAGGTTAACTGACCGCCTTCGGATTGATTACGCTTCGTTGATTTCTTGCTGACAGATGAAGGTTGTTGCTCAGCAATTTCCTTAGCAGGAGGCTCATACGGGAGAGTTCTCTCGATTAATCCGGCCAGAGTGGCGCAATGATGATTGAGCAATTGCATATGGGTCATCATGACCTGCATAAAAGTGAGTGGATCAACCCGCACATCTTCTGATCGAGCCGAGTCCTGGGTACGATTTCCCGACAGCGAATGATTATTTCCCGGGTTTCGGCCCATACCGCGGCCTCTCCCCGTGCATCCCCTAACAGCTCTCTCCATGCTGAAGTAGGAATGTCGCATAATGATTATATTTCCTGCATGAATATCACGTTATGATTATGTCATGAGATGATGAAAATGAGCATACATGCTCTAACTTAGTGATTACATGAATGATTTACTGAAGTGACATGATTATCTGATGAAATTCTTGAAATGATTATCTTGAACAATTTAACAAGATTAATAATATAATCATCCAGATCTACAACTGAGTAATGAAATGAATTGAGTAGTTAATGAGTTAACATGATCGTCCTGATCATAATGAATGATGATGCTTGAGGATTGTTAATTGATGAATGATGAATGAATGACTATTGCCAGAAATTATACCATGGCGTTAGAAATCTTACAGTTCTTTCGGTCTGATTGGCTCAGCATTTGCACAGGTCACACGTGATGCGAAAGTCCAATGATACTAGTCTGATGACGATGATTTCAAATGAGACATGACTCGGAAGGTAGTATTCAAAACCACGCTCCGATACCAACTCTGTAACACCCCAAACTAGGCGGATATTACAGTGCCGTGAATCCCCGACTGGGACCCACCAGGCGAATGAAAATGATGAATTAAATAATATAATTGTAGTACCGAACCACATTATATTACCAAATACTCCGATGAGGAGTTTAAGTACAACACACCAGGACAATACCGAATACTAGTATATTTTATATGAAGATAAAATACACAACACTGAATGAAACAGAGTATCCAAATGAAAGTCTCAATGGAAATTAAAGGACAACAACATGAATAATCAAAGATCGGGGCCCCTACTAGTATCACTGACTCCTCGACGTCAACATACTATTCCCGTGCTTTTGCCTTGCCATGACTAAAAACAAAATCCTCAAATGGGTCCGCCATACGTAACAACAATCCTCAAGGGTTGAAAATACACAATCATGATATATCCGAAATTATGAAATATCCTAGTAATGAATTACGTTGAAGAGGAGCATCATAGTACCCCCGTAGTATTCTGTGCAAGTGTACAAGACGAATGACCGGACACACCCGTCCTTGTACCTAATTAGTCTCACGGAGTTAAGCTTTACCGTGTGCACGGTCCAATGTATCGGTGAACCCAGTACATGACCATCGTGTGCTCGACTAAAAATTCCACACATCCGCACCCGGCCATGCAATATGAACTCAGAAGGTTATATGAACGAGAATGACCACAATGAATATCAATGAATAATAATTCGATAAGTTCAAGAATGACTCACCGAAATGGAAATAACAGTGAAGTGATTGATAACTCAATGAAATGATTGGAACCGTCGTTCCTCGTGAATGAAGTGATTATTCGGCAATTACAAATCTCAATATGGTTAATACAATGATGAATGAATTATGATTATGAAAGAACAAAAACAAAAGGAATGAATACCCTTGTAACCGAGTAAGAATTAACTTACACAACCAATGAAGAATGTCCGTCCATGAACAACGTCCTAAAAGAAAAGTCGATTGCTCGAACAACCTTGAATAACACAATTACAAATAATTCGATCAATACACACATCAAATACGATTATAACCAACTCAAACGTCGATACAACAATATCCAAACTCGTAGGTGCACTCTAACGAATACGTTGAAAATATCCTTCCCGTTGGTTACAACCAAAACCCAAATTATCGAAACCAACTATCAAATGATTGATTCAAACCATCAAAACAATATCAATGGCATCAATAATCTAATAGGAATCCATAATTCAAGATTACAACAATATCAATCGGAAATCCCCAAATTAACTGAAGTCAACCCCAAGGGTTCTTGAAATAAATCCCCAAAATAGCCATTAAATCCATAGGAATATATTTATCCAAGGTAGATAATTCATATATAACATATTCCAACAACAATCCAAGCTTATACGACGAAATCGGAAGGAAAACCCCAAAAATCCGAAATTCTAGATCCAAGAGATTAATACCTTTGATTTGATGTTTTAGAGATGATGAAGTGATGATTAATCCAACTCAAAGACTTGAAGATGATGATTGATGATTACATCTCGAAGAATACTCTTCAAATCGCTCCAAATCGCCCGGAACCGATGAGAGAATGTGAAGAAATGACAAATGCCGAAAACTGAGCTAACTGTCCAATTTATAGTGATTCCAGCTTAGCGCGCGCTAGCCCCTATGCTTAGCGTGCGCCAACGGGTGTTTTGGGTAATCCAGTACCCACTGTCCGTCAACGATAGCGCGCGCTACGTACCTTTGGTAGCGTGCGCTACGGATGTACAATTGGCGTGCGCTAACCCCAAATGTTAGCGTGCGCTAACGAATTATCTCGATTCCCGATCGGAGTCCGTAAACCTTCGTCCTCTCGATTCGATCTCGGTAGCGTGTGCTACATCCAACAATTAGCGTGCACTACTACACCGATTGCGTACGCTAAAACCACTCGCTGCATGCGCTATGAATTAATTCAATTCACCCAAGAACCACCGACTCAACTCGATCCGACCTTAGCGCGCGCTTACACCGATCAGATAGCGTGCGCTACTCCGGATCACTAGCGCGCGCTACTTACCATTCGTAGCGTGCGCTACCTACAATCCCAACTACAGTCCAGTGCCTTCTGGACTGCCTGCTCAACTACACTAGCGTGCGCTAGTGTTGAGAGGTGGCGTGCGCTACCCGTACTCAATTAGCACACGCTAAAGAGAGTACGTAGCGTGCGCTACTCCTCACACACAGCACACTATGAATATGACAACGGTGATAAACACGACACGAAAATCCGTCTAGATTGATGATGAATGACGACTGATACTCGATATGATTACTCTGAACGATGAATACGATGATTGAATATGAGTGACAAGTGATCATTAATGAGTCAAAATTACTGAGTGACAATTACTGAATGATAAATACTGAATAATGACTGAATTACAACCGGGTATTACAGTCTAATCCTCACTTGTTTAGTTACCCTTATTTTGCTCCCATCATCGAGCCAATGCAAAGTGTAAGGTTTCGGGTGAGCCGTAGTGGTCAGCCCGAGTTTAGTCACCATCTCGCTGGAAGCTACGTTGGTGCAACTCCCTCCATCAACGATCAAACTACACCATTTATTTCCGATTTGACACTTTGTGTGAAATATTTGATCCCGCTGTTCCGAATCATTCGAAACAGCTTTGGCTTGTAGAGTACGCAGAACTAAAGCCGTGTCATAGTTTGGAGCATCGTAAGTCTCACATTCTTCTCCTTCTTCGTCCTCCATGCTGAAATCAAATACATCACCCAGTCTCTCCTTTTCGTCCTCGACCAACAACTCGTCTCGGATCGTGACAGCTTCTCTTAGTGTTACCACTCGTTTGTTCGGACACGTACTTTGATAATGTCCGAACCTTTGACATTTGAAACATCTTACTTTAGCCAAACTCGTCTCCTTCAGTACGTAGGGGTTCTTAGGAATCGCGACAGGGACCGGGGTCGGTACAGTTGCCTTAGTAGTTGAACTAGAACCGACACTTGGGTTTCCAAATTTGGCTAGAAACTCGGGTTTATACAACTTCGTCCTGTTTTGAGCTTCCAACTTCACACATAGCCCACATAATGTATCTAAGTCCTCGTATGGATATAATTCCACCGAGTTAGTTATGCTTCGGTTTAAGCCACGCAACAATCGCGACATCTTCTGCTCCTCATTCTCCTCTATTTCTCCCATTAAGGTTAGATTCTCAAACTCCTCAATGTATTCACTGACACTCAACTTTCCTTGCATGAGATCTGCAATCTTTCTATACAAGGACAACCGGTGTGATGTTGCTACATATCTTTTACGAAGTTTTCTTTTTAACGAATCCCACGAACGGATCTTATCTTTCCCCACACGAGCTCTCCGCGTTTTTACTCCTTCGTACCAAAGTGAAGCTCCTTTCCCCGACTTGAGAATTGCATACTTACACCTTTTCTCATCGTCAAGGTCTTTAAACTCGAACATACGATCAATTTTTCGTTCCCATTCCAGGTAAACTTCAGGGTCTGTCCCTCCAACGAACTCCGGAAGCTCGTTCACCTTGAACTCTTCGACATGGCGTGAGGGTCATTCATAGGTTGCCAATGCTGGTCGCGTTGTTCTGGTACGTCATGCAATGCATCGCGAAGTTTTGCCAAGAAATCAGCGTCGTTGAGATCCATAATGTCAAAGATCAAGAACTTGGTCTCCGATGCCACTTATGATGCGAATTCTCACTTGTGATGCGAATTCTCTATCGCATGCAGAATGTCGCTTTTGACGAGCTAAGCAATCGAAGGAACCGTCAGAATCGATAACAACGCTACAAAGAATAATATCAAGCAAGATGCGTGCGCGATGAAGACGGCGAATCGATACAGAACAAGACAGAACTTTGACAAATGTAGAGGACTTGATATAGGCCACCTCCAAACAATGACACTCAAACAAGACGTTTGATTGAATGCGAATTGAAAATAGGAAACAAGTTCAAGAATCGAACAACACTAGATGCGAACTACCGAACAAGTATGGAATCAGACGAAAACAAATGTAATATCGAAACAGATGTAAAACCGTTTGTTTTATCGAACTAGACCTATAATTCGATAAAGTGATTTCTCCTCAAGACCTATTGAGAATCAATCAGATTAATACTCGAAAACGCGTCAAATAAAAATCAAGTTTTGATGAAAAGTATTCACCAGGGAAAACACGAAGTGTATTCTTATTTCTTCAACATTCAAAATCAATCCCTTATTACAACTTGATACGAATTACGTATTAGGTTGGACGTAAATTCGCCGAGAAATGCAGCGGAAATATTTTGTTACCTCACAACACTCGATATGTGTAACTGATGCAAAAATGACTATTCCGAATAATGATACGACTCGGAATAACTTAGACGTATCAACATGCATACGTAACATACCCATGTTCAAAGTCTTGAATGATTTTGTCCCCATGTTGAAAGGGACTTCTCCCTCCCATACATCAAGTTATACGCCCCCCCCCCCCCCATTATAATCTTCAAAGTCTTCACATGTGAAGACTTGTCCCCACCCCTTTTTTTTAGTTTCAATTTTTGTCACTTTCAAGACTTGTCCCCATCACAATCTTCACATCTTTGATCTTGTCCCCATGACGATTTTTCTCCACCCTCACCAACACCAAATTCACCCCCCCCATACGGAAGTGACGAGCTCGAGTGAATAGGGCGAACAACGGACAAAATTACCAATTCCTCGCGTATGACTACTTCGTAGCAGATTTGGTATTTTAATCATAACTCTCTCATACGAAGTCCGATTTAGGTGATTCAAGCGGTCATGGAAAGATAAAAGAAAGATCTATAAATTATGTGAAACGGTCCAATGTCCAATTATGGTTCTATCAAGCCACACGAACCGTTCAAATGTAGAGTGGTATTTATGACCGAAAATTATGGTCCAAGCTTGATGAAGATTTGATGATTTTGTGTTGGAATAATTCGATACTTGCACGTGTATTACAAATAATATTCTGAACTGAACTATAACAAAGAACAGAAAGAAAATATTACACTTGAAATGAACGAACAATTTTTAATAAACTACAGAAGATCGTCCGAAGCTAGAGCTTCTGCCCGCAAGACGAGAATACGCCCCGGTAGTGCTCACGGTGAAGCGGCTCGTCCCCAAAGGTTAAAACGATTTGAACATCCCGGCAGTAGCAGCACCGCAAACTGACCGAGCACCTGCGAACTGGACTGGAATGAAGACTGAACTGTATATGATATGCTAAAAATGCACTGATTTCGTGTGTTTGCAATGAACAGAATGCTGACATATATATAACACTCCTTGATCATGTGAAGGGACTCGTCGCCATTACTCCTGCCATGATGGCTGGCGGTTTCAGACGCCCAAAGGTCTGGTCGGATGAAGAGTTAAGGCAACTCAAGAGTCAAGCCAACTTAAGAGTCATGTCCATACCAAAAGGCTAGTGGACTTACGGATTTGGTCCAAAAGGATAAGCCCAAACACCAGCCCAAAGCACCAATTGCCAAGATCCAAGTCCTGGGCCCGAGCCCGAGCCCGAGCCCGACCCGACCCGACCCGGACGGACGGACGGACGAACGGTCGGTCGGTCGGCAACGGCGGTGCGCACGCGTGTGTGTGTGCGTGCGAGGACACCCATACACACCAACCCACTTGTTATTAAGCCCATAAAGGCAAAGACTTTAAATACAAGTCAAAACATCCATCCACAATCAATGTGGGATAACTAACATCATGTTAGTTCCTACTCCAACATCCAACTTTAACATATAATATCTCACTCACCGGAAATCGGTTTAGAAATATTAAATATACCACGTTCATCTACTCACGACGTAGATTAACATTCAATAAATATTTTAATTAAATAATAATTATTTAATTAACAATATTTATTTTTAATAAATGGTTAATTACTAAACCATTTCCAACAATCCCCCACATGAGTGAGAATGCCAATGCAAAATGAATGCAAATGCATAGTTCAGTCCTCAAGAGACAATATTGCATTTGGCTAGGTGGCTTGTGACCTTGAACCTATCCATTATCAACATCATCGAGTATACTGGCGGCATAGTGGTCATGAAAACCTTGAACTAGTCCTCCATGGTGTATACTGAGACAATAATATAGACACAATATCATCTCAATTCCGTCCGTTCTAACGTTTTGTGTCCTTTTCGGCCTTGGACACCCCTTTGGATTCATAAGTGTATCAACTGAAGCGGACCTCACTTCACACTTATATAGGTGATTCTTATTCCCAAGTATCCTACTATACTTGACCTCTCCGAGGTAATCAAGAATCATTATAAATCATAAGACTTAACCTCACCACATGTAGGTAAACAATCACTCACTGTTCTCAGAGAATGAGTATGTTTGAGTGTTTTAACACACGGATAATTATAACTTCGTTATCCCATTGAACCAAGCTCTTGGGATCCTCCAATCTGCAAGGTTGGATTTCCGCTATAATCATCCTTAAGATGTGGATTTAACACCCATTCCCTCTAACAATTTATACATTTGATCTCGATTAATACTCTTCGTCAGCGGATCCGCCAGATTATCTATTGACCTTACATAGTCAATTAAGATAATCCCACTCAAGATCAAATGTCTCACGGCATTATGTCGTCGACGAATATGTCGAGACTTACCGTTATAAAACATATTTTGTGCCCGTCCAATAGCAGATTGGCTATCGCAGTGTATCAACACAGACGGCACAGGTCTCGTCCAACATGGAATATCCTCGAGGAAATTTTTAAGCCATTCAGCTTCTTCACCAGCTTTATCCAAAGCTATGAATTCAGATTCCATGGTAGACCTAGCAATACAAGTTTGTTTCTTGGACTTCCAAGATACAACACCACCTCCAATAGTGAACACATATCCATTCGTAGAAAATGAGTCTTTCGATTCGGATATCCAATTAGCATCACAATACCCTCCAAGTACATGAGGCTCTCTTGAATAATGGATCGCAAAGTTCTGAGTATATTTTAAATAACTCAGTACTCGTTCTAGAGCCCTCCAATGTTCTTTACTTGGATTAGATGTGTAGCTACTCAACTTGTGAACCGAACATGCTATATCAGGACGGGTACAATTTGACAGATACATCAAACTCCCAATGATCTTAGCATATTCATCTTGACCCACAGGTTCACCCTTATGATAATTCAGATGAACATTCGGTTCCCAAGGAGTCTTAGCAATGGGTTTATCAAAAGCGTTGAATTTTCTTAACACTTTCTCAACATAATGAGATTGCGTCAAAGCAATTCCGTTAGGCGTTTCGGAATCTTAATTCCAAGAATAGTATCACCAAACCCATATCTTTCATGCTAAAATTCTTACTTAGCATTCGTTTCGTTTCACCAATCACACGAGAGTTGCTACCCATTATCAAAATGCCATCTACATATAGACAAACAATGATGTAATTGTCACCCATTTTCTTAACATAGACACATTTGTCACTCTCATTGATGTTGAAACCATTTGACAACATCACTTCACAAATTTCAAATGCCACCGCAGAGGTGCTTGTTTCAAACCATATAAAGACCGTTGTAGTTTGCATACCATGTGCTCTTTCCTGTGTACTACAAACTCCTCCTATTGTTTCATATAGATTTCATCTTCCAGCTCCCCATACAAGAATGCAGCCTTAACATCCATTTGATGAATCTCGAGATTGCGCAAAGCGCAATAGCGAGTAGCACCCTAATAGAAGTAAGTCTTGTTACTGGCGAGTAGGTATCAAAGAAATCATAACCAGCTTTTTGCCTAAAGCCTTGAACTACAAGTCGGGCCTTATATTTGTCAATAGTACCGTCAGACTTGTACTTCTTCTTTAGGATCCATTTGCATCCTAAAGCCTTACAACCCTGTGGTTGTTCAACTAACACCCAAGTATGATTCAGCATAATAGACTCAATCTCAATGTATATTGCCTCTTTCCAGAAAGCCGCATCTGGACCGGATAAAGCTTCTTTTATAGATACTGGTTCACCGTCTAACATCAAAATGACGTAGTTGGGTCCGTATATCTTTACTTTCCATATTCTAGTACCTCGTCTAGGTTCTACGTTGACTGGCGTAGACCTAGGTCGCTTTCTGTTGGCTGCTCGTATAACACCGCATTCGAGCTAGAGGCTTCATCTATGGTTTCATAACACATAGGCTCATCTACAAGTTTAGAGCTTGTAGATTCATCATCAACTCCTTTGCTAGAGTTAGGATCAACCTTATTCTTATAAGGATAGATATTTTCAAAGAATACAGCATTCCTTGATTCAATCGTTGTATTTACATGAACGTCGGGTATCTCGGATTTGTGTACAACAAACCTGTAAGCGCTGCTATTAAGTGCATAACCAATAAAGATACAATCGATCGTCTTAGGACCAATTTTAACTTGTTTAGGTAGAGGCACCTCAACTTTCGCCAAACACCCCCACACTTTGAGATATTTGTATGATGGTTTTCTTCCTTTCCACAACTCATAAGGAGTAACATCCTTACCTTTGCGTGGAATTTTGTTCAATATGTAGTTGGCTGTCAAGACATCTTCCCCACACATGTTCTGGGGCAACTCTGAACTAATTAATAAGGCATTCATCATATCTTTAAGTGTTCGATTCTTACGTTCGGCAACGCCGTTAGATTGTGGATCATATGGAGCCGTGGTTTGATGAATTATACCACTTTCGTTGCATAATTCCTCAAATGGAGCTACATATTCACCTCCTCTATCACATCGAACCATCTTAATACGACAGCCTAATTGATTCTCGGCTTCATTCTTGAAGTTCTTAAAGGCTTCAATAGCCTCATCTTTACTTCTCAAAAGATAAAGATAACAATATCTTGTGCAATCATCGATGAAAGTGATAAAGTACTTCTTACCACCTATAGTTTGCACAAATTTTAAATCACACACGTCTGTGTGAATTAATTCAAGGGGTTTTGTGTCCCGTTTTACCGAATGAAACGGTAGTTTCGTCATTTTTGCCTCAACACAAATCTCACATTTGTTTTGAATTTTGATTTCATTTAATTTTAGTAAATCTAAGTTTACTAATCTTTTTATAGCATTTAGATTCACATGACCTAATCTACAATGCCATAAATTTGAGCACTCAAGCAAATAAGCAGAAGTAGTAGCATTATTATTAGCAACTGCCTTTGGAGGCTTACAAGTACGAACGCTAAGTTTGAACATGTCCTCGACAATATGACCTTTCCCGAGAGTCTTGCCAAACTTGCGTATTATCATAAAATCGCTACGAAGGTCTACATCAAATTTAGCTCTAACTAATTTGACACCAGACACCAAATTCTTGCGGATTGCCGGAGCATGCAGCACATCCTTCAGAGTTATCTCCACACCGGAGGTGAATTGAAGCACAACAGTTCCAATTCCAAAAACTGGAGAGGTACGATCACTTGCCTCTATGATGAAGCGGTCTTGAATATCCTTGTAAGTGAAAAACAAGTCTCGGTTCACACAGATGTGAACAGTCGCACCTGTATCAAGAAACCAAGTAACTGGGTTAGGTTCCGAGACATGATTTACCTCAGTGATCATGGCAGCAAGATCATCTTTGTCCCAAGAGTCAAAGTCCTTCTCGACATGGTTTACTTTGCCTTTTCCCTTGTTCTTCTTCGGCTTTCGGCAGTTTTTCGCCATATGGCCGGGCTTATCACAATTGTAGCATGTTCCGGTAAACTTTGTCGGAGGTGCCACATCCTTTCCCTTGCCTTTGGTAGGAAGTGGACGCTTTTTGTAAGGTCCGCCCCTACCTTCAGTCAGATTAGCCTTAGCATCCATTGGTGCTTTGGTTTTCAAGTCTTGATCACGGACTTGAGCTTCAGTTTGGAGCTTTGCAACCAAAATTTCAAAAGTCATTTCCTTTCGCTTATGCTTAAGGTATCCCTTGAACTCCTTCCAACTGGGCGGCAACTTGTCAACTAAGAGCGCCACAAAGGTACGCCTGCAGAGGCATCCCCTCAGAATGAACATCATGTATAAGAGTTTGGAACTCTTGTACTTGGGGCATCATTGGACGAGAATCCACCATTTGGAATTCAGAGAGCCTCGTCACAACAAACTTCTTCGTGCTAGAAGGATTAACACGGTATTTCAACTCAAGAGCATCCCAAATTTCTTTGGCAGTCTCCTTAATGTTGAACACATTGACAGGCCATCATCAAGCCCGTTCAGCAACATATTCCGACACAGATAGTCGGAATGAACCCAGGTATCATAGCCGGTACGCACTTGAACCTTCGTCTCGTTCTCAGCAGGGACAGGAGGCTTTTCTTCACGCAGAAAGCTCGCAAGCCCCATTGTGGTAATGTAGAACAGCATCTTTTGAGACCAGCGTTTGAAGTCGGAGCCCGAGAAAATAGGAGGTTTCTCGGCGATAGGCATTAGCCGAGCAGCATTGTGAATGGGAGCCATTGAAGAGCTTGATGATCCAATAGTTCCAGAACCGGTGGATTGATTAGTGGATGCGCCGGTACTTGCATTGGACGACATTTTTCTCCAGAAAAAGATTTAGGATTACACGAACAAGTATGGTCGATTATTCTCGTCTTGCGATTGTTGGAATAATTCGATACTTGCACGTGTATTACAAATAATATTCTGAACTGAACTATAACAAAGAACAGCAAGAAAATATTACACTTGAAACGAACGAACAATTTTTAATAAAGTACAGAAGATCGTCCGAAGCTAGAGCTTCTGCCCGCAAGACGAGAATACGCCCCGGTAGTGCTCACGGTGAAGCGGCTCGTCCCCAAAGGTTAAAAAGATTTGAACGTCCTGGCAGTAGCAGCACCGCAAACTGACCGAGCACCTGCGAACTGGACTGGAATGAAGACTGAACTGTATATGATATGCTAAAAATGCACTGATTTCGTGTGTTTGCAATGAACAGAATACTGACATATATATAACACTCCTTGATCATGTGAAGGGACTCGTCGCCATTACTCCTGCCATGATGGCTGGCGGTTTCAGACGCCCAAAGGTCTGGTCGGATGAAGAGTTAAGGCAACTCAAGAGTCAAGCTAACTCAAGAGTCATGTCCATACCAAAAGGCTAGTGGACTTACGGATTTGGTCCAAAAGGATAAGCCCAAACACCAGCCCAAAGCACCAATTGCCAAGATCCATGTCCTGGGCCTGGACCGAGCCCGAGCCCGAGCCCGAGCCCGACTCGACCCAGCCCGGATGGACGGACGGTCGGTCGGTCGGCGACGGCAGCGCGCGTGTGTGTGTGTGTGCGCAAGGACACCCATACACTCCAACCCACTTGTTATTAAGTCCATAAAGGCAAAGACTTTAAATACAAGTCAAAACATCCATCCACAATCAATGTGGGATAACTAACATCATGTTAGTTCCTACTCCAACATCCAACTTTAACATATAATATCTCACTCACCGAAAATCGGTTTAGAAATATTAAATATACCACGTTCATCTACTCACGGCGTAGATTAACATTCAATAAATATTTTAATTAAATAATAATTATTTATTTAACAATATTTATTTTTAATAAATGGTTAATTACTAAACCATTTCCAACATTTTGTTGTCTTTGTCAAGTATCACATGTGAAAGATTGTTGTCCCCTCCTCCTCTCCTACCTCACAGCCAAAATGTCCTCTAGCAAAGTCTTAGTTTTTACTTTGTCAAATCTTGTTAGAATAGTTTAATGTTTGTTTGATTTTTAGTTTGATCTTGTTTGATCTTGTAATGGCTATATATAGGCCTCATCCTCAAACTTTTGTAGACATCTTGAATCAAAAAAACGAAATACACTTTGTATTACTTCTTGTTGAATAATTTTCAGCAAAACCTTGGTTATAATTCGACGCATCTTCGAGTTGTAATTTAATCGATTCTCAATAGGTCTTGAGGAAAGATTGCCTTATCAAACTATAGGTCTAGTTTGATAAATTACTTTCATATTGTTCTTGTTTACGTAAGCAGAATTGCCCTACTTTCGATTGTTTTCTAACGAGCGTTACACATATCGAGTGTTGTGAGGTAACAAAATATTTCCGCTGCATTTCCCGGCGAATTTACATCCAACCTAATACGTAATTCATATCATAAGTGGTATCGGAGCCATTATGATACGAAAATGACTATTTCGAATAATGATACGACTCGGAATAACTTAGATGTATCAACATGCATACGTAACATACCCATGTTCAAAGTCTTGAATGATTTTGTCCCCATGTTGAAAGGGACTTCTCCCTCCCATACATCAAGTTATACGCCCCCTCCCCCCCCCCCCATTATAATCTTCAAAGTCTTCACATGTGAAGACTTATCCCCACCCCTTTTTTTTTTAGTTTCAATTTTTGTCACTTTCAAGACTTGTCCCCATCACAATCTTCACATCTTTGATCTTGTCCCCATGAATATTTTTCTCCACCCTCACCAACAACACCAAATTCGCCCCCCCATACGGAATTGACGAGCTCGAGTGAAAAAGGTGAAAAGCGGACAAAATTACCAATTCCCGCGCGTATGACTACTTCATAGCAGTTTTGGTATTTTAATCATAACTCTCTCATACGAAGTCCGATTTAGGTGATTCAAGCGGTCATGGAAAGATAAAAGAAAGATCTATAAATTATGTGAAATGGTCCAAGGTCCAATTATGGTTCTATCAAGCCACACGAACCGTTCAAATGTACAGTGGTATTTATGACTGAAAATTATGGTCCAAGCTTGATGAAGATTTGGTGATTTTTGTTGTCTTTGTCAAGTATCACATGTGAAAGATTGTTGTCCCCTCCTCCTCTCCTACCTCACAGCCAAAATGTCCTCCAGCCAAGTCTTAGTTTTTACTTTGTCAAATCTTGTTAGAATAGTTTAATGTTTGTTTGATTTTTAGTTTGATCTTGTTTGATCTTGTAATGGCTATATATAGACCTCATCCTCAACCTTTTGTAGACATCTTGAATCAAAAGAACGAAATACACTTTGTATTACTTCTTGTTGAATGATTTTCAGCAAAACCTTGGTTATAATTCGACGCGTCTTCGAGTTGTAATTTAATCGATTCTTAATAGGTCTTGAGGAGAGATTGCCTTATCAAACTATAGGTCTAGTTTGATAAATCACTTTCATATTGTTCTTGTTTACGTAAGCCGAATTGCCTACTTTCGGTTGTTTTCTAACGAGCGTTACACATATCGAGTGTTGTGAGGTAACAAAATATTTCCGCTGCATTTCCTGGCGAATTTACGTCCAACCTAATACGTAATTCATATCATAAGTGGTATCGGAGCCCAAGGTCATCTCCTTGGGCGATTTCTTCAACGATTTTTTGTGAAGAACTATCTCTTGACTCTTATTATGAATTTCTCCAATCTCGATTTCTTGATGAAACTCCGTGACGCACTAAACTGCTTACCGGAGCAACGTATGCAAGCAAGACACAGAGACGACGCCAACGATATTGATTTCTTGGCCAAATTCCACAACATACCGGAGTTTCACGGATATAGTAATCCAGATACGTGCATAGATTGGCTCCGTGTTTGTGAGGAACACTCGGACTTCAAAGATCGCCCGATCAACCGTCGCCATTGGGTGACAGGCGCCCGCTGAGTGCCGTCTTCTGGTGGCAAAAATTGAAACAGTCCCGTTCACAACAATGTAAGCCTAAAATCCAAGATTGGCTTAAATTCAAAAAATATTTCAATCGAAGGTTCAAATCCACATCTTACCACCAGTCGTTGTTTCCCCACCACCAGTCCTTTGACGCCCATCCGCCGACCTTCGATCTAAGGTTTATCCCCATCGAAGAATTTCCAGCAAAGATGTTTTTCGATGAAGACGATGTCCTGATATGAATTACGTATGTAAGTGTGCGTAATGCGTATGAAATACAACGGAAGATTATTACGTCTTGACAAGTATCAAAGTATCAATCAAAAATTACAAGGTGGTGGCCGAATTTTAGTGGGTTCGGCCGTGAAGTAGTATGATATATGGATTTGGATGTGTTTTATCGAATTATACCTATAACTCGATAAAGATAATCTCTTCTCAAGACCTATTGAGAATTGATCAAGTTAAAATCTCGAGACGCGTCGAAACAATAACTAAAGTTTTGTTGAACTCGTTCAACATATATTTCAAAGAAATACAAGGTTTATTGATTTTCAAGATACTTACAAATACAACATGTACTACTATATATAGTAGTTTACAACCATAAGAAAATACAACAAAACAAGAAAACGAAACTTCCTAGCAATCCTTCAAATCGGCCGAATCATCAAGGAGGGATCATGAAGATTTTGGAAAGGTATGATATCAAGCATCTTGGCCTTATTATGGTGACTATGACATGAAGAAAATCTTTGACATCTTGGCCTTATTGTGGTGACTATGACATGAAGAAAATATTTGATGAAAGTCTTCATCCCATATCATGCTTGGCCGATTTGTGGGGAAGGTGGGGAAGGAGGATATCTTCAAGATGAAGACAAATTATGAGTCCCTTTCAAGCATGATATGGCCGAAATTTCCATGCTTTTGGACCGATCCCGTCATCAAGTTTTACGTTACTCCGGTTCCGATTAACAACGTAACTCCAATCCGCGTGTTCTTTTCTCCCAAGTATAATGATGCATGGCCATGCGAATTTGTATCGTCGTGGATGTTGATTTTTATTGGAGCTTCTTCGATTGGAATATCTGATATTGTATCATTCCCTCCCTCTTTGAAAGGAATTGACCTCAATTCCGTAATGCCATCGTCGTCAAGGTAAGGCGAGAGATCACCTACGTTGAAAGTCGCGTGTACTCCGTAATCGCCCGGAAGTTCTACTTTGTAGGCGTTGTCGTTTACTTTTCCCACAATTTTGTACGGACCTTCGGCTCTCGGCATTAATTTGTTCTTGCGTTTGTTTGGGAATTGTTCTTTCCTCAGATGTATCCAAACTAAGTCGCCAACATCAAATAATCTCGCTTTTTTATTTTTGTTCGACTTCCGTTTGTAAATTTCATTCACTTCTTTAATCCGCTCTCGTACCTTTTCATGTAACTTCATCATTGACTTGAGTTTTGATTATGCGTCTTTGTGAACCAATTCGTCGCTCGGCAAGGGAATCAAATCCAATGGCATGTGCGGATTTATTCCGTATACTACTTCAAAAGGTGAGTGGGCCGTGGCGAAACTGGGTGATCGGTTGTATGCGAATTCCGCATGTGCAAGTTTAACGTCCCAATCCTTTTGTGTTTTATTCACCAATCCTCGCAATAATGCTCCCAAGGTTCGATTAGTCACTTCGGTTTGTCCATCAGTTTGTGGGTGATGTGAAGTACTGAATAGGAGTTTAGTATCCACTTTTCTCCATAAAGTATTCCAGAAGTAACTCAGAAATTTAGAATCTCGATCCGACACGATAGTTTTTGGAACTCCGTGTAAGCGAACTACTTCCCGGAAGTATAAGTCCGCCACAATGCTTGCATCATCGGTTTTGTGGCATGCTATAAAGTGAGCCATTTTTGAAAAACGGTCGACGACCACCATGATCGAGTCTTTGCCCCGTTGAGTACGAGGTAAAGCAACAATAAAATCCATCGAAACATCCTCCCACGGACGCAAAGGTATTGGCAACGGCATGTAGGTACTTGGCTTAAACGAGCTTTTCATCATGTGACAAGTGACACATTTACTTACGATGTTGCTTACGTCACCATACATCTTTGGCCAAAAGAAATGCTCTTTTAGAACTTCCACGGTTTTAGCCGAACCGAAATGACCGGCTAGTCCTCCTCCGTGCGCCTCTCGAACTAGTAATTCTTGAATTGCATGCTTCGGCACACATAGTTTATTTCCTTTGAAAAGAAAGCCATCTTGTAAAATAAATTCTTCGTACGGGCCTGTTTTACAACGGGTGAAAATTTCTCCGAAATCCAAATCGTCAAAGTAATGATCTTTCAAAGTCTCGAACCCCAACAAACGAACATCTAGAATAGAGAGTAAGGCATACCGTCTTGATAGTGCATCCGCCACGATATTACTCTTACCGTCTTTGTACTTGGATGAAAAGTGAAAAGATTGTAAAAATTCCACCCATTTTGCATGCCTCGGACTTAGCTTGCTTTGCCCGTTGATGTATTTCAACGACTCGTGATCCGAATGTAACACGAAATGTTTCGAACGTAAATAGTGACTCCAATGATCGAGTGCTCTCACGATAGCATAGAACTCCTTGTCGTAAGTACAATAATTAACTCGAGCGCCACTTAATTTTTCCGAAAAATAGGCGATGGGGCGGCCTCCTTGAATAAGTCGCCCGATTCCAACTCCACTAGCGTCGCATTCCACCTCAAATGGTTGTGAAAAATCGGGTAACGTTAAAATCGGTGCTTCACATAACTTTCCTTTTAATTTTTCAAACGCCTTTTGGGCAGCCTCGTTCCATGCAAAGGTTCCCTTTTTAAGACACTCCATGGTCGGACTGGAGATGGTGCTAAAATCCCGTATGAATCGTCGGTAAAAAGAAGCGAGGCCATGAAATGATCGTACCTCCGTGATAGTTTTTGGTGTCGGCCAAGATTTGATTGCCGCGATTTTTTCTTGATCTACCGAAACTCCTTATTTAGAAACGACATAGCCGAGAAAGACAAGACTCTCGACTAGGAAAGTACACTTCTCCCGCTTTCCATAAAGTTTCTGTTTCCTTAGAGTTTCAAAAACGTTCCGCAAGTGTTCGAGATGCTCCTCTAAGGATCGACTGTAGATTAAAATGTCGTCTAAGTATACGACAACAAATTTTCCCAAGAAAGGTTTGAGAACCTCGTTCATCAATCTCATGAAAGTGCTCGGGGCGTTAGTGAGGCCGAATGGCATCACAACCCACTCGTAAAGTCCATTCTTTGTCTTGAAAGCCGTCTTCCATTCGTCTCCCTCTCGCATGCGAATTTGATGGTATCCGCTCCGTAAATCAACTTTTGAAAATATAACCGAGCCATGCAACTCGTCTAACATGTCGTCTAGTCTCGGAATGGGGAACCGATACTTGACGGTGATGTTATTCACGGCTCTACTGTCAATACACATTCGCCATGATCCGTCTTTTTTTGGTACAAGTAGGACTGGAACCGCACACGGACTTAAACTTTCTCGGACATATCTGTGACTCATGAGTTCATCAATTTGACGTTGTAGTTCTTTGGTTTCTTCGGGATTACAACGATATGCCGCTTTGTTCGGTAATGGAGCTCCTGGTAGAAGATCAATTTGGTGTTCGATTCCACGGATAGGTGGTAATCCCACCGGCAAGTCTTCGGGAAATACATCCGCGAACTCGTGTAATAGTGTATCTATCTCTTCCTCGTGGTGTGATTTGGTGGCAAGGTTTCGGACTTCTTTGATCATCATCAAATAAACACGTTCGCCATCGTCAATGGCGTGTTCGACTTCTTTTTCATTTGCAAGCATCGTAAGTTTCGGCCCTTCGACTTTTTTTGAACTCATTGTTCGGATAGCTTGAGGTGACATAGGTTTAAGAACAATTTTTTACCTTTGTCACGTAACTCATACTCGTTGCTCCTCCTCGATGTAGTACGTCCCGATCAAATAACCAAGGTCTTCCCAATAATACGTGACATGCGTCCATCGGTAGTACATCGCATGTAATATCATCACCATACGAACCCATGGTGAGTCCGACCTTCACTTGTCTTGATACTTTCACCTTATTTCCATCATCGAGCCAATGGAGTGCATACGGCTTTGGATGAGCTGTGGTGATTAATTCGAGCTTCGAGACCATCTCGCTTGATGCCACGTTTGTACAACTTCCACCGTCAATGATCAAGCTACACCATTTCTCTCCGACACGACACTTCGTGTGAAAGATTTGGTCTCATTGTTCTATGTCACTCGGGGCCGCCTTCGTTTGTAACATGCGAAGGACGAGGTTTGTGTCATAGTTCGGGGCATCATATGCCTCGCAATCTTCTTCTTCTTCATCGGCTTCCAAGTTAAAGACGTCTCCAATTCTTTCTTCTTCGGCTAGTAATTCTTCTCGGACGGCTATGGCTTGTCGTAACGTCACTATTCTCCGGTTTGGACAATCACTTTGATAGTGTCCAAATCCTTGACATTTGAAACACCGGACTTTAGATAAGCTTGTTTCCTTTGGTGTGATAGGAGTTTTTGGAATGGTAGTAACGGGTGGACTTGTTGTGACAGCTTTTGGAAACGAGCTAGAACTCGCGCCAAAGTTGGTATTTCCGTATTTAGGTGGGAATTCGGATTTAGAAAATTTTGTCTTGTTTTGATTTTCCAACTTTATGCAAAGTCCGCATAAAGTATCAAAGTCGGAATAGGGGTAGAGTTCCACGGAATTAGCAATATTTTTATTCAAACCTCGTAGGAAACGGGACATCTGTAATTCTTCGCTTTCTTCAAGTTCTCCCATCAAGGATAAGTTTTCAAACTCCTCGATGTACTCCTAGACACTTAGCTTTCCTTGCGTGAGGTCAGAAATTTTTCGATACAAACTTAACTTGTGTGTAGCCGGGACATATCTTTTTCGTAGTTTCTTTTTTAGAGAATCCCACGAACGTATCTTCTCCTTACCGGCACGAACTAGTTGTGTCTTCATTCGTTCAAACCAAAGGGAAGCTCCCTTTCCAAGTTTGAGAATCGCGTACTTGCATCGTATCTCGTCATTGAGATCCTTGAACTCAAACATTCGTTCAATTTTCCTTTCCCACTCCAAATAAGCCTCGGGATCGGTGTCGCCTACGAACTCCGAAAGTTCGCTTGTCTTGTATTCATCAGCATGTCGTGGTGCATGCATGGTGTCGTATCCTCGTCGTGCATGGATTCGGGGCTCCGGTAAGCCGCGAAGAACGTCACGTAGTTGTGCTACTTCTTCATCGGTGAATGCCATCTTCTTGAGTAACGTCGAGCACCGTGAGACAAATGTCTCTGATACCACTTATGATACGAATTACGTATGTAAGTGTGCGTAATGCGTATGAAATACAACGGAAGATTATTACGTCTTGACAAGTATCAAAGTATCAATCAAAAATTACAAGGTGGTGGCCGAATTTTAGTGGGTTCGGCCGTGAAGTAGTATGATATATGGATTTGGATGTGTTTTATCGAATTATACCTATAACTCGATAAAGATAATCTCTTCTCAAGACCTATTGAGAATTGATCAAGTTAAAATCTCGAGACGCGTCGAAACAATAACTAAAGTTTTGTTGAACTCGTTCAACGTATATTTCAAAGAAATACAAGGTTTATTGATTTTCAAGATACTTACAAATACAACATGTACTACTATATATAGTAGTTTACAACCATAAGAAAATACAACAAAACAAGAAAACGAAACTTCCTAGCAATCCTTCAAATCGGCCGAATCATCAAGGAGGGATCATGAAGATTTTGGAAAGGTATGATATCAAGCATCTTGGCCTTATTATGGTGACTATGACATGAAGAAAATCTTTGACATCTTGGCCTTATTGTGGTGACTATGACATGAAGAAAATATTTGATGAAAGTCTTCATCCCATATCATGCTTGGCCGATTTGTGGGGAAGGTGGGGAAGGAGGATATCTTCAAGATGAAGACAAATTATGAGTCCCTTTCAAGCATGATATGGCCAAAATTTCCATGCTTTTGGACCGATCCCGTCGTCAAGTTTTACGTTACTCCGGTTCCGATTAACAACGTAACTCCAATCCGCGTGTTCTTTTCTCCCAAGTATAATGATGCATGGCCATGCGAATTTGTATCGTCGTGGATGTCGATTTTTATTGGAGCTTCTTCGATTGGAATATTTGATATCGTATCATGTCCCTACCGCCATTTTCAATGAAGTAGACGAGACAGAGGTTTCAACGACGCAATACAATGAAGAAAGTGAGTTGAGCCATGTTTCCCTAATTGACGAACTTAGATCTTACTATTATGAGCATGATCCAATTAGTTGTGTTGGCCAAATTGATCAAAACGGATCAAATTATTTAATGATGAGGAGTCGGTTAGTGTCATGGAAATTGGGCCGGATTATGAAGGACCACCATTATTTGATGCAGAACCAGTTGATGAAGAGGAGTCCGTAATTGATCTTGTGTTTCCCATTCTTGATGGTGAACCAGACGTGAAATTATCAGTACATTCCATTTTTGATGTTTTGTCCAATGACGATCCATATCTCGATGAAAGTTGTTTTGAAGATTTTTGTCCAAACTCCAATGAGGTGTTTTCAGCTTATGATACGGAGCACGAGGATGTTATGATTCCGGAACATCTATATCCCGAGCCTTACCAAGAGTTTGACATGAAAGACGATGACGAAGCATTTTTCCCAGGGCTTGAAGTGGCATCCGATGAAGGGCGACCTATTATTACTGTCGTGCTTCCCATTTCAGATGTCCGGTTATATGATGATTCATATCGTGATATCGGTATTACCTCGAAGAATAATTATTATTATTTCATTAATAATGATAGTTATTTGTTTGGTGATTCCCTCAGATCCCATATTACCAACCGTCTCAAGATTTTGGGCCATATACGCACTTCGGATATTTTCGAAATCAAGTACGTACAGGTTCTAGCTATTTCATCTGGAAACGATGGGAGTTCGGAATTGAGGACAATTCCTTTTAAAAGGAGAGGGAATGATACGAAAATGACTATTCCGAATAATGATACGACTTGGAATAACTTAGACGTATCAACATGCATACGTAACATACCCATGTTCAAAGTCTTGAATGATTTTGTCCCCATATTGAAAGGGACTTCTCCCTCCCATACATCAAGTTATACGCCCCCCCCCCCCACCATTATAATCTTCAAAGTCTTCACATGTGAAGACTTGTCCCCACCCCTTTTTTTTTAGTTTCAATTTTTGTCACTTTCAAGACTTGTCCCCATCACAATCTTCACATCTTTGATCTTGTCCCCATGAAGATTTTTCTGCACCCTCACCAACGCCAAATTCGCCCCCCCCCCCTACGGAATTGACGAGCTCGAGTGAAAAAGGCGAAAAGCGGACAAAATTACCAATTCCCGTGCGTATGGCTACTTCGTAGCAGTTTTGATATTTTAATCATAACTCTCTCATACGAAGTCCGATTTAGGTGATTCAAGCGGTCATGGAAAGATAAAAGAAAGACCTATAAATTATGTGAAACGGTCCAAGGTCCAATTATGGTTCTATCAAGCCACATGAACCGTTCAAATGTACAGTGGTATCTATGACCGAAAATTATGATCCAAGCTTGATGAAGATTTGGTGAGTTTTGTTGTCTTTGTCAAGTATCACATGTGAAAGATCGTTGTCCCCTCCTCCTCTCCTACCTCACAGCCAAAATGTCCTCTAGTCAAGTCTTAGTTTTTACTTTGTCAAATCTTGTTAGAATAGTTTAATGTTTGTTTGATTTTTAGTTTGATCTTGTAATGGCTATATATAGGCCTCATCCTCAACCTTTTGTAGACATCTTGAATCAAAAAAATGAAATACACTTTGTATTACTTCTTGTTGAATGATTTTCGGCAAAACCTTGGTTATAATTCGACGCGTCTTCGAGTTGTAATTTAATCGATTCTCAATAGGTCTTCAGGAAAGATTGCCTTATCAAACTATAGGTCTAGTTTGATAAATCACTTTCATATTGTTCTTGTTTACGTAAGCCGAATTGCCCTACTTTCGGTTGTTTTCATATTGTTTGATTTTTAGTTTGATCTTGTTTGATCTTGTAATGGCTATATATAGGCCTCATCCTCAACCTTTTGTAGACATCTTGAATCAAAAAAACGAAATACACTTTGTATTACTTCTTGTTGAATGATTTTCAGCAAAACCTTGGTTATAATTCGACTTACGTAAACAAGAAAGTAGGGTAATTCGGCTTACGTAAACAAGAACAATATGAAAGTGATTTATCAAACTAGACCTATAGTTTGATAAGGCAATCTTTCCTCAAGACCTATTGAGAATCGATTAAATTACAACTCGAAGACGCGTCGAATTATAACGAAGGTTTTGCTGAAAATCATTCAACAAGAAGTAATACAAAGTGTATTTCGTTTTTTTGATTCAAGATGTCTACAAAAGGTTGAGGATGAGGCCTATATATAGCCATTACAAGATCAAACAAGATCAAACTAAAAATCAAACAAACATTAAACTATTCTAACAAGATTTGACAAAGTAAAAACTAAGACTTGGCTAGAGGACATTTTGGCTGTGAGGTAGGAGAGGAGGAGGGGACAACAATCTTTCACATGTGATACTTGACAAAGACAACAAAAATCACCAAATCTTCATCAAGCTTAGACCATAATTTTCGGTCATAAATACCACTGTACATTTGAACGGTTCGTGTGGCTTGATAGAACTATAATTGGACCTTGGACCATTTCATATAATTTATAGATCTTTCTTTTATCTTTCCATGACCGCTTAAATCACCTAAATCGAACTTCGTATTAGAGAGTTATGATTAAAATACCAAAACTGCTATGAAGTAGTCATACGCGCGGGAATTGGTAATTTTGTCCGCTTTTCGCCTTTTTCACTCGAGCTCGTCAAATCCGTATGGGGGGAGGGGGGGGGGGGGCGAATTTGGTGTTGGTGAGGGTTGAAAAAAATCTACATGGGGACAAGATCAAAGATGTGAAGATTGTGATGGGGACAAGTCTTGAAAGTGACAAAAATTGAAACTAAAAAAAAAAGGGGTGGGGACAAGTCTTCACATGTGAAGACTTTGAAGATTATAATGGGGGGTGTATAACTTGATGTATGGGAGAGAGAAGTCCCTTTCAACATGGGGACAAAATCATTCAAGACTTTGAACATGGGTATGTTATGTATGCATGTTGATACGTCTAAGTTATTCCGAGTCGTATCATTATTCGGAATAGTCATTTTCGTATCACAACTTCATCGCCACTATTTATTGGCAACAGTGGTCTGGCAAAATAATTTAAACTATTACAAGTTGTTCTTAAAATAATGAAAAGATAATAAAAGGTTCACCATGTCACTTGCAAACAAAAGTAAAAGATGGGTTTTGTCTTCAAGGTGATAGCCGCCCTTCATGCTGCCGAGAATCCTGCTACTTTAATAATAAAGAAAGTGCTAAAGCTCTTTTTTATTCTTTTGCCTTCACTACTTGAACCCCTTCCCCAAGATGCAAGTTGCCTTTTGTTTAAGTTACTCCAATTCCAACAATCAAGGGAACTCCGTGTCTCGTATCTGTTTTCTCGCCTAAGTATGTTGGATAGTTGTTTATGTTGATCATCACCTGATACGAATTACGTAATAAGATGAACGTAAATTCGCCGGAAAATGCAGCGGATATATTTTGTTACCTCACAACACTCGTATATGTGTAACACTCGTAAGATATAACCGAAAGTAGGGCAATTCGGCTTACATAAACAAGAACAATATGAATGATTTATCAAACTAGACCTATAGTTTGATAAGATAATCTTTTCTCAAGACCTATTGAGAATCGATTCGATTAAAACTCGAAAACGCGTCGAATTATAACCAAGGTTTCGATGAAAAGCATTCACCAAGAAAACACAAGTGTATTCTTATTTCTTCAACATACAATATCTAAAATGAAAGCATCAACAAGACTACTTATAGCATGGTAGTCTTCTTAGCAACTAAGGAATCAAACAAGATCACATGATCTTGAAATGAAAAACAAAACACAAGATAAAATACAAGGGAATCAAATCAAAGGGAGGGGGAATCACACAACAAAATGAATATAAGACACCCCACATAACATGCAAGTCTAATCATGACATGTGAGGGGAAGAAAAACAACAAAAAATAAAAAAAATCAGCAATAATGGCATTTGCTGGTCTGCCGGACACGGCCCGTGCCGATCGGCACGGTCGCGGCGCGCATCTGGCCGGCAGGGACTCGACCGTGTCGCCTGGCACGGTCGGGTTGGTCGGACAGCGGGAATTGCACTATCCGGAAGAGTGTGACTCGGCCGTGTCGCCTGGCACGGTCGGGTTGTGTCGGCACGGGCCGTGTCGGACGACACGGTCGGGTTCGGTCGGCAGCGAGATTTCATTATCCAGGACACCTCGGCACGGGCCGTGTCGGATGACACGGCCGGATTCGCTCGGCAGTGATCGGCCAGTTCCAGCAGGCAATGATCGGCCAGTTCCGGCAGGTGGTGGTCGGCAGTGATCGGCGATTCCGCAGTGGTGAATTTTCCGGCGGTGGTGATTTTTCCGCGATTCGTCCATTTTCCGGTCGATTGTCGACCTTCCGGCATAGCATGACACGGGCCGTGTTATATGACACGGCTGAGACCGAGACTCCACGTCTTATGTCCGTTTTCTCGCCTAAATACGTAGTAGCCCGTACATGGCGTATAGTAAGGTCATTTATATCGATCCTTACTTCGTCTCCTTCGTTCATATCAAATGATTCCGTATCATCTCCTCCTCTTTTAAAAGGAATTGTCCTCAATTCCGAAATTCCGTCATCATCGATGTAAGGTGAGAGGTCCCCAACATTAAAGGTTGCATGAATCCCATAATCTCCTAAGTTCTAATTTGTAAGCGTTGTCGTTCACTTTCGCGATTACTTTAAACGGTCCCTCCGCTCGTGGCATTAATTTGTTCTTACGTTTATTTGGAAATCGCTCTTTTCTTAAATGCAACCAAACCAAATCACCAACTTCGAACAATCTCGGCCTTCTTTGTTTGTTCGACTTTCTTTTGTAAGCCTCGTTTATTTCCTTGATTCGATTACGTACTTGCTCGTGTAATTTCATCATCGATTTCAATTTTGATTCCGCATCCTTGTGCACTAACTCATCACTTGGCAATGGAATTAGATCTAACGGCATGTACGGGTTTAGTCCGTAAACTACTTCGAACGGAGAGTGTGCCGTGGCATGAGTAGGAGAACGATTATAAGCGAACTCCGCATGTGCAAGTTTTAAGTCCCAATCCTTCTGGGTCTTGCTCACAAGACCACGTAGTAATGTGCCCAACGTTCGATTGGTCACTTCGGTTTGACCGTCCGTTTGTGGATGATGTGACGTGCTAAATAGTAGTTTGGTTCCCACCTTTCTCCACAAGGTGTTCCAAAAATAACTAAGGAATTTTGAGTCCCGATCCGAAACAATCGTTTTTGGAACCCCATGCAATCGTACGATTTCTCGGAAATACAAATCGGCGACGTTACTCGCGTCGTCTGTCTTGTGGCAAGCCACAAAGTGAGCCATATTCGAAAATCGGTCTACGACAACCATAATAGCATCTCTCCCTCGTTGAGTATGAGGCAAAGCAACAATAAAATCCATTGAGACATCTTCCCACGGTCTTTCCGGAATCGGCAAAGGCATGTATGCTCCCAGTTTGAATGAGCTTTTAGCAATATGGCATGTCACACACTTATTAATTATGTCGTGTACATTCACTTGCATCTTCGGCCAATGAAAATGCTCTTTAAGGACCTCCAACATTTTGGCCGAACCAAAATGACCGGCCAAGCCTCCACCGTGAGCTTCCCGAACTAATAATTCCCGAATCGGGTGTTTGGGTAAACATAGGCGATTCCCTTTGAAAAGGAATCCTTCTTGCAACGTAAACTCTCCAAATGGACCGGATTTACACCGAATGAAAACCTCACCAAAATCCACATCCCCATCATAATACTCCTTCAATGCTTCGAACCCAAGCAACCGAATGTCAAGAGTAGAGAGCAAGGCATACCGTCTAGACAAAGCATCCGCCACAACGTTGCTCTTGCCATCTTTGTACTTCGATGAAAAGTGGAATGATTGCAAGAATTCCACCCATTTAGCATGTCTCGGACTCAACTTTAGTTGGCCGTTGATATATTTCAAGGACTCGTGATCCGAATGTAGGATGAAATGTTTCGGCCGAAGGTAATGGCTCCAATGATCAAGAGCTCTCACAATGGCATAGAACTCCTTGTCATAAGTACAATAGTTGAGTCGAGCCCCACCCAATTTCTCCGAAAAGTAGGCAATTGGTCGCCTCCCTTGGACGAGGACCGCCCCAATACCCACTCCACTTGCATCACATTCTACCTCGAAAGGTTGTGAAAAGTCGGGTAAAGCCAAGATAGGTGCTTCACACATTTTCGCCTTCAATTTTTCAAACGCCCCTTGGGCAGCCCCGTTCCACATAAACGGTCCCTTTTTCAAGCATTCCGTTATCGGACTAGAAATGGTACTAAAGTCTCGTATGAACCTCCGATAAAATGAAGCAAGTCCGTGAAAGGATCGGACTTCCGTGATGGTTTTAGGCGTAGGCCAAGATTTAATCGCCTCGATCTTGGTTTGATCAACCGACACTCCTTCTTTAGAAACGATGTAGCCAAGAAAGGCTACACTCTCGACTAGAAACGAACACTTCTCCTTTTTCCCATAAAGTTTTGATCCCTAAGGATCTCAAAGACTTTCCTCAAGTGCCCGGTATGCTCTTGCAATGATCGACTATAAATTAAGATGTCGTCCAAGTATACGACGACAAATTTTCCCAAAAATGGCTTAAGTACCTCATTCATTAATCGCATGAAAGTACTTGGCGCATTTGTAAGGCCAAAGGGCATGACGAGCCATTCATATAATCCATGTTTTGTCTTGAAAGCCGTTTTCCATTCATCTCCTTCCCGCATGCGAATTTGATGATAGCCGCTCCTCAAATCAACCTTCGAAAAAATCACCGAACCATGCAACTCGTCCAACATATCATCAAGTCTCGGAATTGGGAACCGATATTTGATGGTTATGTTGTTCACGGCTCTACTATCTATACACATCCGCCATGACCCATCCTTCTTTGGAACAAGTAAAACCGGAACCGCACAAGGGCTCAAACTTTCTCGAACGTACCCGCGGTTCATTAGTTCCTCGATTTGCTTTTGCAACTCCTTTGTCTCCTCGGGGTTACATCGATAGGCAGCCTTGTTAGGGAGTGATGCACCCGGTACAAGGTCGACTTGGTGTTCAATCCCACGTAAGGGTGGCAAACCCGGCGGTAAGTCTTCCGGGAAGACATCCGCAAATTCTTGTAGCAAGGTATCGATATCTCTCTTGCCTTGCACAATCACGTCAACATCTCGTGTTTCTTTAATCATCAATAAATACACACGCTCGCCATCGTCAATAGCGTGTCTCACCTCTTTCTCACTAGCAAACATGTTAAGCTTTGGTTTCTCCATTTGATTAGAACTCATCGATCGAATGGCTTGGGGTGCCATCGGTTTAAGCACAATCTTCTTGCCTTTATCTCGTAATTCATATTCGTTACTCCTTCCTCGATGCAAAACATCTCGGTCGAACATCCATGGTCGTCCCAAAAGTACGTGGCATGCGTCCATCGGGAGTACGTCACATAACACATCATCTCCATATGATCCCATGGTTAAGTTGACCCGTACTTGTCTCGTCACCTTCACTTTGCTTCCATCATCAAGCCAATGTAAAGCATACGGTCTCGGGTGAGCCGTAGTAGTTAGCCCGAGCTTGGTGACCATCTCGTTTGATGCTACATTCGTGCAACTCCCTCCGTCTATTATCAAGCTACACCACTTTTCTCCGACTTTGCATTTGGAATGAAAGATTTGGTCTCTTTGCTCCGTATCACTTGGAACGATTTTGGTATGTAGTGCTCGAAGCACTAGAGTAGTATCATATTCCGGAGCGTCATAAGTCTCGCAATCCTCATTCTCTTCCTCGGCCTCCATGTTAAATACGTCACCAAGGCCTTCCTTCTCGTCCTCGACCAAAAGTTCGTCTCGGACCGCAAGAGCTTCTCTTAGTGTCACCACCCGATTGTACGGACATGCATATTGGTAATGGACGAATCCTTGACACTTGAAACATCGTACCTTCGCCAAACTTGTTTCTTTGGAGTACGTAGGGAGTCTTAGGTGCCGTGACAGGACATGACTTGGTGTGGTGCTTTTAGCACCCGAACTCGAACCGGCACTTGGATTCCCGAATTTGGAAGGAAATTCGGGTCTTGAAAACTTCAATTTATTTTGGGCTTCTATCTTTATGCATAGTCCACATAAAGTATCGAAATCTTCATATGGATATAACTCCACCGTGTTGGCTATGTTTTTATTTAAGCCACGTAAAAAACGGGACATCTTTTGTTCTTCGTTTTCTTCTAGTTCTCCCATCAAGACCAAACTTTCGAACTCTTCAATATATTCACCGACACTTAGTTTGCCTTGCATGAAGTCGGCAATCTTCCGGTATAAGGTTAACCGGTGTGATGATGGCACATACCTCTTACGAAGTTTTCTTTTTAAAGAATCCCACGAACGGATTTTTGCTTTTCCCTCCCGAGTTCTTCGCGTCTTTACTCCTTCGAACCAAAGAGAAGCACCCTTCCCTAACTTGATGATACGAATTACGTATGTAAGTGTACGTAATGCGTATGAAATACAACGGAAGATTATTATGTTTGGAAAAGTATCAAAGTATCAACCAAAAGTACAAGGTGGTGACCGAAATTTATACGGTTTTCGGCCGTGATGTAGGGTAGTGTATGGGTTTGAATGTGTTTTACCGAATTAGACCTATAACTCGATAAAGATAATCTCTCCTCAAGACCTATTGAGAATTGATCAAGTTATAATTCGAGACGCGTCGAAATAATAACTAAAGTTTTGTTGAACTCGTTCAACGTATATTTCAAAGAAATACAAGGTTTATTACTTTCCTGATTCAAGATATGTTTACAATACAACGAGCACTACTATATATAGTAGTTTCCAACCGTAAGAAAATACAACAAAACGAGAAATGAAACTTCCTAGTAACATCCCAATCGGCCGAAATACTTGGTGAAAATCTTCCTCAAATCTCATGCTTTGGATCGATTTTGTGGGGAAGGAGAAATATGGTGAATCTTGGTTTTATTAGGTGATGGTGACATGAAGAGATACTTGATGAAAGTCTTCACAAATTGTCCTTTCTTGCAAGCTTCAAATCGGCCGAATATACCAAGTGATTAGGAGGATTTTGTGTAGATAATGATATCAACCTCTTTGGAGTTATGTAGGTGATTATGACTTGAGGGAAAATGACATGAAGGATGAAAGTCTTCTACACTTACATATGTATGGGACGTGAGGTATCATGGTGGGAAGGTGATATGATATCAAGTCTTTTTGGAATTATCATGGTGATTAGGACATGAAGGATAATGACATGAAGGAGACATTTGATGAAAGTCTTCATCAAATCTTTATGCTAGGGCCGATTTTTATTATGGTGGGGAAGAGAAAATATCTTCATGCATCTTGACAAATCATGAGTCCCTTTCAAGCATGATATGGCGAATTTCATGCTTTGGACCGATTCCGTCGTCGAGTTTTATGTTACTCCGGTTCCGATTAACAACGTAACTCCAATCCGCGTATTCTTTTCTCCCAAGTATAATGATGCATGACCATACGAATTTGTATCGTTGTGGATGTCGATTTTTATTGGAGCTTCTTCGATTTAGATATCGTATCAAGTCTTGAAACTAGAAGAGACAAAAATCTTCATGATCTTGGACCAAATATGATGCTGTCGGTTTTGTCATTTCTGGAATCCAATAAGTCCGAATTTGGTCCTATGGTCTCATAGGATTTGTAGCTCTCTTTCTTAGCTTTCCATGGCCACTTAAATCACCTGAATCGGATTTCGGACGAGAAAGTTATGGGCAAAATACTAAAACTGCTACGAAGTCGTCGTGCGCGCGAGAATTGGTAATTTGTCCATGTATTTTGCATGAGGATTTTATGTATGCCTGCGACTCAACCAAGCTTGGTCGGATAATCTTCTTTTTTGTATTTGATGATGTTGACCGATTCGTATCATACCCTCTCTCTTTAAAGGGAATTGTCCTCAATTCCGAACTCCCTTCGTCACCAAGATAATTAACTAAAGCCTCTAAGTATTTGATCTCGAAGATGTCCGCAGTACGTACATGACCCAAAATCTTGAGACGATAGGTAGTGGGGCCCCCTCGAGAATCACCAACAAAATAACTATCATTATTAATAAAATAATAATAATTACTCCGCTGTAATACCGATATCATGACATGAGTGGATATCTGAAATGGGACGCACGGTTAACTCCACATCGGGTTCCTCCTCCAGAATTGGAAACACTGATTTCTCGGGTTCATCATCAAAAATGGAAAACACATAATTTATTACGGTGGGAACCATAGTATTTATTACGGATTCCTCTTCATCAATTGGTTCCTCATCAAATGCTGGCGGTCCGTCATAATCTAACCAACACTCCGTTTCAATATTGCTGTGCTCCTCCAATAATGTCTCATCAAAAATTAATCCACTAAGCTCGTTTCGTACCGCAACAAAGTCACACGAACCACTTTGCTCCGATAGGGTAGTTCGACTCCAACCATCATCTTCTTTGTCATCAAATAATGCCGCATGAAATTCTGTCTTATCAAAGTCGTCTGTGACTAAGAGTTCATCTTCTAGATTAGGCTTTTCAGTAAGCTTATGGCCGTGATCTTGTTTCGCTTTACTAAATTATTTTGGTCCGTTTTGGTCTATTTGACCAACACATCCATCTAGCCCATGATCAAAGTAGCAAGATCTAGGTTCGCCGACTAGGGAGACACGGCTCAACTCATCTTCTTCGTTGAATTGCTCCGTTGAAAACTCTGTCTCGTCTACTTCTTTGAAAATGACCGTAGGGACATTGTCTTCATCGAAAAAGATTCTGTTGGGAATTCCTTGATGGAGGAAGACCTTAGATCGAATGCCGGTGGTGGGGCGTCGAAGGATTGGTGGTAAGATGGGGATTTGAACCTTCGATTGAAATATTTTTGAATTTAAGCCAATCTTGGATTTTAGGCTTACGTTGTTGTGAACGGAATCAATTTGCTTTTGCCACCAAACGGCGGCGCTACCGCGGAGGCGCCTTGCCACCAACGAAACGCGGCGGTTGATCGGGCAGCCTTGAAGTCCGAGTGCTCCTCACAAGCACGAAGCCAATCTATGCACGCATTTGGATCACTATCTCCGTGAAATTCCGGTATCTTTGCGGAATTTGGCCAAGAAATCAATATCGTTGGCATCGTCTCTGCGTCTTTCTTGCATACGTCGCTCCGGTAAGCCGTTTAGTGCGTCACGGAGTGTCATCAAGAAATCGAGCTCGGAAAATTCCATAACAAGAATCAAGAGATAGTTCTTGACAAGAAATCGGACAGAAAATTTTCCAAGAAATCCGTGAAGAATGAACCAAGAAGATGATCAAAGAATCTGATCTCCACCGTTCAGACTGTAGTTCAATGAGTTGGCTTACTTTTGTCAAAATTTCGTGATGATCCAACGGTCGAATCCATGGGAAACTTTGTTTTCTTCCGACTGCGCTAATCTGCCAATGTTATGCGAAAATTCTTCTAACCGTGAAGAACAACCCAAGAAGGTTTCAAAAAAAAAAAAAAAAAAATCGGTGAATATAGTTGATCGCCCAAGGAGATGACCTTGGGCTCCGATACCACTTATGATACGAATTACGTATGTAAGTGTACGTAATGCGTATGAAATACAACGGAAGATTATTATGTTTGGAAAAGTATCAAAGTATCAACCAAAAGTACAAGGTGGTGACCGAAATTTATACGGTTTTCGGCCGTGATGTAGGGTAGTGTATGGGTTTGAATGTGTTTTACCGAATTAGACCTATAACTCGATAAAGATAATCTCTCCTCAAGACCTATTGAGAATTGATCAAGTTATAATTCGAGACGCGTCGAAATAATAACTAAAGTTTTGTTGAACTCGTTCAACGTATATTTCAAAGAAATACAAGGTTTATTACTTTCCTGATTCAAGATATGTTTACAATACAACGAGCACTACTATATATAGTAGTTTCCAACCGTAAGAAAATACAACAAAACGAGAAATGAAACTTCCTAGTAACATCCCAATCGGCCGAAATACTTGGTGAAAATCTTCCTCAAATCTCATGCTTTGGATCGATTTTGTGGGGAAGGAGAAATATGGTGAATCTTGGTTTTATTAGGTGATGGTGACATGAAGAGATACTTGATGAAAGTCTTCACAAATTGTCCTTTCTTGCAAGCTTCAAATCGGCCGAATATACCAAGTGATTAGGAGGATTTTGTGTAGATAATGATATCAACCTCTTTGGAGTTATGTAGGTGATTATGACTTGAGGGAAAATGACATGAAGGATGAAAGTCTTCTACACTTACATATGTATGGGACGTGAGGTATCATGGTGGGAAGGTGATATGATATCAAGTCTTTTTGGAATTATCATGGTGATTAGGACATGAAGGATAATGACATGAAGGAGACATTTGATGAAAGTCTTCATCAAATCTTTATGCTAGGGCCGATTTTTATTATGGTGGGGAAGAGAAAATATCTTCATGCATCTTGACAAATCATGAGTCCCTTTCAAGCATGATATGGCCGAATTTCATGCTTTCGGACCGATTCCGTCGTCGAGTTTTATGTTACTCCGGTTCCGATTAACAACGTAACTCCAATCCGCGTATTCTTTTCTCCCAAGTATAATGATGCATGACCATACGAATTTGTATCGTTGTGGATGTCGATTTTTATTGGAGCTTCTTCGATTTAGATATCGTATCAAGTCTTGAAACTAGAAGAGACAAAAATCTTCATGATCTTGGACCAAATATGATGCTGTCGGTTTTGTCATTTCTGGGATCCAATGAGTCCGAATTTGGTCCTATGGTCTCATAGGATTTGTAGCTCTCTTTCTTAGCTTTCCATGGCCACTTGAATCACCTGAATCGGATTTCGGACGAGAAAGTTATGGGCAAAATACTAAAACTGCTACGAAGTCGTCGTGCGCGCGAGAATTGGTAATTTGTCCATGTATTTTGCATGAGGATTTTATGTATGCCTGCGACTCAACCAAGCTTGGTCGGATAATCTTCTTTTTTGTATTTGATGATGTTGACCGATTCGTATCACTTGAGAATTGCATATTTGCAACGTTTCTCGTCGTTAAGGTCTTTGAATTCGAACATGCGTTCAATTTTCCGTTCCCACTCCAAATAAGCTTCGGGATCGGTACCTCCAACGAACTCCGGAAGTTCATTTACTTTAAACTCATCCGCATGGTGTATTTGACGTGCGTCATCCCCGCGTCTTGCTTGCATACGTGGTTCCGGTAGACCGCTTAGTGCGTCCCGGAGTTTCATCAAGAAATCGGGATCGGAGAAATCCATAACAAGAATCAAGAGATAGTTTTGAACAAGAAATCTTCAATAAAATTGCCAAGGAAATAGCCTTGGGCTCCGATGCCACTAATGATACGAATTACGTAATAAGATGAACGTAAATTCGCCGGAAAATGCAGTGGATATATTTTGTTACCTCACAACACTCGTATATGTGTAACACTCGTAAGATATAACCGAAAGTAGGGCAATTCGGCTTACATAAACAAGAACAATATGAATGATTTATCAAACTAGACCTATAGTTTGATAAGATAATCTTTCTCAAGACCTATTGAGAATCGATTCGATTAAAACTCGAAAACGCGTCGAATTATAACCAAGGTTTCGATGAAAAGCATTCACCAAGAAAACACAAGTGTATTCTTATTTCTTCAACATACAATATCCAAAATGAAAGCATCAACAAGACTACTTATAGCATGGTAGTCTTCTTAGCAACTAAGGAATCAAACAAGATCACATGATCTTGAAATGAAAAACAAAACACAAGATAAAATACAAGGGAATCAAATCAAAGGGAGGGGAATCATACAACAAAATGAATATAAGACACCCCACATAACATGCAAGTCTAATCATGACATGTGAGGGAAGAAAAACAACAAAAATAAAAAAATCAGCAATAATGGCATTTGTTGGTGCTGGACACGGCCAGTGCCGATCGGCAGTCGCAGCGCTTATCGGCGGCAGGGACTCGACCGTGTCGCTCGCACGGTCGGGTTGGTCGGACAATGGGAATTGCACTATCCGGAAGAGTGTGACTCGGCCGTGTCGCTGCACGGTCGGGTTGTGTCGGCACGCAGGCCATGTCGGACGACACGGTCGGGTTGATCGGCGGCGAGATTTCATTATCCAGACACCTCGGCACGGGCCGTGTCGGATGACACGGCGGATTCGCTCAGCGTGATCGGCGATTCCAGCAGCAATGATCGGCGATTTGGCAGTGGTGGTCGGCGGTGATCGGCGATTCGGCAGTGGTGAATTTTCCGGCCGGTGGTGATTTTTCCGGCAGTTCGTCCATTTTCCGGTCGATTGTCGACCTTCCGGCATAGCATGACACGGGCCGTGTTATATGACACGGCTGAGACCGAGACTCCACGTCTTATGTCCGTTTTCTCGCCTAAATACGTAGTAGCCCGTGCATGGCGTGTAGTAAGGTCATTTATATCGATCCTTACTTTGTCTCCTTCGTTCATATCAAATGATTCCGTATCATCACCTCGTCTTCTTCCCTTGGACTTGTCAATCCCGTATCACTTTCCTTTTCCCGCCCGAGCTCTTTGTGTCTTCACTCCTTCGAACCAAAAAGAAGCACCCTTCCCTAACTTGATAATTCATATTTGCAACATTTCTCATCGTTAAGGTCTTTGAATTCGAACATACGCTCAAGCTTCCGTCCCCATTCCAAATCGGCTTCGGGATCGGTACCTCCGACAAACTCCGTGTAATATCCGGATTTATTACAGTGTATTTCATCTGTATTCAAACCATGTATTATTCGGATTGGTGATTTTGATTATTGGAGTATGATATTTCGTGCATTGATATCATTGTACATAAGTATAGAAACATGCAAAATTGCTCATGCAACCTCGTGATAGCGCACGCTAAGAATGTATCTTAACACGCGCTATCGGGCTATTATTAGCGCACGCTATGCAGGTAGGAGTTGCGTGCGCTAAGGACTCAATTATTGAGCGGGATAGCTAGCACATGCGCCAGCCGGGACATGGATCCGGATAAGATTCCCGCGAACGCACCCAGACAATTCTGAAGTCAACCATTATTAGCGCACGCTAAGGAATGCTTAGTAGCGTGCGCTAAATTGCTAAATTGCAGAATATTATAAATGGGACAACAACCGTTTTGGCTTTCATTTCTTTCGCCCATTCTTCATCCTTGAGAGTTCAGAGAGCTGTAATAATACTCCTATACACTTAGAACACATCTTGTTGGTGTTTGTATATTGGTTATCACTTGGGAATATTCATTGAAGTGGAATAGCACCTTGGAGTGGCATACAACCAACCGGAGTTGGATTCTACCTTACGGTTCAGTGATTTTCATCATATTAAGGTATGTTCAATCTATCTCAAGACTTAGAGTTGGATTCTAACGATTTGGATGATCATGTTAACAAGATAGGGATTTTCATAGATGAATTATCCAAGTATATCATGTTTGGAATAGTGAGATGAATAAGCCTTAAGTACCTTGATTATAATCATCATGATTCAAATCTTATTACACTGAATATGTAAAGAGAAGCTTCTATCAATGGTAAACCGAATCTAGTAGATGATTTCATAGTAATCTTGGACTAGACTTTAACATCATTATTGTTAGATAAATCTAAAGGATTGATCATGGAAGGATTTATCTAGTATAGATGGAACGTTTAACAACTTCAGTATGATGATATTGATTGATATAAGGTGTTGATATCAACCGTTAAGCTCTTCGAATCGTCATATGAAGAATTGTAGTCGAAATGGAATATGGTTTATATGGTATGCATATCCTTGAATCCGAAGTTGTTGTTATCCGTAAGATCATTCAAAATTATATATATATGATATTCATGGAGGTAACATGAAGTGTCACGGAAGATTTCATTGTTTCGACCATGGCAAGAACAGTTTACTGCTCAGCAGTAAACTGCCATGCACAGATAGCGCACGCTATCCTATGAATATTAACGTGCGCTATCGAGCACGAGTTAGCGTACGCTACATTTGGTATGTAACGTACGCTAAGCTATCAGACAAATCAGTCGCCTGATCAGTGAAGTACTGACCATGCATAGTTAGCGTACGCTAGGCTTTGTTGTTTGTGTGCGCTATCGAGCAGACTTAACGCACGATACACAGAGTACTTAGCGTGCGCTAAGCAGTTTAGTCAGATTGCATTTTATGAACTTTTGGCCGTAAATCGAATTGTTAAACATCCGTACGACGTGAGATAAATCCTATATCATTTCTTTTGTTAAGGTTTGATCTTGTTGCGTGATTGATCGAGAGGGGCGACCTTCGAGTGTCTCATTTTCGTGGAAGTATTGTTCTGTCTTCTAATCGAGGCAAGTACTCTAATTAGAATTGTTTATATTATGACAATTATGATGTGATTGTATCGTGTAAATATGTTGTGAATATATGTCCACCATGCGTTGATCCAACGGGAATCATCATGGGAATCTATAGCTGTGTGCGCTGGATCGTTGGACAGGTAGTTCCACCATGTGTTGGTCCGACGGGATCATCATGGGAATCTATGGCTGTGTGCGCTGGATCATTGGAATACCACCAGTATGTTGAAACTGATATGATATGATATGTGTTGTGGATATTCTCGTTGGAGAAACTTGTTATGATATAATTGTTGATTATATCACTGTTGTATGATTATTGTACTTGTACTAGCATCGTTGTGCTAACCCCTTCGGGGGTGAACATTGTGTTTGTTCAGGATCCAGGAGAGCGGGGAAACAACCACTGGAGATGCATGACGACGAGGGTGCAATGTGATGTTCCGGCCGGGTTTACTGTATGTTATTTGTTGGATATTTCAATAAGTACTCGAGTACGTCGTCCGTTTATAATGTTTGGATTTTAGTGATGTAATAATAACTCTTCATTGGATATTTGTATTTCGGTTTTTGAACCAGACGGTTGTACTTTACCTCAGCAATTTCATAAACTGGTATCTGTTATTGTCATTTCCTTTATTTAGCCTTGTAAATTCTTATGTAAAGGATTTACGGCGCTGTAATATTCCTGAATATGTCGGGGGTGTTACAGAATATGGTATCGGAGCTAAGATTATGGATATCTTGGCCGTTGGGTTAAAATAGGGGTCATTTATGTCTTTTGAGATAACCGGCCGTGAATGACATCACTGCACTGCCTACGTCTTCATGCGAACGGTGGTTGTAAGTTCCTAAACTCTATCTCGTTCTTTACATGTTGTGCCTCTTTATACTCGAATATTAGAACGATGTTATCTCCTGTACATTGAGTATTTATGCTTACAGTATGTTGAGAGGCGGACATGGACGTGGTCGCGGTCGTGGACGCGGACGAAGGAATGCTGAAAGGGAGGCGTCGCCTTGTAATCAGGCTAATCATAACTCAGGCGAGCCGCAGCAATCCATCAATAACGAACCGGAACACGATGTACGAAATCCTTCGTCAAGTCGTGAACCAGATGACTCAGTTCGCACAGGTCGTGGACCGAATGCAAGTGGCGGCAGGAATTCAGCAGGGAGATGGACAACAAAGGATTCCAGACATGGGAAATCGTGGTGACCGATGGTTACAAGAGGTGGCAAAGATGCAACCACCCAAATTTGACGGCTTTTCCGAGACGCCCACTTGGGACCATTGGTTGAAGGAATTGGAGAATATATTTGCTGGAATTAATTGCCCGAATGACAGGAGAGCTCCTATTGCCCAGTACTTTCTGATAGGGGAAGCATCCGAGTGGTGGGAAGCTATCCAACCCGCAGATCATGATGCCGATTGGGCGGAATTTAAAATGATGATGGAAGCTCAGTATTGCCCTCGTCCTGTGAGGGAAGCCAAAATTCGGGAATTTTTCTCCACTCAACCATCAGACGAACCCGTATCCCAGACGATTAAGACGTTTAACCAGCAGTTAGCATTTGTTCGACATCTGGTCAGAACAGATGCGGAGATGATGATTCATTTCGAAATGAGGATGAAACCAGAAATCCAGAGGTACATGTCCGGTTTTGAATGTACCACTCTCCGCCAATACCAGGATAAGGCGTTGGCATACGAAATAAAAGAAGCAGCAATGGAGAAGTTTATGGAGTCGAAGAAACAGAAAGTCTATGGTACTTTTACAGAGCACAAGAGCAGTGGGCCCCGCAAGGCCCAGTCTTCTTTTTCTTTCAAGAAACCTCCGCACCCACCTAGGAGCGGAAAGAACTACGGAACAATGTCAGCCACGACGGATACAGCTAGGAAGTGCTTTAACTGTGGTCGCCAAGGCCACCTTTGGCGTGATTGTTTGCGCACTCCAGTTACATGTTTTGAGTGCGGACAGGAAGGGCACCGTGTAACGTTTTGTAAGGACACCACTAAGTACAATGGAACCCGCTCATCACAGCCAGTTCAGAAGGAAGCTAGTATCCAACAGACGCAGCAAAGTGTTCAGATGCCTCAAAATTTTGGCCGCGGACGAGGCAGAGGACAATGGGACCAAAAGGGGGCATCGAGTGCCGGATCTGTTCCCCCACGCCTATATGAGATGAGGAGGACAGACGATCAGGATGCTGCTGTCGCATCAGGTACTGTCCAGATCCTTTCCCAGCCAGTTAGCGTTTTATTCGATACAGGAGCTACACATTCTTTTATATCTTTGTCTAGTATAAATCGTTTGAATATTTCCGGTTTTTATACTTGTGAACCTTATGTTGTTGGTTTACCGAGTGGAGAGAGGATTGTCGGAAACTTAGAAACTAGAAATTTCCCTGTATCATTTGGAGGCAGAGAGTGGCTCTCAAATCTGATCGTGATAGAAATGCAAGGAGATGACCTGATACTCGGAGACGATTGGCTTAATCGATATGGAGCAATTGTGAACTACCGAAGGAGGAATATCTCGCTGATCGCTGACGATGGTTCCGAAATATTATTTGAGGGGTGGAAACCGGGAAGCTCAGGAAAATTGATCAAAGCGATGAAAGCTGTCAGATTGTTGAAACAAGGCTGTACCGGATATTGGTGTTATGCAATGAAGAAAGAAGACGAAATTGTGGAACTTTCATCCATTCCTGTTGTGAACGAATTCCCAGATATGTTTCCTGACAAGTTACCTGGACTACCTCCACGAAGGGATGTGGAATTTACCATTGAGCTGGAACCCGGAGCTACACCAATTTCTAAAGCGCCGTATCGTATGCCACCTACTGAGATGTACGAACTGAAGAAGCAACTGGAGGAGTTACTGGACAAGGGCTATATTCAGCCAACCGTTTCACCCTGGGGAGCGCCAGTTCTTTTTGTCCGAAAGAAGGATGGATCGCTTCGACTGTGTATTGACTATCGAGAGCTGAACAAGATGACGATTAAGAACAAATATCCGTTACCACGGATTGATGATCTGTTTGACCAGCTGCAAGGGGCGACAGTATTTTCTAAAATCGATCTGAGATCAGGATATCATCAGCTGAGGATTAAGGAATCTGACGTTCCGAAATCAGCATTCAGAACTCGCTACGGACATTATGAGTTTGTAGTGATGCCGTTTGGTCTCACTAACGCACCTGCTGTATTTATGCAATTGATGAACAGAGTGTTCATTGAATTTTTTAACAAATTTGTGGTCGTGTTCATTGATGACATTCTGGTGTATTCTAAGAGCCCGGAAGAACATGCGCAGCATTTGCGGATTGTATTGGAACTTTTGAGAAATGATCAATTGTACGCCAAACTTTCTAAGTGTGAATTCTGGCTAAAGGAAGTAATGTTCCTCGGCCATGTGGTGTCAGCTAAAGGAGTCCGAGTAGATCCTCAGAAGATCGAAGCAATATTGGATTGGAAGCCTCCAAAGAACGTGAAAGAAGTCCGAAGCTTCTTAGGACTTGCTGGATACTATCTTCGATTCGTGGAAGGGTTTTCTAAAATCTCCCGCCCACTTACTCGACTCCTGCAGAAAACTCAAAAGTTTGAGTGGAATGAGTTGTGTCAGATTAGTTTTGATGAATTGAAGAAGAGATTGACGACGGCACCGATTCTATCACTTCCACGAGGCCCAAGGATTTATAGTTTACAGTGATGCTTCGAACCAAGGACTTGGGTGCGTATTGATGCAGAATGATAAGGTAATCGCTTATGCATCGCGACAGCTGAAGCCTTATGAAGTGAATTACCCGACACATGATTTGGAGCTAGCAGCAGTAGTTTTTGCTTTGAAGATCTGGAGGCATTATCTGTACGGGACTCACTGTCAGATCTTTACGGATCATAAGAGTCTCAAGTACATATTCAGTCAGAAAGAGTTGAATATGCGGCAAAGAAGATGGTTAGAACTGATTAAGGACTATGACTTGGAGATTTTATATCATCCAGGCAAAGCGAATGTAGTGGCCGATGCACTTAGCCGCAAGCCTGTCTCTATTCAGACGCTGGAGATGATGACATCCCAACTTAGCCTTCAACGAGAAATGATTCGTGAAGGGATTGAAGTATGGTTACAAAGAGTCCAAGGACAACTGTGCGTGATGGAGATAACTTCATCATTAACCGAAGGAATCAAATCTAGACAGGCAGATGATCCTCTGATGATTCGGTTACGTGATGAAGTGATCAAAGGAAAGGCCCCCAGATTCATAATTCATGATGATGGAGTTTTGAGATTTCAGAACCGACTCTGCGTTCCCGATGATGATGTTCTGAAACAGACAATTATGAAGGAAGCTCACAGTTCGCCCTATTCTATCCACCCGGGCACCAGTAAGATGTATAAGGACTTGAAGCGAGAATTTACGGTGGGGCAACATGAAGAAAGATGTAGCGGACTATGTTTGAAATGCTTGACTTGTCGGCGAGTTAAGATCGAGCCTCAACGGCCTGCCGGAATGTTGAAGCCACTCCCGATTCCTGAATGGAAGTGGGAGGACATATCGATGGACTTTATCACTAATATGCCGAAAACCAGGATAGGAATGAACATGATTTGGGTGATAGTTGATCGTTTAACCAAATCAGCTCATTTTCTAGGCATTAAGGATACGTGGGGACCAGAGAGGTTGGCACGAGTATTTATTTCGGAGATAGTTCGATTGCATGGTACGCCGAAGACCATTGTTTCTGATCGAGACGGCCATTTTGTGTCTCACTTTTGGAAAGCAGTTCATAAGGCCTTGGGGACCGAATTGAACTTCAGTACGGCTTATCACCCGCAGACTGACGGACAATCTGAGAGAACTATACAAACGGTGGAAGACATGCTGAGGGCCTGTGCCTTAGATTGGTCAAACGATTGGGAAGTTCATCTACCGTTGATTGAATTTACCTACAACAATAGTTGGCATGCTTCCATTAAGATGGCACCGTTTGAGGCATTATACGGAAGGAGATGCAGATCGCCCCTGATACGGAATCATTTGATATGAACGAAGGAGACGAAGTAAGGATCGATATAAATGACCTTACTACACGCCATGCACGGGCTACTACGTATTTAGGCGAGAAAACGGACATAAGACGTGGAGTCTCGGTCTCAGCCGTGTCATATAACACGGCCCGTGTCATGCTATGCCGGAAGGTCGACAATCGACCGAAAAATGGACGAACTGCCGGAAAAATCACCACCGGCCGGAAAATTCACCACCTGCCGGAACTGGCCGATCATTGCCTGCTGGAACTGGCCGATCACTGCCGAGCGAATCCGGCTGTGTCATCCGACACGGCCCGTGCCGAGGTGTCCTGGATAATGAAATCTCGCTGCCGACCGAACCCGACCGTGTCGTCCGACACGGCCCGTGCCGACACAACCCGACCGTGCCAGGCGACACGGCCGAGTCACACTCTTCCGGATAGTGCAATTCCCGCTGTCCGACCAACCCGACCTTGCCAGGCGACACGGTCGAGTCCCTGCCGGCCAGATGCGCGCCGCGACCGTTCCGATCGGCATGGGCCGTGTCCGTGAACCAAGAAATGCCATTATTGCTGATTTTTTTTATTTTTTGTTGTTTTTCCTCCCCTCACAGGTCATGATTAGACTTGCATGTTATGTGGGGTGTCTTATATTCATTTTGTTGTGTGATTCCCCCTCCCTTTGATTTGATTCCCTTGTATTTTATCTTGTGTTTTGTTTTTCATTTCAAGATCATGTGATCTTGTTTGATTCCTTAGTTGCTAAGAAGACTACCATGCTATAAGTAGTCTTGTTGATGCTTTCATTTTGGATATTGTATGTTGAAGAAATAAGAATACACTTGTGTTTTCTTGGTGAATGCTTTTCATCGAAACCTTGGTTATAATTCGACGCGTTTCGAGTTTTAATCGAATCGATTCTCAATAGGTCTTGAGAAAAGATTATCTTATCAAACTATAGGTCTAGTTTGATAAATCATTCATATTGTTCTTGTTTATGTAAGCCGAATTGCCCTACTTTCGGTTATGTCTTACGAGTGTTACACATATACGAGTGTTGTGAGGTAACAAAATATATCCGCTGCATTTTCCGGCGAATTTACGTTCATCTTATTACGTAATTCGTATCATTAGTGGCATCGGAGCCCAAGGCTATTTCCTTGGCAATTTTATTGAAGATTTCTTGTTCAAAACTATCTCTTGATTCTTGTTATGGATTTCTCCGATCCCGATTTCTTGATGAAACTCCGGGACGCACTAAGCGATCTCTAGGAACCACGTATGCAAGCAAGGCGGGGATGACGACGTCAAATACACCATGCGGATGAGTTTAAAGTAAACGAACTTCCGGAGTTCGTTGGAGGTACCGATCCGAAGCTTATTTGGAGTGGGAGCGGAAAATTGAACGCATGTTCGAATTCAAAGACCTTAACGAGAAATGTTGCAAATATGTAATTCTCAAGTTAGGGAAGGGTGCTTCTCTTTGGTTCGAAGGAGTAAAGACGCGAAGAACTCGGGAGGGAAAAGCAAAAATCCGTTCGTGGGATTCTTTAAAAAGAAAACTTCGTAAGAGGTATGTGCCATCATCACACCGGTTAACCTTATACCGGAAGATTGCCGACTTCATGCAAGGCAAACTAAGTGTCGGTGAATATATTGAAGAGTTCGAAAGTTTGGTCTTGATGGGAGAACTAGAAGAAAACGAAGAACAAAAGATGTCCCGTTTTTTACGTGGATTAAATAAAAACATAGCCAACACGGTGGAGTTATATCCATATGAAGATTTCGATACTTTATGTGGACTATGCATAAAGATAGAAGCCCAAAATAAATTGAAGTTTTCAAGACCCGAATTTCCTTCCAAATTCGGGAATCCAATCTTGGTTCGAGTTCGGGTGCTAAAAGCACCACACCAAGTCATGTCCCTGTCACGGCACCTAAGACTCCCTACGTACCCAAAGAAACAAGTTTGGCGAAGGTACTATGTTTCAAGTGTCAAACTCTACGGTTCCTAGCGACCGCCAGAATCGTCAATCTAAATATGTTCGGAAACCATCCCCTACCCCTACTGTTAGGGTCAATAATTAAAAAAACAATAATCGCTTCAATGTGTTTGATGTTTAACCAATAGAATGTGATTCCAATAATGATCACCATCAGCTCGACTTAACGGATTTCCAGCCTTCATTAGAGCAAAATGATACCATTGTCCCCACTTCTGAGTTCTCCGCTGAACATGCCAACACTAACATGTTATCCCTTACCACTAACGTCTTCGGCTGATAATAAAAACACGTCGGTGTCTTCCAAGCACGATCTTGCATAACCCTTCTTCATCCTCTCGTCATGAGCAATCGGCCGACACGGTTGGGCCCCTATTGTGTCTGTGACCATGACAAAGATCGAGCCATACCATTCTTTGTTAAGGCGGGAAAATCTATTGTTATTTCTCCTATCATTCCCTCGGAAAAACCACAAGCTCCGCTAAAACAAGCTAAAAGGGATGTTAAATTCCCAAAGGCGTATGCAATTACTCCCTGCCAACTCCACGGCGAAAAATCTTAATTTGGCCGCTTCTAAACCTTGGCGAAATTCTTAAGGGAAGAGGATCGGCAAAATAATCCGCTTTGAAGCACGGATAAATGCCGTTTCTAAAGGAATATCCTTTCTGGAATATCGGGGATAAGGAAGCGGGTTGCTAGGGACCAGCTTCGTCACTATATCACGGTTTGTAAGCCGGATATTCTTTGTATCATCGAACCCTTCACTTCTTTTGCTCGTTCCGATCGTTCTCTCTGGCGTTCGGGTGGTCTTTCTCTTCTTGCCGAGAATCAGCGAGGGAACCGAGACCCTGACATTTGGGTGCTCGGCTCCCTCAACATATCTAATTGCCAAGTCATCCATGTCTCTGATCAGGTTATCATCATGGACATCTCTTTTAATGGATGGGACTTTCGGGCGTCTGTTGTTCATGGTGCTCGTAACTATATTGGTCGCAGAAATAATGTTTTTCTTTTGTTCTCTTCGCCTACTTCTGAATGTGGTTTCAATCTCGGGCTCTAGTAAAACTAAATCGCGATTGTATGTCCTTCGCATAGACAAGGGAATCTTTTTTGACTCATCAAGGTCAATATTATTAAAAAAAACGAGAAACAGAAAAGAGTTACAAAGAGAGGGCCATCCTAGACAACAAAATAAAATCTCAAGCTAATCCCACAGGCGGGTAGTCAAGAGAAATAGAGAGAAAAACACAAATGCAAAAGCAATCTATGAAAATAGAATGAAAGGACCTAAACCCCATACGGATGTATGGGGTTGCAACCGCAGCCTCGTTAAAACCCTATCGTAGAAAAACCCAATGGGAAAAACCTACGATAGGGAAAAAGAGTACCCGAGCGTTATGCTGCGAGAAAACTAATGTCGGCTAAAATACATAGGAGACATATCCCTCAACAGAAGATCTCGGAGAGGCTCTGGTGCTTCGCTAGACCACTCGTAAGAAACCAATCTTTTAGAAAGCCACTGCCACCGCATTCCCTTCTCTATAGATATGAGAGACCCCGAAGTGCATGCCGTCAATAATACGCCAAATCCGCCTCAAATGCATGTGGTAGGGCCAGGGAACAGCCGAACTACGATCCGAGAGAACGCTCACAACATAAGTAGAGTCAGACTCCAGCCACAAATAATCCCAACCATGATAAAAAGCAATCTCAATAGCATGAATAGCCGCGACCAACTTAGCTTGGAAGGCAAAACAGCAACCAATTGCTGCAGAGAGAGTGCCAAAAACCCGGCCCAGACGATTCCGATAAACAAGGCCAATAGCACCCAAGCCTGGGCAGCCTTTAGCCATCCCATCAGTGTTAACTTTCATCCACCCAATTGGGGGATACCATTTCACATAAATAGGGTAAAGCGGAGGTCTCGCGTGGCGGCCACACCGAGCCCGAAGACGAACGGATCGAAATAGAGTTATCCATGGTGCCCATGTCATAGTTATTACATTTTACGAGAAGAGACCAAACTATAGAAACGAAGAGACATGATAGAAAATTTAGCATCATTATATAAAACCTCACAGCGAATATGCCGAGATAGCCTGGACGGCACTAATAATAGTGAATCTCCAGAGAGTAGAGATCTGTGACTAAATCGATATCCATAGCTCGAATGATGAAGTGCCCGAACCCGGCATTCAATTCTAAAGAGTTTAAGAAGCCCCGCTCAATATAGTCCCAGGCTGCCGGATAACAACACACTCGGTGAAAATATGGTCAATCGATTCATGGGCAGAGAGACAGAAAAGGCAAACCGAAGGACCAATGAAACCCCTTAAACAAAGAAGATCAAAAGCAGTGACTGTTGTGAATAGCCTTCAGGACCGTGAGAGAGCAGCGAACGGGGATTAATCTGTGCCAAATCCATTTCCCACTCACCTTAGGAAAGTTGTGGCGAAGGTGCCAATAAGCGATTTGAGAGGTAACATTGCCATGCACCGATTTAGCCCAAACCCGCTCGTCTTTTCCTTCAAAGTCGGAGGGCATAGGCGACATCTAAAGCAACATCACGACACCTTTCCATGAAATCGAGGGTAAGATGCGAGTCCCGTCGTAGTAAAAATCGCCGATGGTGTCGGAGAAGGTACTTCGAGATGCCGAGGAATACCCAACCGATCACCAATGATATAACCTAGCAGTTGTCCCACCAAAAATTAATATTCGACCATTACCAATAACCCAATGGAAGTGTTAAGAAGACGGGAATATGATTACGAACCCCCGAATATAGAGGAAGAAACAATCTTGCAGTATCCAAATTACTTCGAGAAACCTCGACGAAGGAATTTTCCACAAAAGGAATCCTCTGCGAGAATAACCTGTGCCAAACGGAACAAAAGGATTCATTCATCGCGAAGATGCCTCACCCCAAGCCCTCCCTCCTCTAAAGGGAACAAACTCTACTCCGTGCCACAGTACATGCGTTCTTGTGACTAATGTCCCCGACCAAATAAAATTTCTAGCCGCCGAATCTAATTTGTTTATCAATTTGATCGGCCAACTATATATCATCATAGAGTGAATGGAGGAGCTCATGATAACGAGTTAACTAAGCAAATACGACCAGCCATCGAGAGAGGATCCTTTCCAAGCGTAAAATTTACTAATAATTTTGTCAACGGCCGGGCAATATGGATGAGACGGGGTATGCCGAGAATAACGGAACCCGAGGTAATTGAAAGGGAGTGATCCTCGCGCATGCCAAGGGTGTGCAGAATGACCCGTTTGGTGTGGATAGGAACATGAGAACCGAAATAAACCTTAGATTTATTAAGGTTCATAGCACGGCCCGAAATGGTGAGTAATCATCAAGAATCTTCGATATGGCATTGGCATTATCCGTAGAGGCACGACCAAACACGATAGCATCATCCGCATAAAAAGGTGAGAAGGATAGACAATCTTACGGCCCGCAAAAATAGGCTTGAAGAGAGTAGTCGAACCGCATTGGAGAGCATGAGACCGAGCATCTCCTCGGCAATACAAAATAAAAGAGGGGACATGGGATCACCTTGCCGAACCCCTTGATTGCACGCAAAGTAACCCGTAGGAGCACCATTTATAAGAATAGAAAGCTTCATTGAGTGAAGAATGGTGGAAACCCAAGCAACAAGTCGTCGTGAAAACCAAAGCGTGAAGAACATCCATAAGAACTCCCAGGAAAGAGTGTCAAAAGCTTTACGAATGTCAATTTTAATAGCCATGTTACCGCTAACGCGCGGCGATTCAAACAATTAACGCATTCCGAAGCAATAGATATACAATCGTGGATACGCCGACCGGAATAAAGCCAAACTGATGGGGGTGATGATCTCATGAATAAAACTAGAAAGTCGGCCGTGAGGATTTTAGTAATAATCTTGAAGATAAAGTTACTTAAGACAATAGGCCGGAATTGCTCAATAGAGATGGCCCCTTTGACTTTAGGAATGAGAGCAACTAAGCTAGAGTTAAGACCCTTCGGAAGATCACCCTCAATGAAAAATTGCCGAATAGCCGCCACAATATCGGTACCAATGACCTCCCAAGAGAACTGATAAAATAATCCAGTAAAGTCGTCAGGCCCAGGGGCCTTTGTGGGGCTCCATATCGAAAGCGTAGAAACGAATTTCCTCGGAATGGGGAATAGCGGTAAGGATGGAGTTATGCGATGAGAAACCTTAGGAAGAGAGAAACCGGTGGGCCAATTAGTAGCAATCGGGTGGCCTTCGAAAAGGTCTTGATAAAAATTCACAATGTGGTTCGAGATGGTAGACGGATCACGACAAAGATCACCGTCAATAAGGAGAGAGGAAAGTCAAGACGATTATTCCTCATCTTAAGCGTCCTATGGAAAAAGGCGATTCGATCACCATCCTTAAGCCAATTAGTCCTACTCCTTTGTTGGAAGAAAAGACTCTCTTTATTAAGGATGTCATTCAAGGCCGCAGATTGTTTCGACCTCCCGAGAAGAGCTCGTCGGTATACCCATCTGCATCAATGAGAGACCGAATGTCACCAAGTTGATCCAAAAGTGACTTTTTAGTGAAAATATCACCAAAAGACGAAAAATTCCAATGCTTGAGGGTACGACGAGTCTTTTAAGCTTGTACAAAACCAAGTCCCAAGGAGACCGGTTCCCACAATTAAGATTCCAAGAGTTTGAATAACATCAATAAATGAATTATCGGTAGTCCACATACGTTGAAAGCGGAAAGGTGCAGGAAAAGAAGTATTACCCAAAGTGGAGGTGAGCCGGATCGGGTGGTGATCGGAAGCGAGTCTAGGGAAAACATGATATTTTGTGGAAACCCGGTGATCGATAAAATCGGGGTGGCCAAAATCGATCAATGCGGGTCTCAACATGATAATCATCATGAACCCCGCCTCTCCAGGTAAACCGATGACCGATAAAGGGATGCCGACAAGCAAGGCCTCATCAATAAATTGATGAACTCCCGACAAGAAGTAGCATTGGGAACATGAAGGCTGCGACGCTCATGTGCCCCAAGCGGCATTAAAATCTCTGAAGACTAAAAGGTTAGGGTGAAGGAAGCTCGGGATATCCTCCCAAAGATTCCTGCGACCAATATAGTTCTGAGTACCATGAACAACGACGCCCGAAAGTCCCATCCATTAAAAGAGATGTCCATGATGATAACGATCGGAGACATGGATGACTTGGCAATTAGATATGTTGAGGGAGCCGAGCACCCAAATGTCAGGGTCTCGGTTCCCTCGCTGATTCTCGGCAAGAAGAGAAAGACCACCCGAACGCCAGAGAGAAAGATCGGAACGAGCAAAAGAAGTGAAGGGTTCGATGATACAAAGAATATCCGGCTTACAAACCGTGATATAGTGACGAAGCTGGTCCCTAGCAACCCGCTTCCTTATCCCCCTGATATTCCAGGAAAGGATATTCATTTAGAAACGTCATTTATCCGTGCTTCAGGCGGATTATTTTGCTGATCCTCTTCCTCAGAAGAATTTCGCCAAGGTTTAGAAGCGGCCAAATTAAGATTTTTCGCTGGCGTGGAGTTGGCAGGGAGTAATTGCACAGTCTTTGGGAATTTAACATCCCTTTTAGCTTGTTTTAGCGGAGCTTGTGGTTTTTCTGAGGGAATGATAGGAGAAATAACAATAGATTTTCCTGCCTTAACAGCAATGGTATGGCTCTGATCTTTGTCATGGTCAGCAGACACAATAGGGGGCCCAACCGTGTCAGTCGATTGCTCATGACGAGAGGATGAAGAAGGGTTATGCAAGATCGTGCCCTTGGAAGACACTGACGTGTTTTTATTATCAGGCTGGAAGATGTTAGTGGTAAGGGATAACATGTTATTGTTGGCATGTTCAGCGGAGAACTCAGAAGTGGGGACAATGGTATCATTTTGCTCTATTGAAGGCTGGAAAACCGTTAAGGCGAGCTGATGGTGATCATTATTGGAATCACCTTCTATTGGTTCAACATCAAGCACATTGAAGCGATTATTGTTGTTTGAATTATTGACCATAACAGTAGGGGTAGGGGATGGTTTCCGAACATATTTAGATTGACGATTCTGGCGGTCGCTAGGAACCATAGAGTTGGAGTTCGGAGCCAATTTTTGGCTTCTACAGGAATTGTTGGAGTGACCAACGATTGAGCAATGAGTGCAAAACTATGGAAACTTTTCGTAGCCAATAGAAGGGAAAACACAATGACCCGAACATTCAACCATGACATTGTTGTGAACATGGTCTTTCAAGTCAATTTCAATTAGGACCCGAACAAAATGACCCACTTCCCCATTCAGAGAACGTTCATCAATTTTCAGAGGGTTGCCAAGAGTCTTAGCAATTGTAAAAATGAGTTGAGGGTGCGGTATTCAATCGGCAACTCATAAATTCGGATCGAACTTGTGCTTTAGAAGTTGCAATTTTATAAGGGTTGAAATCCGAACCCAAGTGGATAAACGAAAATATCCGGAGACCAAGTTCCATGAAGTTTTGCTAAAAACACGATTTTTATCTTCCGAATTATTAAATTGAACGTTAAAGTATCCTTTTCCCAAAGGTATTAATTTCCAGGACGTGGAGATAGACCAAGCATTTTGCAATTCAGCCTTCGCATAGACAAGGGAATCTACAACAAAGAAAAAGTTGTATTTATAACAATAGTTAATACTGTAATTTTTTCAAATATAACTTATACTTCCCCGGCAATGGCGCCAAAAACTTGACACGCTTTTTGTGTAACTATCGCAAGTGCACGATATCGTATCAAGTAGTAAAGTGGACTTTTTGAGTCCGGTTTATCGATCCCACAAGGAAGTTATGTTATAATTTGAATTATACACTATTAGTCTATTTTTATAGATACTTAAGATGAGTGAAACATACAATTAAAAAGTTTGGTTTAATAATTGCAAAGAAATTGCAATAATAGTTCTAATATTATAAAGAAATAAAAAAGATTTCAATATTAATAGATTGATTAATGATAAAATGAAATAGTTGGGATTACAAACTTAGTTCGTCATTAGTTATAAAAGATGTATTGGAGATCATAAGATGAATTTACTTATTATGTTGTGTAGATTCGATTTTCCTTAAAAAGACGGTTTCTCTTTCGAACTATAAACGCCCTTACATATTGAATCAATCCACTATATTTCTATGTTGATTGGCTTCAATACATAGCATTAGGATTTGTGAAAATAACTCAATGAATCATCTAAGGACTAGGGGTATATTTCTATCCCCTAGAACAACTTAGAGTGAAGATCATTTGATCTAATCAAACATATTTTCTTTCGAAACATATGAAGACCATAAATATCTTCATTAATTGGCCAAATAAATAAAGATTGTTAAAACAATGAAAATCACACACAAAAATAAGTAATTCACAATAGATCTTTTATACAAACATAAATAACATGACTAACCTTGTTTATAATCCCAACTTAAGGAACTTAGCCCATAAAGGGTTTATTACACATATTACAAGCTTTGGTGGTCATTCTTAGTTGAATCAAGAGAAAGAATTGATCCTAACTCCCTTAGTAGATAAAGGAGATAGAAGCAATAAACTCTCTGAACAACATATACTATACCACACTTACAAAGATCACTCAAGAACACAAGTGTGTTCTTCACACAAAAAAAAAAGTTTACAAGAAAATGGAAAATTATAAGATGAATGATGGATGATGAAGGATCTAAGGGGTCTATTTATACACCTAAAATCATCTAATAGCTCCAAAACTCCAGCATTATTACATTATATCGGATCAATGCCAGCCATCCCCTCAATAATACACAAAAAGTATAAAAAATTAGACAAATCATAGCAATCTGTCAAGAGTTACGGCCGTAACATTCAGGAGTTACGGCCGTAACTGAGGTGACTTACGGCCGTAACTCCTGAATGTTATAGCCGTAACGTGGCTTCGTAAATTTGCTTTGAAGCTTTGGTAGTTACGTTTTTAGCCGAATTCCTCGGACTTTACGTTTTTGCCCGATCTTCTTCGGATGATAACTTTTGATATATAACTCGATTTTGAATCTGAAAGATCGCCAAATTCGTCTCGGAAAGCCCTACAACATGAATATATCAAAATTCAATAAATAGAATATTTATTAAACATGTTGTTTCTTGAGTAATTCAGTTATTTAATCCGATCATCATCCGATAAAAATAAAATTATTAAAACTAATAAATTAAAAGCAAAAAACAAGTAGACTAGCTCAATTATGGGTGAATTTTATCGATACAAACCATGGATAAGTGTACTAAACTGACATTTATCAACTCTGCATCCCTATGCACCAATTCGTCACTTGGTAACGGAATTAAGTCTAACGGTATGTAAGGATTTAGGCTGTAAACTACTTCAAATGGAGAGTGTGCCGTGGCATGAGTAGGAGAACGGTTGTAAGCAAACTCCGCATGTGCAGTTTCAGATCCCAATCCTTTTGTGTCTTGCTTACTAAGCCTCGCAACAACGTTCCCAATGTTCGGTTAGTCACTTCAGTTTGTCTGTCTGTTTGAGGATGATGTGAAGTACTAAACAACAGCTTGGTTCCCACCTTCCTCCACAATGTGTTCCAAAAGTAGCTTAGAAACTTTGAGTCCCTGTCCGAAACAATAGTTTTTGGAACTCCATGTAATCATACCACCTCTCGGAAATACAGGTTAGCAACATTACTCGCATCATCGGTTTTGTGACAAGGAACAAAATGATCCATTTTTGAAAAACGATCGACAACCACCATAATCGCATCCTGACCTCGTTGGGTTCGAGGCAAAGCCATAATGAAATCCATCGAGACATCTTCCCATGGTCTCTCCGGAATCGGTAAAGGTGTGTAGACTCCTGGTTTGAACGAACTCTTCGCAATATGGCATGTCACACATTTACTGATTATATTATTAACATCTCCCTGCATCCTTGGCCAATAAAAATGTTCTTTAAGCACATCCAATGTCTTGGCCGAACCAAAGTGGCCAGCCAAACCCCCTCCGTGAGCCTCTCGAACCAGCAATTCTCGAATCGTGTGCCTTGGTAGACAAAGACGATTTCCCTTAAAAAGAAAGCCCTCCTGTATCGAAAATTCTCCCATCGGGCTAGGTTTGCACAGGGTGAAGGTCTCGCCAAAATCCGCATCACTGTCAAGAGTGGCGAGTAAGGCATAATGCCTAGACAATGCATCTGCTACAACATTGCTCTTGCCATCCTTATACTTTGATGAGAAGTGAAATGATTGTAAGAATTCCACCCACTTCGCATGCCTGGGACTTAACTTGTGTTGTCCGTTAATATACTTCAAGGATTCATGGTCCAAATGTATGATGAAATGCTTCGGCCGAAGATAGTGACTCCAATGATCTAGAGCCCTCACAATAGCATAAAACTCCTTATCATACGTACAATAATTTAGACGAGCACCGTTTAACTTCTCGGAAAAATAAGCAATGGGTCGCTTTTCCTGAATGAGAACTGCCCCAATGCCAACTCCGCTAGCATCACATTCTACCTCGAACGGTTGCGAAAAATTGGGTAGTGCTAAGATTGGTGCTTCGCACAACTTTGCCTTCAAATTGGCGAACGACTCCTGAGAAGTCCGGCTCCAATTAAACGTGCCCTTCTTCAAACACTCAGTTATCGGACTCGTTATGGTGCTGAAATCTCGAATAAACCTTCGATAAAAGGAGGCAAGACCGTGGAACGATCTAACTTCAGTTACAGTTTTAGGAGTAGGCCACGACTTAATAGCTTCAAGTTTCCCCTGATCAACCGACACTCCATCCTTCGAGACAACATAGCCAAGAAAAGTTATGCTCTCGACGAGGAACGCACACTTTTCTTTCTTTGCATCTGACCTCGATCTCTAAGGGTTTCGAAGACTTGTCTCAAGTGTTCGAAATGTTCTTGCAACGATCGACTGTAGATCAAAATATCATCTAAGTATACAACCACAAATTTCCCTAAAAATGGCTTAAGTACCTCGTTCATCAAGCGCATGAAAGTACTCGGCGCATTTGTAAGGCCGAACGGCATAACGGTCCATTCGTACAGTCCGTGTTTAGTTTTGAAAGCCGTCTTCCACTCATCTCCTTCTCTCATCCTGATTTGGTGATAACCACTCCGTAGGTCAACCTTTGAAAAGATCACGGATCCGTGTAATTCATCCAACATGTCATCAAGCCTTGGAATCGGAAATCGATACTTGATGGTTATATTATTCATGACTCGACTATCAATACACATCCTCCAAGATCCGTCCTTCTTAGGAACCAGTAATACAGGAACCGCACAAGGACTTAGGCTTTATCGAACATACCCACGATCCATTAGTTCTTTGATTTGGTTTTGTAATTCCTTCGTCTCTTTGGGATTACATCTATAGGCAACTTTGTTAGGGAGCGACAGACCCGGTATGAGGTCGATCTGATGTTCAATCCCGCGAATTGGTGGTAAACCCGACGGTAATTCTTCGGGAAAAACATCCGCAAATTCGTGCAATAAAGCATCCATCCTTTCGTTTCGCACAACCATGTTACCATTCCGTGTCTCCTTCAGAACCAACAAGTACACGTACTTGCCATCATTAATAGCATGCTCCACATCCCGTTCGCTAGCAAACATGGCCAGTTTTGGCTTTTCACTCCGACTAGAACTCATAGAGTGAATAGCTTGAGGTGACATTGGTTTAAGCACAATCTTCTTGCCCTTATCCCGTAACTCGTACTCATTGCTTCTTCCTCGGTGTAAAACGTCCCTATCAAACATCCATGTTCTTCCCAATAGTACATGGCATGCATCCATCGGGAGTACATCACATAATACGTTGTCTTCATATGAACCCATGGCTAGTCCAATCCTCACTTGTTTGGTCACCCTTATTTTGCTCCCATCATCGAGCTAATGCAAAGTGTAAGGTTTTGGGTGAGTCGTAGTGGTCAGCCCGAGTTTCGTCACCATTTCGCTGGAAGCTACGTTGGTGCAACTCCCTCCATCAACAATCAAACTACACCATTTATTTCCAACTTGACACTTCGTGTGAAATAGTTGATTCCACTGTTCCGAATCATTCGAAACAGCTTTGGCTTGTAGCGTCCGCAGAACTAAAGCCGTGTCATAGCTTGGAGCATCGTAAGTCTTGCATTCTTCTCCTTCTTCATCCTTCATGTCGAAATCAAATTGATACGAATTACGCAAGTAATACGTATAAAACATAACGGAAGATTAACACGTTTACAATATGGATCGAAATTACACAGGTGATGGACGAATTTTATGTGGGATTCGGCCGTGATGAGTAAGATGTACGGAGTTTGGTGTGTTTTTATCGAACTAGACCTATAACTCGATAAAAGGGTAATCGCTTCCCATATCTTTTCGTGTAACTTCACCATTGATTTGAGTTTTGCTTCGGCGTCTTTGTGATACGATATCTAATATTCCAGTCGAAGAAACTCCGATAAAAATCGACATCCATGATGATGCAAATTCGCATGGCCATGCATCGTTATACTTAGGAGAAAATGTTAAACGGATTGGAGTTACGTTGTTAATCGGAATCGGAGTAACGTAGAATTCGACGACGGGATCGGTCCGAAAGCATGATGGATCGGCCATATCATGCTTGAAAGGGACATGTTTGGACTTCATATCTTGACAAGATAATGAAGTTATCTTCTCCTTCCCCACCATGTACACATACGGCCGAAGCATGAAGATAGAGGGAAGACTTTCTTCTTCATGTCATTATCTCCCATATCTTGTTAAGGATCGGCCGATTTGGATGCTTGCAAAAAGGAAAGATTTGTGAAGACTTTCATCAAGAATCTCTCATGTCACCATCATGAAATAAAGACCAAGATTGCTTGGTATCTTCTTGTGATTTTCTAGAAATGATGTGTTAGGAAGTTTCCTTTTTCGTTTTGTTGTATTTTCAGACGGTTATAAACTACTATATATAGTAGTGTTCGTTGTACTTGTAAATCATCGAGAATCATAATAAACTTTGTATTTCCTTTGAAATATACGTTGAACGAGTTCGACAAACCTTAAGTTATTGTTTCGACGAGTTTCGAGATTTTAACTTTGATCAATTCTCAAAAGGTCTTGGGAAGAGATTACCCTTTTATCGAGTTATAGGTCTAGTTCGATAAAACACGCCAAACTCCGTACATCACACTACTTCACGGCGAAACACCATCAATTTTCGCCACCCTTAACAAAATTCGAGTGATACTTTGTTGCTTGTTAACCTTCCGTTGTGTTTTATACGTATTACTTACGTAATTCGTATCATAAGTGGTATCGAGAGACACTTGTCTCACGCTTCTCGACATCATCAAGAAAATGGCATTCACCGATGAAGAAGTAGCACAACTACGTGGCGTTCTTCGTGGCTTGCGGAGCCGAGAATCCATGCACGGCGAGGACATGACACCATGCATGCACCACGACATGCGGATGAATACAAGACCGGCGAACTTAGGAGTTCGTAGGCGGCACCGATCCCGAAGTTTATCCGGAGTGGGAAAGAAAAATTGAACGAATGTTTGAGTTCAAGGAGCTCAATGACGAGTACGTTGCAAGTACGCGATCCTCAAACTTGGAAAGGGAGCTTCCCTTTGGTTTGAGCGAATGAAGACGCAGAGAAGTCGTCTTAAAAGAGAAGATACGTTCGTGGGATTCCCTAAAAGGAAACTACGAAAAGATATGTCCCGGCTACACACAAGCTAAGTCTGTGAAAAATTTCGACCTCACGCAAGGAAAGTTAAGTGTCGAGTACATCGAGGAGTTTGAAAACTTATCCTTGATGGGAGAACTTGAAGAAAGCGAAGAATTGCGCATGTCCCGTTTCCTACGAGGTTTGAACAAAAACATTGCTAATTCCGTGGAACTCTACCCCTATTCTGACTTCGATGCTTTATGCGGACTTTGCATAAAGTTGGAAAATCAAAATAAAACCAAACTCTCTAAACCCGAATTCCCACCTAAATACGGAAATACCAACTTTGGCGCGAGTTCTAGCTCGTTTCCAAAACCTGTCACCACAAGCCAGTCCGTTACTACCATTCCAAAAACCCCTACCACACCAAAAGAGACGAGCCTATCTAAAGTCCGATGTTTCAAATGTCAAGGATTTGGACACTATCAAAGTGCTTGTCCGAATCGGAGGATTGTGACGTTACGAGAAGCCACAGCCGCCCGAGAGGAATTATTAGCCGAAGAAGAAAGAGTTGGAGACGTTTTTAACTTAGAAGCTGACGAAGAAGAAGAATGCGAGGCATACGATGCCCCGAACTATGACACGAACCTTGTCCTTCGCATGTTGCAAACGAAGGCAGCCCCGAGTGACGAAGAACAACGAGACCAAATCTTTCACACGAAGTGTCGTGTCGGAGAGAAATGGTGTAGCTTGATCATTGACGGTGGAAGTTGTACAAACGTGGCATCAAGCGAGATGGTTTCAAAACTCGGCTTGGTCACCACGGCCCATCCTAAGCCGTATGCACTCCATTGGCTCGATGACGGAAACAAAGTGAAGGTTTCAAGACAAGTGAAGGTCGGACTCACCATGGGTTCGTATGGCGATGACATTACATGCGATGTACTACCGATGGACGCATGTCACGTATTATTAGGAAGACCTTGGCTATTTGATCGGGACGTACTACATCGAGGGAGGAGTAATGAGTATGAGCTACGTGACAAAGGTAAAAAAATTGTCCTTAAACCTATGTCACCTCAAGCTATCCGGACGATGAGTTCGAAAAAAGTCGAAGGGCCGAAACTTACGATGTTTGCAAACGAGAAAGAAGTCGAACACGCCATTGACGATGGCGAACGTGTTTATTTGATGATGATCAAGGAGGTCGAAATCTTGCCACCAAATCGCAAAATGAGGAGGAGATAGATGCACTATTACACGAGTTTTGGACGTATTTCGAAGACTTGCGGTAGGATTACCACCTATCCGCGGATTGAACACCGATTGATCTTATACCGGAGCTCCATTACCGAACAAAGCGTATCGTTGTAATCCCGAAGAAACAAAAGAACTACAACGTCAAATTGATGAACTCATGAATCACGGATATGTCCGAGAAAGTTTAAGTCCGTGTGCGGTTCCGGTTCTACTCGTACCAAAAAAGACGGAACATGGCGGATGTGTATTGTAAGAGAGCCGTGAATAACATCACCGTCAAGTATCGGTTTCCCATCCCGAGACTAGACGACATCTTTGACGAGTTACATGGCTCGGTTATATTTTCCAAAGTTGATTTACGAGCGGATACCATCAAATCCATGCGAGAGGAGACGAATGGAAACGGCGTTTAAAACGAAGAATGGACTTTACGAATGGGTTGTGATGCCATTCGGCCTCACCAACGCCCGAGCACCTTTATGAGGTTGATGAACGAGGTTCTAAAACCTTTCTTGGGAAAGTTTGTTGTCGTGTACTTAGACGACATTTTGATCTGATCGGTCCGTAGAAGAACATCTCGAACATTTGCGGTACGTGTTTGAGACGCTAAGGAACAAAAGCTTTATGGAAAGCGGGAGAAGTGTACTTTCCTAGTCGAGAGTCTTGTCTTTCTCGGCTATGTTGTTTCAAAAGACGGAGTTTGGTCGACCAAGAGAAGATCGCGGCAATCAAGTCGTGGCCGACCCCAAAGACAATCACGGAGGTACGGTCATTTCATGGCCTCGCTTCTTTTACCGACGATTCATACGGGACTTCAAACTATATCCGATCTATCACGGAGTGTCGAAAAAGGAACCTTTGCTTGGAGCGAGGCAGCCCAAAAGGCTTTTGAAAACTTAAAAGGAAAATTATGTGAAGCGCCGATTTTGACGTTGCCCGATTTTTCACAACCGTTTGAGGTAGAATGCGATGCTAGCGGAGTTGGAATCGGGCGGTGCTCATTCGAGAGGCCGTCCCATTGCCTATTTTCGGAGAAGTTAAGTGGCGCCAGTGAATTATTGTACTTACGACAAGGAGTTCTATGCTATCGTAAGAGCACTCGATCATTGGAGTCATTATCTGCGTTGAAACATTTCGTCTGCATTCGGATCACGAGTCGTTGAAATACATCAACGGACGAGTAAGCTAAGCCCGAGACATGCGAAATGGGTGGAATTTTTACAATCTTTTCATTTTTCATCCAAGTACAAAGACGGGAAGAGTAATGTAGTGGCGGATGCACTATCGAGGCAGTCGCCTTCTTGCCGATGCTAGATGTTCGTTTGTTGGGGTTCGAGACTTTGAAAGATCACTACCACGACGATTTGGACTTGGGAAATTTTTAACCGTTGTAAAACGGCCCGTCTGAGGAATTTGTTTTACAGGATGGCTTTCTCTTCAAGGGAATAAATTATGTGTCGAGACATACAATTCGGGAATTCTTTGGTTCGGGGCGCACTGGAGGAGGACTAGCCGGTCACTTGGCTCGACCAAGGCAGTAAGTGCTAAAAGAACATTTCTTTTGGCGAAGATGTATGGTGACGTCAGCCTGATCGTGAGCAAATGCGTAACTTGTCATATGATGAAAAGTTCATTCAAGTCGAGTACATACATGCCGTTGCCGATACTGCTACGACCGTGGGAGGATGTCTCGATGGATTTTATTGTGGCTTTACCTCGTACTCAACGAGGCAAGGACTCGATCATGGTGGTCGTCGACCGTTTTCGAAAATGGCTCACTTTGTCGCGTGCCACAAAACCGATGATGCAAGCAATGTGGCGGACTTGTATTTAGGAAATAGTTCGTTTACACGGAGTGCCAAAACTATCGTGTCGGATCGAGATTCCAAATTTCGAGTTACTCGGAATACTTTATGGAGGAAAGTCGGTACTAAACTCCTATTCAGTACTTCACATCACCCGCAAACCGACGGACACCGAGGTAACTAATCGAACCTTGGGAGCATTATTACGAGGTTGGTAAATAAAACTTCGAGAAAGATTGGGACGTTAAACTTGCTCATGCCGAATTCGCATACAACCGATCACCGGTTATGCCACGGCCCATTCACCTTTTGAAGTGGTATACGGATTAAATCCGCACTTGCCATTGGACTTGATTCCCTGCCGAGCAACGAATTGGTTCACAAGGACGCCAAGCAAAACTCAAAACCATGATGAAGTTACACGAAAAGATACGGGAGCGGATTAAAGAAGTGAATGAAATGTACAAGCGGAAGTCGAACAAAAATAAAAAAGCGAGATTATTTGATGTTGGCGACTTAGTTTGGATACATTTGAGAAAAGAAAGATTCCCGAGCAAACGGAAGAACAAATTGATGCCGAGAGCCGAAGGTCCGTACAAGATTATGGAAAAAGTGAACGACAACGCATACAAAGTCGAACTTCCGGGCGAATACGGAGTACACGCGACATTCAACGTAGGTGATCTCTCACCTTATCTTGACGACGATGGCATTGCGGGGTGAGGTCAATTCCTTTCAAAGACGGAGGGAATGATACGATATCTAATATTCCAGTCGAAGAAACTCCGATAAAAATCGACATCCATGATGATGCAAATTCGCATGGCCATGCATCGTTATACTTATGAGAAAATGTTAAACGGATTGGAGTTACGTTGTTAATCGGAATCGGAGTAACGTAGAATTCGACGACGGGATCGGTCCGAAAGCATGATGGATCGGCCATATCATGCTTGAAAGGGACATGTTTGGACTTCATATCTTGACAAGATAATGAAGTTATCTTCTCCTTCCCCACCATGTACACATACGGCGAAGCATGAAGATAGAGGAAGACTTTCTTCTTCATGTCATTATCTCCCATATCTTGTTAAGGATCGGCCGATTTGGATGCTTGCAAAAAGGAAAGATTTGTGAAGACTTTCATCAAGAATCTCTCATGTCACCATCATGAAATAAAGACCAAGATTGCTTGGTATCTTCTTGTGATTTTCGGCCGAAATGATTTGTTTGGTAGTTTCCTTTTTCGTTTTGTTGTATTTTAAATGCGGTTATAAACTACTATATATAGTAGTGTTCGTTGTACTTGTAAATCATCGAGAATCATAATAAACTTTGTATTTCCTTTGAAATATACGTTGAACGAGTTCGACAAACCTTAAGTTATTGTTTCGACGAGTTTCGAGATTTTAACTTTGATCAATTCTCAAAAGGTCTTGGGAAGAGATTACCCTTTTATCGAGTTATAGGTCTAGTTCGATAAAACACGCCAAACTCCGTACATCACACTACTTCACGGCCGAAACACCATCAATTTTCGGCCACCCTTAACAAAATTCGAGTGATACTTTGTTACTTGTTAACCTTCCGTTGTGTTTTATACGTATTACTTACGTAATTCGTATCACTTTGTGAACCAACTCGTTGCTCGGCAGGGGAATCAAGTCCAATGGCAAGTGCGGATTTAATCCGTATACCACTTCAAAAGGTGAATGGGCCGTGGCATAACCGGGTGATCGGTTGTATGCGAATTCAGCATGAGCAAGTTTAACGTCCCAATCTTTCTGAGTTTTATTTACCAACCCTCGTAATAATGCTCCCAAGGTTCGATTAGTTACCTCGATGCATCGTCGGTTTGCGGGTGATGTGAAGTCTTGAATAGGAGTTTAGTACCGACTTTCCTCCATAAAGTATTCGAGTAACTCGAAATTTGGAATCTCGATCCGACACGATAGTTTTGGCACTCCGTGTAAACGAACTATTTCCGGAAATACAAGTCCGCCACATTGCTTGCATCATCGGTTTTGTGGCACGCGACAAAGTGAGCCATTTTCGAAAAGCGGTCGGCGACCACCATGATCGAGTCCTTGCCTCGTTGAGTACGAGGTAAAGCCACAATAAAATCCATCGAGACATCCTCCCACGGTCGTAGCGGTATCGGCAGCGGCATGTATGTACTCGACTTGAACGAACTTTTCATCATATGACAAGTTACGCATTTGCTCACGATTGTGTTGACGTCACCATACATCTTGGCCAAAAGAAATGTTCTTTTAGCACCTCTCTGATCTTGGTCGAGCCGAAGTGACCGGCTAGTCCTTCTCCGTGCGCCTCCCGAACCAGCAATTCCCGAATTGTATGTCTCGGCACACATAATTTATTCCCCTTGAAGAGAAAGCCATCCTGTAAAACAAATTCCTCATACGGGGCCGTTTTACAACGGTTAAAAATTTCCCGAAGTCCAAATCGTCGTGGTAGTGATCTTTCAAAGTCTCGAATCCCAACAAACGAACATCTAGCATCGACAGTAAGGCATACCGTCTCGACAGTGCATCCGCCACTACATTACTCTTCCCGTCTTTGTATTTGGATGAAAAGTGAAAAGATTGTAAAAATTCCACCCATTTTGCATGTCTCGGGCTTAGCTTACTCTGTCCGTTGATATATTTCAACGACTCGTGATCCGAATGTAGCACGAAATGTTTGAACGCAGATAATGACTCCATGATCGAGTGCTCTTACGATCGCATAGAACTCTTTGTCGTAAGTACAATAATTCACTCGGGCGCCACTTAGCTTCTCCGAAAAATAGGCAATGGGACGGCCTCTACGAATGAGCATCGCCCGATTCCAACTCCGCTAGCGTCGCATTCTACCTCAAACGGTTGTGAAAAATCGGGCAACGTCAAAATCGGCGCTTCACATAATTTTCCCTTTAAGTTTTCAAAAGCCTTTTGGGCCGTCTCGTTCCAAGCAAAGGTTCCCTTTTTCAGACACTCCGTGATAGAATTTGGATATAGTCTTTGAAGTCCGTATGAATCGTCGGTAAAAGAAGCGAGGCCATGAAATGACCGTACCTCCGTGATTGTCTTTGGGGTCGGCCACGACTTGATTGCCGCGATCTTCTCTTGGTCGACCGAAACTCCGTCTTTTGAAACAACATAGCCGAGAAAGACAAGACTCTCGACTAGGAAAGTACACTTCTCCGTTTTCCATAAAGCTTTTGTTCCCTTAGCGTCTCAAACACGTACGCAAATGTTCGAGATGTTCTTCTACGGACCGATCAGATCAAAATGTCGTCTAAGTACACGACAACAAACTTTCCCAAGAAAGGTTTTAGAACCTCGTTCATCAACCTCATAAAGGTGCTCGGGCGTTGGTGAGGCGAATGGCATCACAACCCATTCGTAAAGTCCATTCTTCGTTTTAAACGCCGTTTTCCATTCGTCTCCCTCTCGCATGCGGATTTGATGGTATCCGCTCCGTAAATCAACTTTGGAAAATATAACCGAGCCATGTAACTCGTCCGGATGTCGTCTAGTCTCGGGATGGGAAACCGATACTTGACGGTGATGTTATTCACGGCTCATGTCAATACACATTCGCCATGTTCCGTCTTTTTTGGTACGAGTAGAACTGGAACCGCACACGGACTTAAACTTTCTCGGACATATCCGTGATTCATGAGTTCATCAATTTGACGTTGTAGTTCTTTTGTTTCTTCGGGATTACAACGTCTGTTGCTTTGTTCGGTAATGGAGCTCTGGTATAAGATCAATCGGTGTTCAATCCGCGGATAGGTGGTAATCCTACGGCAAGTCTTCGAAATACGTCAAAACTCATGTAATAGTGCATCTATCTCCTCCTCATTTTGCGATTTGGTGGCAAGATTTCGGACCTCCTTGATCATCATCAAGTAAACACGTTCGCCATCGTCAATGGCGTGCTCGACTTCTTTCTCGTTTGCAAACATCGTAAGCTTTGGTCTTTCGACTTTTTCGAACTCATCGTCCGGATAGCTTGAGGTGACATAGGTTTAAGGACAATTTTTTACCTTTGTCACGTAGCTCATACTCATTACTCCTCCTCGATGTAGTACGTCCCGATCAAATAACCAGGGTCTTCCTAATAACACGTGACATGCGTCCATCGGTAGTACATCGCAAGTAATGTCATCGTCATACGAACCCATGGTGAGTCCGACCTTCACTTGTCTTGAAACCTTCACTTTGTTTCCGTCATCGAGCCAATGGAGTGCATACGGCTTAGGATGGGCCGTGGTGACCAAGCCGAGTTTTGAAACCATCTCGCTTGATGCCACGTTTGTACAACTTCCACCGTCAATGATCAAGCTACACCATTTCTCTCCGACACGACACTTCGTGTGAAAGATTTGGTCTCGTTGTTCTTCGTCACTCGGGGCTGCCTTCGTTTGCAACATGCGAAGAACAAGGTTCGTGTCATAGTTCGGGGCATCGTATGCCTCGCATTCTTGTTCTTCGTCAGCTTCTAAGTTAAAAACGTCTCCAACTCTTTCTTCTTCGGCTAATAATTCCTCTCGGGCGGCTAAGGCTTCTCGTAATGATACGAATTAACGTATGATATGTACGTAAATTCGCCGGAAAATGCAGCGGTTATATTTATTACCTTACAACACTCGTTTTTGTGTAACACTCTTAATATTCAACCGAAAGTAGGGCAATTCGGCTTTGCGAAAACACGAATAAAATGAAAGTAGATTATCAAACTAGACCTATAGTTTGATAAGACAATCTCTCCTCAAGACCTATTGAGAATTGATTAAATTACAACTCGAAAACGCGTCGAATTATAATCGAAGTGTGCTGAAAATCATTCAACTAGAATACATAACATGTATTTCGTTTTTGCAAGCTTCAAGATGGTTTATTCAAGGTTGAGGATGAGGCTATTATATAGCCTTTACAACTTACTAATGAGTTCAAACAAGATCACCAAAATCTAGCTAAAATACAAGCAAGTAATAAACTAAGCTATCAAGACTTTTGACAAAGATAGAAAAATGACACAAGTTTGGCTCCTTCCTTAGCATTTCGGCCGTGGGGTTCTTGAAGTAGTGGACAAGATATTTCTCATGTGATATCTTCTTGCAAGTCTTTGATAAGGATAGAAAATGAGATCAATCATCTTGGTGTCTTCTTCCTCCTTGATTTCGGCCGATTTGGGAGATGGTGACATGAACTAAATCTTCAACAATCTTGATATGGTGGACTTTGAACAAAAATACAACAAACTTTGAAAGTAGTGGGGACAAAGATCCTTCATGGATCCTTCAAAGAATCGGCGAAATCTTCCCCTAACATGGCCGATTTTGTATGCATGAACATGCATACGTATGCATGTTTTGATACGTCTAAGTTATCCGGTTCCGATGATTAAGATCGTTCCATTTCGCGGATGTTTTCTCACCAAAGTACGTAGGTGCATGTGCATGCAACTTGGTATCGTCACCTCGTCGATTCTTACTTGCTTCGTTTGGAGATGCCGTGTCGCATCATCCCCTCCCCCTTTGAAAGGAATTGACCTCAATTCGGTGATTCCCTCGTCGTCAAGGTAAGAAGATAGATCGCCCACGTTAAAAGTGGTGTGCACCCCATAGTCGCCCGGAAGTTCTACTTTATACGCATTGTCGTTCACCTTTCCCACGATTTTGTAAGGCCCCTCGGCCCTCGGCATAAGTTTGTTCTTGCGTTTGCTCGGAAATCTCTCTTTTCTTAAGTGCACCCAAACCAAGTCGCCTACTTCGAATAGTCTCGGTTTTCTGTGATTGTTGGATTTCCGTTTGTATTCATCATTCACCTCTTTGATTCGATCATGTATTTGTCCGTGCAATTTGATCATCGACTTAAGTTTCGACTCCGCATCTTTGTGTACCAACTCGTCTTTCGGCAATGGAATCAAGTCTAAGGGTATATAAGGATTTAACCCGTAAACGATTTCGAAAGGAGAATGTGCCGTAGCATGTGTAGGGGATCGGTTATAGGCAAATTCCGCATGAGCAAGCTTCACGTCCCAATCCTTTTGCGTTTTATTCACAAGTCCTCGCAACAACGTTCCTAATGTTCGATTGGTGACCTCGGTTTGACCATCGGTTTGCGGATGGTGCGAAGTGCTAAATAAGAGCTTCGTTCCCACTTTCCTCCATAAAGTATTCCAAAAATAGCTAAGGAATTTCGAATCTCGATCCGACACAATAGTCTTCGGTACTCCATGTAAACGAACCACCTCTCGGAAGTATAAGTCGGCCACGTTGCTTGCGTCGTCGGTTTTGTGGCAAGCCACGAAATGAGCCATCTTTGAGAACCGATCAACAACCACCATAATAGCATCTTTACCTCGTTGAGTACGGGGTAAAGCGGCGATAAAGTCCATGGATACATCTTCCCACGGTCTTTACGGAACCGGTAGAGGCATATATGATCCGGTTTGAATGAACTCTTCGAGATGTGACAGTTACACATTTACTTAAAACATTGTAAACGTCTTTTAGCATTTTAGGCCAAAAGAAATGTTCTTTTAGTACTTCCAACGTTTCGCCGTGCCAAAATGTCGGCTAAACCACCTCGTGAGCTTCGGACCAATAATTCCCGAACCACTTTGTTTTGGAACACAAAGCCTATTTCCTTTAAATAGAAATCATCTTGTAACATGAACTCCCGAACGGACCAGATTTGCAACGAGTAAAAATTTCTCCGAAATCCTCATCATTTTCATAGCATTCCTTCAATATTTGAAACCAAGTAACCGAACCTCCAAAGTAGAAAGTAAGGCATACCTCCTAGATAACGCATCCGCAGCGACATTGCTTTTACCGTCTTTGTACTTGGATGAAAAGTGAAATGATTGTAGGAATTCCACCCACTTGGCATGCCTCGGACTCGCTTTATGTTGCCCGTTAATGTACTTTAATGATTCGTGATACGAGTGTAGGATAAAATGCTTCGTCAAGTAATGACTCGATGATCAAGGGCCGTGCGATAGCATAGAATTCTTTATCGTAAGTACAATAATTCAACCGAGCCCGTTCAACTTCTCCGAAAAGTAAGCGATAGGTCGTTTACCTTGAATAAGAACCGCTCAATTCCAACTCCGCTAGCGTCACACTCAACTTCGAATGGTTGAGAAAAATCGGGTAGTGTTAGAATCGGTGCTTCGCATAACTTGGCCTTTAACTTCTCGAAAGCTCCTTGGGCAGCCCGTTCCATACAAATGGTCCTTTTTTAAACACTCCGTTATCGGGCTTGAGATGGTGCTGAAGTCTCGAATAAACCTCCGGTAAAAGAAGCAAGTCCGTGAAATGATCTCACTTCCGTCACGGTCGTAGGGTCGGCCAAGATTTAATTGCTTCGATTTTTGTTTGATCAACCGCCACTCCGTCCTTGAAACGACATAGCCGAGAAAGACTATACTTTCGACTAGGAGCGAACACTTCTCTTTTTTTCCATACAATTTTCGGTCCCTCAAGGTTTCAAAGATTAGCCTTAAGTGCGAAATGTTCTTGTAGTGACTATAGATTAGAATGTCATCCAAATACACAACCACGAACTTCCCCAGAAATGGTTTAAGTACCTCGTTCATCAACCTCATGAAGGTACTAGGCGCATTTGTAAGACCGAAAGGCATAACGGTCCACTCATATAATCCATTTTTCGTTTTGAAGGCCGTCTTCCACTCGTCACCCTCTCGCATTCGGATTTGATGATATCCGCTTCGTAAATCAACTTTGGAAAAGATCACCGAACCATGTAGTTCGTCTAACATATCATCAAGTCTCGGGATAGGGAACCGATACTTGACGGTGATATTGTTCACGGCCCGACTATCCACACACATCCGCCAAGAGCCGTCTTTCTTAGGGACAAGTAAGACCGGAACCGCACACGGACTCAAACTCTCCCGGACATATCCGCGGTCCAAAAGCTCTTCGACTTGTCGTTGTAACTCCTTCGTCTCCTCGGGATTACATCTATATGCGGCTTTATTAGGAAGTGGTGCTCCCGGTATAAGATCAATTTGGTGTTCGATACCGCGAATAGGTGGTAAACCCGGTAATTCTTGGAAAAACATCCTCAAATTCACGTAACAACACATCTAGCTCTCCGTCATTTTGTACTCCTATGTTCTCGTCCCGTGTCTCTTTAAACATCACCAAGTATACTCGCTCCCCGTCATTAATGGCATGTTCCATTTCTCTTTCACTAGCAAGCATTGTAAGTTTCGGTTTCTCCACTCGACTAGAACTCATCGAACGGATGGCTTGCGGGGACATCGGTTTGAGTACAATCTTCTTTCCGTTGTCTTGTAATTCATATTCATTACTCCGACCTCGATGTAAAACATCTCGGTCGAACATCCACGGTCGTCCCAAAAGCACGTGGCATGCGTCCATCGGGAGTACGTCACATAACACATCGTCTCCGTATGATCCCATAGTTAAGTTGACCCGTACTTGTCTCGTCACCTTCACCTTGCTTCCATCATCGAGCCAATGTAAAGCATATGGTCTCGGGTGAGCCATAGTAGTTAGCCCGAGCTTGGTGACCATCTCGTTTGATGCCACATTCGTGCAACTCCCTCCGTCTATTATCAAGCTACACCATTTTTCTCCGACTTTGCATTTGGAATGAAAAATCTGGTCTCTTTGTTCCGTGTCACTTGGAATAATTTTGGTATGTAATGCTCGAAGCACTAAAGTAGTATCATATTCCGGAGCGTCATAAGTCTCGCAATCTTCATTTTCTTCCTCGGCCTCCACGTTAAGTACGTCACCAAGGCCTTCCTTCTCGTCCTCGACTAAAAGTTCGTCTCGGACCGCAAGAGCTTCTCTCAAAGTGACCACCCGTTTATTTGGACATGCATTTTGATAGTGACCAAAGCCTTGACATTTAAAGCATCGTACTTTAGCCAAGCTCGTTTCCTTGGAAACGTGAGGAACCTTTGGTGCCGGGGTAGGGACTTGAAAAGGTGCGGTCGTTTTCGTAGTAGAACTTGAGCCGGTACTTGTATTTCCGAATTTGTATGGGAACTCGGGTTTGGTAAGCTTCAACTTGTTTTGAGCTTCGATTTTTATGCATAGTCCGCATAAAGTGTCAAAATCTCCGTATGGGTATAATTCCACCGTATTTGAAATGTTTCGGTTTAGGCCACGTAAGAAACGTGACATTCTTTGTTCTTGATTTTCTTCAAGTTCCCCCATTAAGGCCAAGCCTTCAAATTCATCGATGTATTCTTCCACACTTAGTTTCCCTTGTACGAACTCCGCAATTTTTCGGTATAAGGTTAACCGGTGTGATGTCGGGACATACCTTTTACGTAGTTTCTTTTTTAAAGAATCCCAAGAACGGATTTTCTCTTTTCCCGCACGAGCTCGTTGTGCTTTCATACCCTCGAACCATAAGGAAGCGCCCTTCCCTAACTTGAGAATTGCGTATTTGCAACGTTTCTCATCGTTAAGGTGTTTGAAGTCGAACATACGTTCAATCTTCCTCTCCCACTCCAAGTAAACTTCGGGATTAGTACCTCCGACAAATTCCGGAAGTTCATTAACTTTAAATTCGTCCACATGACGTGGTGAATGTGCGTCATATACTCCTCTTCTTGCTTGAAATCGTGGTTCTTGCATGGTGTGTAGTGCTTCACGTAGTTTCTCCATGAAATCGTCGGAAAAATCCATGATACGGTAGTTTTGATAAGAAAAATCGCCAAGAGAATTTCGCCAAGGAAGTAACCTTGGGCTCGATGCCACTTATGATACGAATTAACGTATGATATGTACGTAAATTCGCGGAAAATGCGGTTATATTTATTACCTTACAACACTCGTTTTGTGTAACACTCTTAATATTCAACCGAAAGTAGGGCAATTCGGCTTTGCGAAAACACGAATAAAATGAAAGTAGATTATCAAACTAGACCTATAGTTTGATAAGACAATCTCTCCTCAAGACCTATTGAGAATTGATTAAATTACAACTCGAAAACGCTCGAATTATAATCGAAGTGTCTTTGAAAATCATTCAACTAGAATACATAACATGTATTTCGTTTTTGCAAGCTTCAAGATGGTTTATTCAAGGTTGAGGATGAGGCTATTATATAGCCTTTACAACTTACTAATGAGTTCAAACAAGATCACCAAAATCTAGCTAAAATACAAGCAAGTAATAAACTAAGCTATCAAGACTTTTGACAAAGATAGAAAAATGACACAAGTTTGGCTCCTTCCTTAGCATTTCGGCCGTGGGGTTCTTGAAGTAGTGGACAAGATATTTCTCATGTGATATCTTCTTGCAAGTCTTTGATAAGGATAGAAAATGAGATCAATCATCTTGGTGTCTTCTTCCTCCTTGATTTCGGCCGATTTGGGAGATGGTGACATGAACTAAATCTTCAACAATCTTGATATGGTGGACTTTGAACAAAAATACAACAAACTTTGAAAGTAGTGGGGACAAAGATCCTTCATGGATCCTTCAAAGAATCGGCCGAAATCTTCCCCCTAACATGGCCGATTTTGTATGCATGAACATGCATACGTATGCATGTTTTGATACGTCTAAGTTATCCCGGTTCCGATGATTAAGATCGTTCCAATTTCCGCGGATGTTTTCTCACCAAAGTACGTAGGTGCATGTGCATGCAACTTGGTATCGTCACCTACGTCGATTCTTACTTCGCTTGCTTCGTTTGGAGATGCCGTAATCGCATCACGTAACGTCACAATCCTCCGATTCGGACAAGCACTTTGATAGTGTCCAAATCCTTGACATTTGAAACATCGGACTTTAGATAGGCTCGTCTCTTTTGGTGTGGTAGGGGTTTTTGGAATGGTAGTAACGGACTGGCTTGTGGTGACAGGTTTTGGAAACGAGCTAGAACTCGCGCCCAAGTTGGTATTTCCGTATTTAGGTGGGAATTCGGGTTTAGAGAGTTTGGATTTGTTTTGATTTTCCAACTTTATGCAAAGTCCGCATAAAGTATCGAAGTCCGAATAGGGGTAGAGTTCCACGGAATTAGCAATGTTTTTGTTCAAACCTCGTAGGAAACGGGACATCCGCAATTCTTCGCTTTCTTCAAGTTCTCCCATCAAGGATAAGTTTTCAAACTCCTCGATGTACTCCTCGACACTTAGCTTTCCTTGCGTGAGGTCAGAAAATGTTAAACGGAAATACAAGTATTGGAGAACTATTGGAGACACTTGTCTCACAGTATAACGGAAATGCAAGCATGGCCATGCATCGTTATACTTAGGAGAAAATGTTAAACGGATTGGAGTTACGTTGTTAATCGGAATCGGAGTACACGCGACATTCAACGTAGGTGATCTCTCACCTTATCTTGACGACGATGGCATGGCCATGCGAATTTGCATCATCATGGATGTCGATTTTTATCGGAGTTTCTTCGACTGGAATATTAGATATCGTATCACAAATACGTCACCCAGTCTTTCTTCCTCAACCAATAACTCGTCTCGGATCGTGACAGCTTCCCTTAGTGTCACCACCCGTTTGTTTGGACATGCATTTTGATAATGTCCGAATCCTTGACATTTGAAACATCTCACTTTAGCCAAACTTGTCTTCTTCGGTACGTAGGGTACAGTTGCCTTAGTAGGAATCGCAACAGGAACCGGAGTCGTTACAGTTGCCTTAGCAGCTGAACTAGTCCCGACGCTTGGGTTTCCAAATTTGACTGGAAACTCGGGTTTATACATCTTCATCCTGTTTTGAGCTTCTAACTTCACACATAACCCGCATAAAGTATCGAAGTCCTCGTATGGATACAGTTCCACCGAGTTAGCTATGCTTCGGCTTAGGCCTCGCAAGAATCGCGAAATTTTCTGCTCCCATTCTCCTCTATCTCTCCCATTAAGGTTAGGTTCTCAAACTCCTCAATGTACTCACTGACATTTAACTTTCCTTGCATGAGATCTGCAATCTTCCTGTATAAGGACAACCGGTGTGATGTTGGAATTTGGTCCTTTTAAGTGTTCAGTCGCTGCAAATACATTAAAATATGGTTAATTTATGCATATTGTAAGTACGTAATTATACCGTAAAAATATTATACATGTTGTATTCCTCTCAGTGTAGCATATTGCCTGAGCGAACTGACCATCGAATGTTGTGCTCGAATTCCATGCATTAAAAGGCGACCGGCCTTTTCTTCAGTTGGCACCACAGTCCCTTCTTGGTGTGAATAGTAGCTCCCGTAACGAGTTCCACAGATTCAGGTGACCCTTTCAGATTCACATCGAACTTCTGCAATAACATCGCGAGGGCAATAGTCGACTCCATGAGGGCAAATTGGTCACCAACACATTTTCTAGGCCCTCCACCAAACGGCAAGAAGGCGAAATCCGATATAATCTCGTTTGGGTACAGAGCTCCGGGGCTTCGAGATGGATCAAAACCTGCCCAACCTTCGACTTGGCTCGACTTTTGCACTTGAAACCTCTCGGGTTCGAAGTCATTCGGGTTGTCCCAAAAATGTGGGGATCTGTGGAGGTTATATACAGAAACAAATAAATCAGTGCCGGACGGGATCAGATATCCATCTTTGTCCCCATTATAACCACCTGGTAATCTATCTGACTTGAGAGACCGTCTAATAAGCAACGGAGGCTGTGGGTACAAACGTAGAGCTTCCACGACTATAAGACGCAAGTACTCGAGTTTTTTTACTGCTTCAAACATTGTTCTCTCCTGTCCAAGCACCAAATCAATCTCAGCCTGTGCTTTCTTCATTTTGGAGGGATTCTGTGCAAGAAGGAAAACAGCCCACGTAAGGACGGCTGCAGTCGTTTCGTGTCCAGCTATAAGCATTGTCATCAGGTCATCTCTTAGCTGACGATCATCAGCATCTACTCCTCTCATGTCTACTAAAAAACGCAAGAGACTAGCATCCTTGATATTCAGATAATCCCTCTGTTGCAATTTCTCAACCTCAGCTTCCTCTCTGGTCTCTTTTGCGTTTTTTATCAGACCATCGAGACAACGGTTGATGACTTTAAGATCATTCTGGAACTTTCTCTGCCGAGGAACAATCCATCTTGCCAAAGGTATCTTCCAGTAAGGAATGTAGAATGTCGAACGGTGCTCAGCTTCAGAAAGAGTGCCATATACAGCCTTAATTACCGGCGATTCTTTCGTGACAGAGCCAAAGTCATAATTGAAAACACCCAGTCCAATAATATCTAGAGCCAAACTAGAAAATTCAGCTTCTAGATCCAGCTCTATTTTTTCTCCTCCTCCCGAAGCTTCGACTTCTATAAGCTTTTCAAATTTCGTTGTCATTCTAATGGAGCATTTGGTGAACAGTTTGTACATAGCTTCCAAGTAAAGCGAGTGGAATGCAGGAGCAATAACTCTTCTCCTCTGCTTCCAAGTGTCGATGTCGGCGGGTATGAGTCCTTTTCCCATTATTGGTTCCAATATATCAGCAAGAACGCCCTTGTCATAGGAAAATGCATTTTCACGAAGAATATGTCTTGCGATGATGGGATCTGAGACGACGATAAATGCTTTTGGCCCAAAGGCTAGTTTATATACTGAGCCATGCTCTATGAACCAATCATACAGAGAGAAGAAAAATGGTTTGCCGAAAAGATCCGAAACTGCACCTTCGGCAACAGGCATATTTCCCATCTTTCCTCCACTCAAGAAATTAGTAAGGAGGTTGCTTGCATTGTCTAATAGATTCATTTTTTTAGTTGTTTTAATTTCATCGGTACTCGTTGATGACCGGCACCTGATTGAAGAAAACCCTTTTAGCTTACAGCCTAACAATGGAGTAGCTGAAGAAGAAGTAAACCGAGAGGAGGAAAAATCACTGGGATGATTCACAGTGAGGTATGGATAACTTGTACAGCTATTCACAGCGGACGCCATTGTTGAAGCTCAAGCTAAAACCTGTAAGTGTTTATTTCTTGAAAAATTACAAACATTTGTTGGGCTGAAATTGGGGGAAGAAGTGGAGATCCCCGAATCCATTATTTAATCTCAGACGAAAAGATGTGGTCACCGTCCCTCCATTATTTAATCTCAAACGCATCTACACATCACATTTCTGGTTCATTTTCTAATCCATTATGGATAAACAGTCTTTGTTCAATCACCAGACGGTAGATTCTATCCCCAACCGGTGTGATGTTGGTACATATCTTTTACGAAGTTTTCTTTTTAACGAATCCCACGAACGGATCTTATCACTAGTGCATAATTGACCTAATGTAACACCCCAAAAGTGTTACTTAAAGGCCTAAAAGTGTTGCTTTAGGTAATAGGTAACACTTTTATAAGTGAAACATCTGCCCGTGCTACCTATTCTCTTAGGTAGCACTTTCCAATACTAATGTATCACTTTTTCAAGTGCTACTAAAAATTCCCTAATGTAACACTTTCTTCAAACTAATGTAGCATAGTCATAGTGCTACTAATAATTTTTTATGTATCACTTTTTACTCTTTAGTATCATTTTTACTTCTTTTGAACTATAGTAACACTTTATTATATATTATGTATCATTTTACGTCAGCATATGTAACACTCTATTAGATATTGGGTGACACATTTTTTTATTAACCAACTTTATAGTATCATTTATATACGTGTCTTATATATTGATAATAACATTAAAACTTACAAAAGCAAGAAAATAAGGTAAAATAGAATGATATTATTGATATTCAACTGTCATCATAAAAAATGAGCCACAAAGTAGTATTCATCAATTGAAACACACTATATTGTGTTCAAAACAAAATAAATTTAACCCAAAAATCCAATCATATAATATATCTCTTCCTAAATAAACATAATCTCTAAAAGAACATTTATTTGTTTCTTCATCTTCAATTTCAACGTCCTATCCATGCATGTTTCTCGAAACTTCATCAGTTCTTGCTACCCTAATACATCATCTTCATCATCCTGCAATAAGAATAAGGTAAAATAAATAAATAATAAAATAAAAGTAGCTCCAGAGTTCCCATCAGATAACATATTATGCACCAAATTTAAGTAGAGATACGTGAAAGAAACACATTAAGAAATGTACTCTCACATGCCGAAAACGTGAAATCAAAGAAAGGTGATCAAAATTTACAAACTATTCTCAAACTACATGTAAATAAATAATGAAAAAATTTCAAGGTACAGAACTTTAAATCACACTACTAAAATGACCACACTACTAGCGACGACATGTCGTCGCTACTAATCAATGCCAAATCAGTTCAACCAAATGGCAAAGAAATATTAGTGGGAATGACGTCGCCAATAGCAATAACATTTGTTTTTTGGTCATACTACAAGCAGTGACATCTGCGGTCCCAATATCTAGCACCGAGATACTTGCAACTCTAAAAGCAATAACGACAACAATTGATTTTTAGCCGTCGCTAAAGTGAATTATCTATCCTACTGGTGAATTGGGTGATCGAATTAGCAGGAATCAAAAACGATATACAATGGTTAATAAATGTACAAGCTACATGCAAATGAATTTTCTCTCATATGCCCATCAAATCCTAATAAATACAAAAATACAAGTTTAGTCGGCTATATAACAGTAGTTGTTTCTAGATGTCTACACAACAAAACAACTCAGCAAGTAGTGATACACCAAAATCAACAACCAACTTTATTACCAATATAATAGAACCTCTGATTAAACCCATTTTCCCCCAAAGATTCTACTACAAAATGCATCACACATATCAAATCTCGGTTGGAGGAACTTAATCCAACTTGCATAAAGTGATTCACGCTCCGAGATCAAATGGTAAGCAAGTGAGCACGAAACATAACCAACCAAACGAGCTCAACTTTAAGTAGACATTGAATGAATGATTCTGTTCTGTAGTTCTAAATTCATCAAATTGAGCTTAAGTTGTATCCAAATCAAATTTATGTTTTCAAAGTAGGCTCTATTATAACCAGAAATTGAATGTACCATAATACATAGTTCAATGACTAAAAGTAATTAACTTCTCAACACTTCGTATTTAAGTCAATTGTGATACAGTTTTGGTGGACGGAGGGAGTAATTAACTTCTCAACAATTTTGTAATTCTATTTTTATTTGCTCTATTTTCCTTTTATGTTTTCGTATCTTTTTTAAGGTCATTTCCCTTTCTAACAGTCAGCAAAACATTTTTTCTTTCCCAATTCGACGCACCATTTTTTTGTCCTAATTCTCTTGTGTTGGTGTGATTCCCGGATTGTTCCATACCTAAAAATCTATCCATTTTTAGGAGAAAATAAGCACATAAATCCCACAAATATTTTCCACACAAATCTGTCCCTTTTGAAGAAAAAAACATTTTGATCCCACAAAAATTCCTATCAAATTGTCCATTTTGAAGAAAAGCGAAGCCACATAGATGAAGACAAGCGAAGCCATATAGATGAAGAAAAAGCGAAGCAAAAGGAAACCGAGAAATCACACAACACGACGATGACGATGATGTATGAGATCAAGTCTGGATAGCCTTTGCTTGTTCATTCCAGATTGAACGAAACTCACAACAAGTAAATTCAATGAATTTGGGGTCTAATATGGAATCACATGAAAAAACATGAAACAAAGACAAAATCTGATTGAAGCCCGCTTGAAAAATATGAAAGAATCACACATCAAACAGACAGAATAATACCAAAATTGAAGTCTGTTTTTCTTCATCAAGATTTCCAGTTACAAGGTTTCAACAAACACATCCAAATTCATGAACACCTATGAAGGAAACAATCCATCAATCAAAAAAATCAAAAGTAAATTAAACATATCAGAGAAAGCTAGATTCTTCCAACTAATCAGAAACATAGATTTGAACAATGTCAAGCACAGGCGGGAACCAACACCGACGGACAAATTGAAAAAGGGGAAACCCGAGATGCTGGATATAGGAACACAAAGCTATTGGAAAAGGGGATACCTGACCGCAGATGCAAGCAAATCCAGGAGCGGCTAGGGTTGAGACGTGAGGAAAAAAAATGGAGGGAGAAGGAGAAACATACCCTCGTTGGTGAATAATGCGATCGGAGGCGATGGTCCAGATAACTTCGTTCTTATTCTTGCGTCTGATTAGGGCTTGCGAATGGGAAAGTTGGAAACCTGAGCGTGAAAGGGCAAAGGGGTAGCCTTTGACTTTTTGGCGTCTGTCTGAGGGGACAAGAGGGGTCAGCATTCGAGCGATTAAGACGATGGCGAGCGATTAAGTCATATGTATACACTTTAAAACGTCTGCGCGAATAAGACATTTTACCCATTATGCTGATTAAGTCATAAGTAAACAACCCCTTAGTGATACCTAAAGTGTTACTACAAGTGCTACTTATTTTAAAGTGTTACTTCAAAGTGTTACTCAATTAAAAAAGTGTTACTCAATTAAAAAAGTGTTACTTCAAAATGTTACTAATAAAAAAAGTGATACATTAAGTGTTACCTATTGATTAAGTGTTACCAAGGTATTACTTAAATATTCGATAAACTTGAATTTCAGAAAGTGTTACCATACATATGTTACCTTAGGTCAATTATGCACTATATATCCTTTCACTTTGAGCTCTTCGTGTTTTTACTCCTTCGTACCAAAGTGAAGCTCCTTTCCCCAACTTGAGAATTGCATACTTACACCTTTTCTCATCGTCGAGATATTTAAACTCGAACATACGATCAATTTTTCGTTCCTATTCCAGGTAAACTTCAGGGTCTGTCCCTCCAACGAACTCCGGGAGCTCGTTCACCTTGAACTCTTCGACATGGCGTGAAGGTCGTTCATAGTCACCACGCCTAGGTTGCCAACACTGGTTGCGTTGTTCTGGTACGTCACGCAATGCGTCACGAAGTTTTGCCAAGAAATCAGCGTCGTTGAGATCCATACTGCCAAAGATCAAGAACTTGGGCTCCGATACCACTTATGATACGAATTCTCACTAGTGATGCGAATTCGCTATCGATACAGCGGAAGGTTTTTTGACGAGCGGAAGCTATCGACAAGAAACTGTCGGGAACTGGTGACAACAGCTCGCTACAGCAACAACACTGACGAGTGATGAAGACGGTAATTTGATATAGCAACAAGATAGGAATTTGGCCAACTGGAAAATGACTCGAAACAGGCCACCTCCAAACAGCGACACTCGAAACAGCACGCTTTGGACGGAAGCGAAGTTAAAACAGGAAACAAGTTCAAAGGATCGAACAACAATTTATGCGGAATATCGGACAAGTATACAACTGTATCGAAAAACAAACAGAATATCGAAACAAGATATAAACAGATGTTTTTATCAAATTAGACCTATAATTTGATAAAGTGATTTCTCCTCAAGACCTATTGAGAATCAATCAGATTAATACTCGAAATCGGACTTCGTATGAGAGAGTTATGATTAAAATACCAAAACTGCTACGGAGTAGTCATACGCGCGGGAATTGGTAATTTTGTCCGCTTTTCGCCTTTTTCTCTCGGACTAGTAGCAAATGTAAAATGTGTTCAAGGTTGCTTCAAGTCTCGTATTAGTCGTCTCGTCCAAAGAAGTAAGTGCATGTCGTGTAGGTGCATGTGTGTGCATGGCCGTATGCATGGTTGCATGGTCGTCTACGTCGTCTTTCTTCGGTTGGCCATGTTGATCTCGTATCAGGTTCCCTCGTTACCTAAAGGTCTCCTTTTATAGGAGAGTACAAAACAAAATATATTATCCCTGACATATTAAACTAAGGAAATAAAATGAAGTTCCCTACTTTTTAAGACAATGCAGGGCGCTACACATGGGGCTGAATTAAAAGGAAATAAACTAATACAACTTAACTATAAAGTAAATAAAGGAATCTTGAAAAAGGTCTTGGTCTTCATAATTTCTCACGTTCACTTTGAAACTTCCACATGCTGAAGTTCCATTTCCCAAGACAACACCAACATCACCTTCCTTGAAGCTTCCTCACGCCTAAGTCTAATTTCTAAGCTAGGATGGATTTTCCTTAATCATCAAGTCGACCTTCGGTTGTTCATCCTTTTTTTATAGAGTAACTCTCATTTTCAGGAAATACGACAAAGACGCCCTCATGCCATTATTTAGGCAATATCTGGGGTCCGCCCTCAAGCTTTCTGTTTTTAGCTTGATACGAATTATCCGGGGAGAGGTGGATACGTATCGGTCGGAGTATATGTAAGTGTATGATAGCGGAAGGCTTTTACGAATATGGAGTTTTTCGGATGTATTTTGTATGTGAATAATATCGGATATAACAATAAAAAATATCGAACAAGAAGATGATACGAATTACGTACGTAATGCGTATGAAATACAACGGAAGATTATTATGTCTTGACGATTATCAAAGTGTCACTCGAAAATACAAGGGGTGGCCGAACTTAAATGGATTTCGGCCGTGAGGTAGTAGTGTATACGGATTTGGATGTGTTTTATCGAACTAGACCTATAACTCGATAAAAGTAATCTCTTCCCAAGACCTATTGAGAATTGATCAAGTTAAAATCTCGAGACGCGTCGAAATAATAACCAAGGTTTTGTTGAACTCGTTCAACATATATTTCAAAGAAATACAAGGTTTTTTTTACTTTCAAGATTCAAGATGATTTACAATACAACGAGCACTACTATATATAGTAGTCTCCAAATAAGAAAATACAACAAAGCGAGAAACGAAGCTTCCTAGCAACACACCAATCGGCGAAATACTTGATGAAAATCTTCCTCAAATCTCATGCTTTGGATCGATTTTGTGGGGAAGGAGAAAATATGGTGAATCTTGGTTTTATTAGGTGATGGTGACTTGTTGAAGGTCTAAGGTGATGGTGACTTGATGAAAGTCTTTCTCAAGGTATAATATGGCCGATTTTGTGGAGAGATTGTGAGGATTTATGTGGTGATATGGTATCAAGTATTTTGGAATTACTATGGTGATCATGACATGAAGGAAAGTGACATGAAGGAGATATTTGATGAAAGTCTTCATCAAATCTTTATGCTAGGGCGATTTTTATTATGGTGGGGAAGAGAAAATATCTTCATGCATCTTGACAAATCATGAGTCCCTTTCAAGCATGATATGGCGAATTTCATGCTTTGGACCGATTCCGTCGTCGAGTTTTACGTTACTCCAATTCCGATTAACAACGTAACTCCAATCTGCGTATTCTTTTCTCCCAAGAATAATGATGCATGACCATGCGAATTTGTATCGTCGTGGATGTCGATTTTTATTGGGCTTCTTCGATTTAGATATCGTATCAAGTCTTGAAACTAGAAGAGACAAAAATCTTCATGATCTTGGACCAAATATGATGCTGTCGGTTTTGTCATTTCTGGGATCCAATGAGTCCGAATTTGGTCCTATGGTCTCATAAGATTTGTAGCTCTCTTTCTTAGCTTTCCATGGCCACTTGAATCACTGAATCGGATTTCGGACGAGAAAGTTATGGACAAAATACTAAAGCGCTCTGAAGTAAGTCGTGCGCGCGAGAATTGGTAATTTGTCCATGTATTTTGCATGAGGATTTTATGTATGCTGCGACTCAACCAAGCTTGGTCGGATAATCTTCTTTTTGTATTTGATGATGTTGACCGATTCGTATCATACCCTCTCTCTTTAAAGGGAATTGTCCTCAATTAGAACTCCTTAAATCACCAAGATAATTAACTAAAGCCTCTAAGTATTTGATCTCGAAGATGTCATGAGACGTACATGACCCAAAATCTTGAGACGATAGGTAGTGGGGCCTCCTCGAGAATCACCAACAAAATAACTATCATTATTAATAAAATAATAATAATTACTCCGAGTAATACCGATATCATGACATGAGTGGATATACGAAATGGGGCGACAGTTAACTCCACATCGGGTTCCTCCTCGAGTGGAAACACCGATTTCTTGGGTTCATCATCAAAATGGAAAACACGAATTTATTACGGTGGGAACCATAGGATTTATTACGGATTCCTCTTCATCAATTGGTTCCTCATCAAATCTTTGGCGGTCATAATCTAACCAACACTCCGTTTCAATATTCTTTGGGCTCCTCCAATAATGTCTCATCAAAAATTAATCCACTAGGCTCGTTTCGTACCGCAACAAAGTCATACGACCCACTTTGCTCCGATAGGGCAGCTCGACTCCAACCATCGTCTTCTTTGTCATCAAAAAATGCCGCAGGAAATTCTGTCATATCAAAGTCGTCAGTGACAAAGAGTTCATTTTCAATATTAGCCGTTTCAGAAAGCATAAGGCCATGATCTTGATTCGCGTTACTAAAATAATTTGGTCCGTTTTGGTCAATTTGGCCAACACAACCAACTAGCCCATGATCAAAGTAGCAAGATCTAGGTTCGTCGACTAGGGAGACACGGCTCAACTCATCTTCTTCGTTGAATTGCTCCGTTGAAAACTCTGTCTCGTCTACTTCATTGAAAATGGTGGTAGGGACATCGTCTTCGTCAAAAAAACTTATTTGGAAATTCTTCGATGAAAAAAAAATCTTTGATCAAAGATTGGCGGCGGGGCGTCGAAGGATTGGTGGTGGGGAAACAACGACTGGTGGTAAGATGTGGCTTTGAACCTTCGCTTGAAATATTTTCTGAATTTTTGCCAATCTGTAATTTTAGGCTTACGTTGTTGTGAACGAGACTGTTTCAATTTTTGCCACCAGAAGGCGGCGCTACGCGGGCGCTTTGTCACCAATAGCGGCGGTTGATCGGGGCAGCCTTGAAGTCCGAGTGCTCCTCACAAGCATGTAGCCAATCTATGCACGTATCTGAATTACTATCTCCGTGAAATTCCGGTATGCGGAATTTGGCCAAGAAATCAATATCGTTGGCATCGTCTCTGCGTCTTTCTTGCATACGTTGCTCCGGTAAGCCGTTTAGTGCGTCACGGAGTTTCATCAAGAAATCGAGCTCGGAGAAATTCATAACAAGAATCAAGAGATAGTTCTTGATACGAAATTGGACAGAAAATTTGCCAAGAAATCCGTGAAGGATGAACCAAGAAGATGATCAAAGAATCTGATCTCCACCGTTCAGACTGTAGTTCAATGAGTTGGCTTACCTTTGTCAAAATTTCGTGATGATCCAACGGTCGAATCCACGGGAAACTTTGTTTTCTTCCGACTGCGCTAATCTGCAAATGTTATGCGAAAATTCTTCTAACCGTGAAGAACAACCCAAGAAGGTTTCAACAAAAAAAAATTCGGTGAATATAGTTGATCGCCCAAGGAGATGACCTTGGGCTCGATACCACTTATGATACGAATTATCCAGGAGAGGTGGATACGTATCGGTCGGAGTATATGTAAGTGTATGATAGCGGAAGGCTTTTACGAATATGGAGTTTTCGGATGTATTTTGTATGTGAATAATATCGGACATAACAATAAAAATATCGAACAAGAAGATGATACAATTAAATGCGTAATGCGTATGAAATACAACGGAAGATTATTATGTCTTGACGATTATCAAAGTGTCACTCGAAAATACAAGGGGTGGCGAACTTAAATGGATTTCGGCCGTGAGGTAGTAGTGTATACGGATTTGGATGTGTTTTATCGAACTAGACCTATAACTCGATAAAAGTAATCTCTTCCCAAGACCTATTGAGAATTGATCAAGTTAAAATCTCGAGACGCGTCGAAATAATAACCAAGGTTTTGTTGAACTCGTTCAACATATATTTCAAAGAAATACAAGGTTTTTTTTACTTTCAAGATTCAAGATGATTTACAATACAACGAGCACTACTATATATAGTAGTCTCCAACCGTAATAAAATACAACAAAACGAGAAAACGAAGCTTCCTAGCAAAACACCAATCGGCGAAATACTTGATGAAAATCTTCCTCAAATCTCATGCTTTGGATCGATTTTGTGGGGAAGGAGAAAATATGGTGAATCTTGGTTTTATTAGGTGATGGTGACTTGTTGAAGGTCTAAGGTGATGGTGACTTGATGAAAGTCTTTCTCAAGGTATAATATGGCCGATTTTGTGGAGAGATTGTGAGGATTTATGTGGTGATATGGTATCAAGTATTTTGGAATTACTATGGTGATCATGACATGAAGGAAAGTGACATGAAGGAGATATTTGATGAAAGTCTTCATCAAATCTTTATGCTAGGGCCGATTTTTATTATGGTGGGGAAGAGAAAATATCTTCATGCATCTTGACAAATCATGAGTCCCTTTCAAGCATGATATGGCCGAATTTCATGCTTTCGGACCGATTCCGTCGTCGAGTTTTACGTTACTCCAATTCCGATTAACAACGTAACTCCAATCTGCGTATTCTTTTCTCCCAAGAATAATGATGCATGACCATGCGAATTTGTATCGTCGTGGATGTCGATTTTTATTGGGCTTCTTCGATTTAGATATCGTATCAAGTCTTGAAACTAGAAGAGACAAAAATCTTCATGATCTTGGACCAAATATGATGCTGTCGGTTTTGTCATTTCGGGATCCAATGAGTCCGAATTTGGTCCTATGGTCTCATAAGATTTGTAGCTCTCTTTCTTAGCTTTCCATGGCCACTTGAATCACACGAATCGGATTTCGGACGAAAGTTATGGACAAAATACTAAAGCGCTCTGAAGTAAATGCGCGAGAATTGGTAATTTGTCCATGTATTTTGCATGAGGATTTTATGTATGCTGCGACTCAACCAAGCTTGGTCGGATAATCTTCTTTTTGTATTTGATGATGTTGACCGATTCGTATCATACCCTCTCTCTTTAAAGGGAATTGTCCTCAATTAGAACTCCTTAAATCACCAAGATAATTAACTAAAGCCTCTAAGTATTTGATCTCGAAGATGTCATGATACGTACATGACCCAAAATCTTGAGACGATAGGTAGTGGGGCCCCCTCGAGAATCACCAACAAAATAACTATCATTATTAATAAAATAATAATAATTACTCCGAGTAATACCGATATCATGACATGAGTGGATATACGAAATGGGGCCTTGCAGTTAACTCCACATCGGGTTCCTCCTCCAGAATTGGAAACACTGATTTCTTGGGTTCATCATCAAAAATGGAAAACACAGAATTTATTACGGTGGGAACCATAGGATTTATTACGGATTCCTCTTCATCAATTGGTTCCTCATCAAATGCTGGCGGTCCGTCATAATCTAACCAACACTCCGTTTCAATATTGCTGGGCTCCTCCAATAATGTCTCATCAAAAATTAATCCACTAGGCTCGTTTCGTACCGCAACAAAGTCATACGACCCACTTTGCTCCGATAGGGCAGCTCGACTCCAACCATTGTCTTCTTTGTCATCAAAAAATGCCGCAGGAAATTCTGTCATATCAAAGTCGTCAGTGACAAAGAGTTCATTTTCAATATTAGCCGTTTCAGAAAGCATAAGGCCATGATCTTGATTCGCGTTACTAAAATAATTTGGTCCGTTTTGGTCAATTTGGCCAACACAACCAACTAGCCCATGATCAAAGTAGCAAGATCTAGGTTCGTCGACTAGGGAGACACGGCTCAACTCATCTTCTTCGTTGAATTGCTCCGTTGAAAACTCTGTCTCGTCTACTTCATTGAAAATGGTGGTAGGGACATCGTCTTCGTCAAACAAACTTATTGGAAATTCTTCGATGAAAAAAATCTTTGATCAAAGATTGGCGGCGGGCGTCGAAGGATTGGTGGTGGGAAACAACTGGTGGTAAGATGTGGCTTTGAACCTTCGCTTGAAATATTTTACGAATTTTTGCCAACTGTAATTTTAGGCTTACGTTGTTGTGAGCAGACTGTTTCAATTTTTGCCACTGGAAGGCGGCGCTACGCGGAGGCGCTTTGTCACCAGTGGCGCGGCGGTTGATCGGGCGACCTTGAAGTCCGAGTGCTCCTCACAAGCATGTAGCCAATCTATGCACGTATCTGAATTACTATCTCCGTGAAATTCCGGTATGCTGCGGAATTTGGCCAAGAAATCAATATCGTTGGCATCGTCTCTGCGTCTTTCTTGCATACGTTGCTCCGGTAAGCCGTTTAGTGCGTCACGGAGTTTCATCAAGAAATCGAGCTCGGAGAAATTCATAACAAGAATCAAGAGATAGTTCTTGATACGAAATTGGACAGAAAATTTGCCAAGAAATCCGTGAAGGATGAACCAAGAAGATGATCAAAGAATCTGATCTCCACCGTTCAGGTGTAGTTCAATGAGTTGGCTTACCTTTGTCAAAATTTCGTGATGATCCAACGGTCGAATCCACGGGAAACTTTGTTTTCTTCATTGCGCTAATCTGCAAATGTTATGCGAAAATTCTTCTAAGTGAAGAACAACCCAAGAAGGTTTCAACAAAAAAAAAAATTCGGTGAATATAGTTGATCGCCCAAGGAGATGACCTTGGGCTCGATACCACTTATGATACGAATTATCCGGGAGAGGTGGATACGTATCGGTCGGAGTATATGTAAGTGTATGATAGCGGAAGGCTTTTACGAATATGGAGATTTTCGGATGTATTTTGTATGTGAATAATATCGGACATAACAATAAAAAATATCGAACAAGAAGATGATACGAATTACGTACGTAATGCGTATGAAATACAACGGAAGATTATTATGTCTTGACGATTATCAAAGTGTCACTCGAAAATACAAGGGGTGGCCGAACTTAAATGGATTTCGGCCGTGAGGTAGTAGTGTATACGGATTTGGATGTGTTTTATCGAACTAGACCTATAACTCGATAAAAGTAATCTCTTCCCAAGACCTATTGAGAATTGATCAAGTTAAAATCTCGAGACGCGTCGAAATAATAACCAAGGTTTTGTTGAACTCGTTCAACATATATTTCAAAGAAATACAAGGTTTTTTTTACTTTCAAGATTCAAGATGATTTACAATACAACGAGCACTACTATATATAGTAGTCTCCAACCGTAAGAAAATACAACAAAACGAGAAAACGAAGCTTCCTAGCAACACACCAATCGGCCGAAATACTTGATGAAAATCTTCCTCAAATCTCATGCTTTGGATCGATTTTGTGGGGAAGGAGAAAATATGGTGAATCTTGGTTTTATTAGGTGATGGTGACTTGTTGAAGGTCTAAGGTGATGGTGACTTGATGAAAGTCTTTCTCAAGGTATAATATGGCCGATTTTGTGGAGAGATCGTGAGGATTTATGTGGTGATATGGTATCAAGTATTTTGGAATTACTATGGTGATCATGACATGAAGGAAAGTGACATGAAAGAGATATTTGATGAAAGTCTTCATCAAATCTTTATGCTAGGGCCGATTTTTATTATGGTGGGGAAGAGAAAATATCTTCATGCATCTTGACAAATCATGAGTCCCTTTCAAGCATGATATGGCCGAATTTCATGCTTTCGGACCGATTCCGTCGTCGAGTTTTACGTTACTCCAATTCCGATTAACAACGTAACTCCAATCTGCGTATTCTTTTCTCCCAAGAATAATGATGCATGACCATGCGAATTTGTATCGTCGTGGATGTCGATTTTTATTGGAGCTTCTTCGATTTAGATATCGTATCAAGTCTTGAAACTAGAAGAGACAAAAATCTTCATGATCTTGGACCAAATATGATGCTGTCGGTTTTGTCATTTCTGGGATCCAATGAGTCCGAATTTGGTCCTATGGTCTCATAAGATTTGTAGCTCTCTTTCTTAGCTTTCCATGGCCACTTGAATCACTGAATCGGATTTCGGACGAGAAAGTTATGGACAAAATACTAAAGCGCTACTGAAGTCGTAAATGCATGCGAGAATTGGTAATTTGTCCATGTATTTTGCATGAGGATTTTATGTATGCCTGCGACTCAACCAAGCTTGGTCGGATAATCTTCTTTTTTGTATTTGATGATGTTGACCGATTCGTATCATAGCTATATCTGGGCTGCCCTCAAGCAAAGCTATATCTGGGCTTAGGATTTGAACAACTGTCGGGCCTTCTTGAATCTCAAGTAGATCCACCGTTGCACTGATCACTAAACTTAGACATGATTTTCACTTCTAATTCGGGCAGCGTAAGGACAATCTTGTCTTCTTCTTTTCTTTGGACGTGAATTCTTCTAAGTTCAGGGTCTTTATTCAGTGTACTCCAAACAGTCTCAGTGTGAGGGTCTTCAAGAGAGGATTTGATCGAGGTCATACAGTAAACCTCTTGAGTAGGAACCGAGTTGTCTCCATAAGAGTTAATAACAGATAAGAAGGTAACAGGTGAGGAACGTGCATTAAGTTTATTTGGTGAGGTGGTGCTAGTGTCACTCGTTCTCAACATTTCACTCGTTTGTTCTCTCAACTTCCTAGCACGTGCACGTGTGATAGGACCAGTGGGGTCCATGACGGTTCCAACCGTTCCTAACTCTCTTGGTAGCACAACCGTGTTTGTATCAGCGAAGGTCTCGCCAAAATCCGCATCACCGTCGTAATATTCTTTCACTGTATCGAATCCAAGCAATCGAACATCAAGGGTAGAGAGTAAGGCATACCGCCTGGACAGCGCATCAGCCACCACATTGCTCTTACCGTCCTTATACTTCGATGAAAAGTAAAATGATTGCAAGAATTCCACCCACTTCGCATGCACGAGACTCAACTTATGTTGCCCATTAATATACTTTAAAGATTCATGGTCGAATGCGAGAACAAAATATTTCGGCCGAAGGTAATGACTCGATGATCAAGAGCTCTCACTATGGCATAGAACTCCTTGTCGTAAGTGCAATAGTTGAGTCGAGCTCCACTCAACTTCTCCGAAAAGTACGCAATTGGCCTTTGCCTTGAATGAGGACCGCCCAATACCAACTCCATTAGCATCACATTCCACCTCGAATGGTTGTGTAAAATCGGGTAACGCCAAGATAGGTGCTTCACATAACCTTGCCTTCAACTTTTCAAACGCTCCTTGGGCGGCTCTGCTCCACCCAAACGGGCCCTTCTTCAAACACGCAGTTATCGGACTTGTTATGGTGCTGAAATCTCGAATAAACCTCCGATAAAAGAGGCGAGACCGTGGAATGATCTAACTTCGATTACGGTTTTAGGAGTAGGCCACGACTTAATAGCTTCAATTTTCCTCGATCAACCGACACTACATCCTTGAAACAACATAGCCAGAAAAGTTATGCTCTTGACGAAACGCACACTTTTCTTTCTTTCCATCTGACCTTTGAGACCTAAGAGTCTTGTCGTAGATGTCTAAGATGCTCCTCCACCGACCATTGTAAACCAAAATATCATCGAATAAACAACCACAAATGCCGCCAAAAATGCCTTAAGTACTTCGTTCATCAAGCATGAAAGTACTCGGGGCATTCGTAAGTCCAAATGGCATGACGGTCCACTCATACAGCCCATGCTTAGTTTTGAAGGTCGTCTTCCATTCATCTCCCTCCCGCATACGAATCTGGTGATAGCCACTTCGCAAATCAATTTTAGAAAAGACCACGGATCCGTGTAATTCATCCAACATGTCATCAAGCCTCGGAATCGGAAATCGATACTTGATGGTTATATTGTTCACAACTCGACTGTCAATACACATTCGCCAAGATCCGTCTTTCTTAGGAACCAGTAATACCGGAACCCCACAAGGACTTAGACTTTCTCGAACATACCCGCGGTTCATTAGTTCTTCGATTTGGCCTTGTAATTCCTTCGTCTCCTCGGGATTACATCTATAGGCAGCTTTGTTAGGAAGCGACGCACCCGGTATGAGGTCGATCTGATGTTCAATCCCTCGAATAGGTGGCAAACCCGACGGTAATTCTTCGGGAAAAACATCCGCAAATTCGTGCAATAAGGCGTCCATCCTTTCGTTGTTCCGCACAACCATGTTACCATCATGTGTCTCCTTTAGAATCAACAAGTACATGCACTCGCCATCATTAATAGCATGTTCCACATCTCGTTCGCTAGCAAACATGGCCAGTTTTGTTTTTTCACTCCGACTAGAACTCATAGAGTGAATAGCTTGAGGTGACATTGATTTAAGCACAATCTTTTTGCCCTAATCCTGTAGTTCGTACTCATTGCTTCTTCCTCGGTGTAAAAGATCCCTATCAAACATCCATGGTCTTCCCAAAAGTACATGGCATGCATCCATTGGGAGTACGTCACATAATACGTTGTCTTCATATGAACCCATGGTTAGTCCAATCCTCACTTGTTTAGTTACCCTTATTTTGCTCCCATCATCGAGCCAATGCAAAGTGTAAGGTTTCGGGTGAGCCGTAGTGGTCAGCCCGAGTTTAGTCACCATCTCGCTGGAAGCTACGTTGGTGCAACTCCCTCCATCAACGATCAAACTACACCATTTATTCCCGATTTGATATTTTGTGTGAAATATTTGATCTCGCTGTGCCGAATCATTCGAAACAGCTTTGGCTTGTAGAGTACGCAGAACTGAAGCCGTGTCATAGTTTGGAGCATCGTACGTCTCACATTCTTCTCCTTCTTCGTCCTCCATGCTGAAATCAAATACATCACCCAGTCTCTCCTTTTCGTCCTTGACCAACAACTCGTCTCGGATCGTGACAGCTTCTCTTAGTGTTACCACTCGTTTGTAGTACTAAACTAGGCGGATATTACAGTGCCGTGAATCCCCGACTGGGACCCACCAGGCGAATGAAAATGATAAATTAAATAATATAATTGTAGTACCGAACCACATTATATTACCAAATACTCCGATGAGGAGTTTAAGTACAACACACCAGGACAATACCGAATACTAGTATATTTTATATAAAGATAAAATACACAACATTGAATGAAACGAAGTATCCAAATGAAAGTCTGCAGCGGAAATAAAAGGACAACAACATGAATAACTGAAAGATCGGGGGCCCCTACTAGTATCACTGGGACTCCTCGACGTCAACATGCTATTCCCGTGCTTTTGCCTTGCCATGACCTGAAAAACAAAATCCCCAGCCGGGGTCAGTTACACAGAACAACAATCCTCAAGGGTTGAAAATACACAATCATGATATATCCGAAATTATGAAATATCCTAGTGATGAATTACTTTGAAGAGGAGCATCATAGTACCCCCGTAGTATTCTGTGCAAGTGTACAAGACGAATGACCGGACACACCCGTCCTTGTACCTAATTAGTCTCACGGAGTTAAGCTTTACCGTGTGCGGTCGATGTATCGGTGAACCCAGTACATGACCATCGTGTGCTCGACTAAAAATTCCACACATCCGCACCCGGCCACGCAATATGAACCCAGAAGATTATATGAACGAGAATGAGCACAATGAATATCAATGAATAATAATTCGACAAGTTCAAGAATGACTCACCGAAATGGAAATAACAGTGAAGTGATTGATAACTCAATGAAATGATTGGAACCGTCGTTCCTCGTGAATGAAGTGATTATTCGGCAATTACCAATCTCAATATGGTTAATACAATGATGAATGAATTATGATTATGAATGAACAACAACAAAAGGAATGAATACCCTTATAACCGAGTAAGAATTAACTTACACAACCGGTGAAGAATGTCCGTCCACGAACAATGTCCTAAAAGAAAAGTCGGTCGCTCGAACAACCTTGAATAACACAATTACAAATAATTTGATCAATACACGCATCAAACACGATTATAACCAACTCAAACGTCGATACTACATTATCCAAACTCGTAGGTGCACTCTAACGAATACGTTGAAAATATCCTTCCCGTTGGTTACAACCAAAACCCAAATTATCGTAACCAACTATCAAATGATTGATTCAAACCATCAAAACAATATCAATGGCATCAATAATCCAATAAGAATCCATAATTCAAGATTACAACAATATCAATCGGAAATCCCCAAATTAACCGAAGTCAACCCCAAGGGTTCTTGAAATAAATCCCCAAAATAGCCATTAAATCCATAGGAATATATTTATCCAAGGTAGATAATCCATATCTAACATATTCCAACAACAATCCTGATACGAATTACGTAAGTAATACGTATAAAACACAACGGAAGGTTAACAAGTAACAAAGTATCACTCGAATTTTGTTAAGGGTGGCCGAAAGTTGATGGTGTTTCGGCCGTGAAGTAGTGTGATGTACGGAGTTTGGCGTGTTTTATCGAACTAGACCTATAACTCGATAAAAGGGTAATCTCTTCCCAAGACCTTTTGAGAATTGATCAAAGTTAAAATCTCGAAACTCGTCGAAACAATAACTTAAGGTTTGTCGAACTCGTTCAACGTATATTTCAAAGGAAATACAAAGTTTATTATGATTCTCGATGATTTTCAAGTACAACGAACACTACTATATATAGTAGTTTACAACCGAAACGAAAATACAACAAAGCGAAAAAAGGAAACTTCCTAACAACACCTAATCGGCGAAAATCACAAAGAGATACCAAGCAATCTTGGTCTTTATTTCATGATGGTGACATGAGATATTCTTGATGAAAATCTTCACAAATCTTTCCTTTTGCAAGCTTCCAATTCGGCCGATCCCTACAAGATATGGGAGATAATGACATGAAGAAGAAAGTCTTCCCTCTATCTTCATGCTTCGGCCGTATGTGTACATGGTGGGGAAGGAGAAGATAACTTCATTATCTTGTCAAGATATGAAGTCAAAACATGTCCCTTTCAAGCATGATATGGCCGATCCATCATGCTTTCGGACCGATCCGTCGTCGAATTCTACGTTACTCGATTCCGATTAACAACGTAACTCCAATCCGTTTAACATTTTCTCCTAAGTATAATGATGCATGGCCATGCGAATTTGCATCATCATGGATGTCGATTTTTATCGGAGTTTCTTCGACTGGAATATTAGATATCGTATCATTCCCTCCGTCTTTGAAAGGAATTGACCTCAATTCCGCAATGCCATCGTCGTCAAGATAAGGTGAGAGATCACCTACGTTGAATGTCGCGTGTACTCCGTATTCGCCGGAAGTTCGACTTTGTATGCGTTGTCGTTCACTTTTTCCACAATCTTGTACGGACCTTCGGCTCTCGGCATCAATTTGTTCTTCCGTTTGCTCGGGAATCTTTCTTTTCTCAAATGTATCCAAACTAAGTCGCCAACATCGAATAATCTCGCTTTTTTATTTTTGTTCGACTTCCGTTTGTACATTTCATTCACTTCTTTAATCCGTTCCGTATCTTTTCGTGTAACTTCATCATTGACTTGAGTTTTGCTTCGGCGTCTTTGTGAACCAATTCGTTGCTCGGCAAGGGAATCAAGTCCAATGGCAAGTGCGGATTTAATCCGTATACCACTTCGAAAGGTGAATGGGCCGTGGCATAACCGGGTGATTGATTGTAAGCGAATTCCGCATGCGCAAGTTTAACGTCCCAATCTTTACGAGTTTTATTTACCAACCCTCGTAATAATGCTCCCAAGGTTCGATTAGTTACCTCGGTCTGTCAAGTCGGTTTGCGGGTGATGTGAAGTCTTGAATAGGAGTTTAGTACCTACTTTCCTCCATAAAGTATTCGAAGTAACTCGAAATTTGGAATCTCGATCCGACACGATAGTTTTGGAACTCCGTGTAAACGAACTATCTCCGGAAGTACAAGTCCGCCACATTGCTTGCATCATCGGTTTTGTGGCACGCGACAAAGTGAGCCATTTTCGAAAAAGCGGTCGGCGACCACCATGATCGAGTCCTTGCCTCGTTGAGTACGAGGTAAAGCCACAATAAAATCCATCGAGACATCCTCCCACGGTCGTATCGGCAGCGGCATGTATGTACTCGACTTGAACGAACTTTTCATCATATGACAAGTTACGCATTTGCTCACGATTGTGCTGACGTCACCATACATCTTCGGCCAAAAGAAATGTTCTTTTAGCACCTCTGATCCTTGGTCGAGCCAAGTGACCGGCTAGTCCTCCTCGTGCGCCTCCGAACCAAAGAATTCCCGAATTGTATGTCTCGGCACACATAATTTATTCCCCTTGAAGAGAAAGTCATCCTCAGAAACAAATTCCTCAGACGGGCCGTTTTACAACGGTTAAAAATTTCCCGAAGTCCAAATCGTCGTTGTAGTGATCTTTCAAAGTCTCGAACCCCAACAAACGAACATCTAGCATCGACAGTAAGGCATACCGTCTCGATAGTGCATCCGCCACTACATTACTCTTCCCGTCTTTGTACTTGGATGAAAAGTGAAAAGATTGTAAAAATTCCACCCATTTTGCATGTCTCGGACTTAGCTTACTCTGTCCGTTGATGTATTTCAACGACTCGTGATCCGAATGCAGCACGAAATGTTTCGAACGCAGATAATGACTCCAATGATCGAGTGCTCTTACGATAGCATAGAACTCCTTGTCGTAAGTACAATAATTCACTCGGGCGCCACTTAACTTCTCCGAAAAATAGGCAATGGGACGGCCTCTTTGAATAAGCACTGCCCCGATTCCAACTCCGCTAGCGTCGCACTCTACCTCAAACGGTTGTGAAAAATCGGGTAACGTCAAAATCGGCGCTTCACATAATTTTCCCTTTAAGTTTTCAAAAGCCTTTTGGGCCGTTTCGTTCCAAGCAAAGGTTCCTTTCGGACACTCGTGATCGGATGGATATAGTGCTAAAGTCCCGTATGAATCGTCGAAAAAGAAGCGAGGCCATGAAATGACCGTACCTCCGTGATTGTCTTTGGGGTCGGCCACGACTTGATTGCCGCAATCTTCTCTTGGTCGACCGAAACTCCGTCTTTCGAAACAACATAGCCGAGAAAGACAAGACTCTCGACTAGGAAAGTACACTTTTCCCGTTTTCCATAAAGCTTTTGTTCCCTTAATGTCTCAAACACGTACCGCAAATGTTCGAGATGTTCTTCTACGGACCGACTGTAGATCAAAATGTCGTCTAAGTACACGACAACAAACTTTCCCAAGAAAGGTTTAAGAACCTCGTTCATCAACCTCATAAAGGTGCTCGGGCGTTGGTGAGGCGAATGGCATCACAACCCATTCGTAAAGTCCATTCTTCGTCTTAAACGCCGTTTTCCATTCGTCTCCCTCTCGCATGCGGATTTGATGGTATCCGCTCCGTAAATCAACTTTGGAAAATATAACCGAGCCATGTAACTCGTCCAGCATGTCGTCTAGTCTCGGGATGGGAAACCGATACTTGACGGTGATGTTATTCACGGCTCATCACAATACACATCCGCCATGTTCCGTCTTTTTTGGTACGAGCGTAACCGGAATCGCACACGGACTTAAACTTTCTCGACATATCCGTGATTCATGAGTTCATCAATTTGACGTTGTAGTTCTTTTGTTTCTTCGGATTACAACGATACGCTTTGTTTGGTAATGGAGCTCCGGTATAAGATCAATCGGTGTTCAATCCCGGATAGGTGGTAATCCTACCGCAAGTCTTCGAAATACGTCCAAAACTCGTGTAATAGTGCATCTATCTCCTCCTCATTTTGCGATTTGGTGGCAAGATTTGGACCTCCTTGATCATCATCAAATAAACACGTTCGCCATCGTCAATGGCGTGTTCGACTTCTTTCTCGTTTGCAAACATCGTAAGTTTCGGCCCTTCGACTTTTTCGAACTCATCGTCCAGGATAGCTTGAGGTGACATAGGTTTAAGGACAATTTTTTTACCTTTGTCACGTAGCTCATACTCATTACTCCTCCCTCGGTGTAGTACGTCCCGATCAAATAACCAAGGTCTTCCTAATAACACGTGACATGCGTCCATCGGTAATACATCGCATGTAATATCATCGCCATACGAACCCATGGTGAGTCCGACCTTCACTTGTCTTGAAACCTTCACTTTGTTCCCATCATCGAGCCAATGGAGTGCATACGGCTTGGGATGGGCCGTGGTGATCAAACCGAGTTTTGAAACCATCTCGCTTGATGCCACGTTTGTACAACTTCCACCGTCAATGATCAAGCTACACCATTTATCTCCGACACGACACTTCGTGTGGAAGATTTGGTCCCGTTGTTCTTCGTCACTTGGGGCGGCCTTCGTTTGCAACATGCGAAGGACAAGGTTCGTGTCATAGTTCGGGGCATCGTATGCCTCGCATTCTTCTTCTTCGTCAGCTTCTAAGTTAAAAACGTCTCCAACTCTTTCTTCTTCGGCTAATAATTCCTCTCGGGCGGCTATGGCTTCTCGTAACGTCACAATCCTCCGATTCGGACAAGCACTTTGATAGTGTCCAAATCCTTGACATTTGAAACATCGGACTTTAGATAGGCTCGTTTCTTTTGGAGTGGTAGGGGTTTTTGGAATGGTAGTGTGGTGGCTTGTGGTGACAGGTTTTGGAAACGAGCTAGAACTCGCGCCAAAGTTGGTATTTCCGTATTTAGGTGGGAATTCGGGTTTAGAGAGTTTGGTTTTGTTTTGATTTTCTAACTTTATGCAAAGTCCGCATAAAGTATCGAAGTCAGAATAGGGGTAGAGTTCCACGGAATTAGCAATGTTTGTTCAAACCTCGTAGGAAACGGGACATGCGCAATTCTTCGCTTTCTTCAAGTTCTCCCATCAAGGATAAGTTTTCAAACTCCTCGATGTACTCCTCGACACTTAACTTTCCTTGCGTGAGGTCAGAAATTTTTCGGTACAGACTTAGCTTGTGTGTAGCGGAACATATCTTTTCGTAGTTTCCTTTTAGGGAATCCCACGAACGTATCTTCTCTTTTAAAGCACGACTTCTTTGCGTCTTCATTCGCTCAAACCAAAGGGAAGCTCCCTTTCCAAGTTTGAGAATCGCGTACTTGCAACGTACCTCGTCATTGAGCTCCTTGAACTCAAACATTCGTTCAATTTTTCTTTCCCACTCCAAATAAACCTCAGGATCGGTGCCGCCTACGAACTCCGGAAGTTCGCTGGTCTTGTATTCATCCGCATGTCGTGGTGCATGCATGGTGTCATGTCCTCGTCGTGCATGGATTCTGGGCTCCGGCAAGCCACGAAGAACGTCACGTAGTTGTGCTACTTCTTCATCGGTGAATGCCATCTTCTTCAGTGATGTCGATGAACTGTGAGACAAGTGTCTCTGATACCACTTATGATACGAATTACGTAAGTAATACGTATAAAACACAACGGAAGGTTAACAAGTAACAAAGTATCACTCGAATTTTGTTAAGGGTGGCCGAAAGTTGATGGTGTTTCGGCCGTGAAGTAGTGTGATGTACGGAGTTTGGCATGTTTTATCGAACTAGACCTATAACTCGATAAAAGGGTAATCTCTTCCCAAGACCTTTTGAGAATTGATCAAAGTTAAAATCTGGAAACTCGTCAAACAATAACTTAAGGTTTGTCGAACTCGTCAACGTATATTTCAAAGGAAATACAAAGTTTATTATGATTCTCGATGATTTTCAAGTACAACGAACACTACTATATATAGTAGTTTACAACCGAACGAAAATACAACAAAACGAAAAAGGAAACTTCCTAACAACACCTAATCGGCCGAAAATCACAAAGAGATACCAAGCAATCTTGGTCTTTATTTCATGATGGTGACATGAGATATTCTTGATGAAAATCTTCACAAATCTTTCCTTTTTGCAAGCTTCCAATTCGGCCGATCCCTACAAGATATGGGAGATAATGACATGAAGAAGAAAGTCTTCCCTCTATCTTCATGCTTCGGCCGTATGTGTACATGGTGGGGAAGGAGAAGATAACTTCATTATCTTGTCAAGATATGAAGTCAAAACATGTCCCTTTCAAGCATGATATGGCCGATCCATCATGCTTTCGGACCGATCCCGTCGTCGAATTCTACGTTACTCCGATTCCGATTAACAACGTAACTCCAATCCGTTTAACATTTTCTCCTAAGTATAATGATGCATGGCCATGCGAATTTGCATCATCATGGATGTCGATTTTTATCGGAGTTTCTTCGACTGGAATATTAGATATCGTATCAAATCCAAGCTTATACGACGAAATCGGAAGGAAAACCCCAAAAATTCGAAATTCTAGATCCAAGAGATTTATACCTTTGATTTGATATTTTGGAGATGATGAAGTGATAATTAATCCAACTCAAAGACTTGAAGATGATGATTGTTGATTACACCTCGAAGAATACTCTTTAAATTGCTCCAAATCGCCCGGAACCGATGAGAGAATGTGAAGAAATGACAAATGCCGAAAACTGGGCTAACTGTCCAATTTATAGTGATTCCAGCTTAGCGCGCGCTAGCCCCTATGCTTAGCATGCGCTAACGGGTGTTTTGGCTAATCCAGTACCCACTGTCCGTCAACGGTAGCGCGCGCTACGTACCTTTGGTAGCGTGCACTACGGATGTACAATTGGCGTGCGCTAACCCCAAATGTTAGCGTGCGCTAACGAATTATCTGATGCCCAGTACTAGAGTCCAGAAACCTTCTGTCCTCTGATCTGATCTCGGTAGCGTGCGCTACATCCAACAATTAGCGTGTGCTACTACACCGTTTGCGTACGCTAAAACCACTCACAGCGTGCGCTATGAATTAATTCAATTCAGTCCAGTAACCACTGGACTCAACTTGATCTGACCTTAGCGCGCGCTACACCGACTGTATAACGTGCGCTACTCCGGATCACTAGCGCGCGCTACTTACCATTCGTAGCGTGCGCTACCTACAATCCCAACTGCAGTCCAGTGCCTTCTGGACTGCCTGCTCAACTACACTAGCATGCGCTAGTGTTGAGAGGTGGCGTGCGCTACCCGTACTCAATTAGTGCACGCTAAAGAGAGTACGTAGCGTGCGCTACTCCTCACACACAGCACACTATGAATATGACAATGGTGATAACACGACACGAAACTCCATCTAGATTGATGATGAATGACGACTGATACTCGATACGATTACTCTGAACGATGAATACGATGATTGAATATGAGTGACAAGTGATCATTAATGAGTGAAAATTACTGAGTGACAATTACTGAATGATAAATACTGAATAATGACTTAATTACAATCGGGTATTACATACACCCCCCTTAAAAGAGTTTCGTCCCCGAAACTAAGGGTCAAACAACTCGGGATAACTCTCCCGCATACTATCCTCGGTTTCCCAAGTAGCCTTTTCGACTCCGTGTCTAGACCACTGAATTTAATCAAAGGAATCGTCTTGTTCCTCAACTGTTTGATTCGCCGATCTAAAACTCTTATAGGACGTTCCTCATATGAATGATCATCGGCGATCTCGATTTCGCCAAACTGAAGTATGTGACTCGGGTCGGCAACATACTTCCATAACTGAGATACGTGAAACACAATATGAATTCGGCTCAATGCCGGAGGTAAGGTCAATCGATAAGCTAGCTCGCCTACTTGATCCAAAATCTCAAACGGTCCAATGAATCTCGGACTCAACTTTCCCCTCTTCCCAAAACGAAAGATACCACGACTCGGGGATACCTTAACCAAAACATGGTCACTTGTCTTGAACTCTAATGGTCGACGATGATTATCTGCATAAGATTTCTGTCGACCTTGAGCGGTCAACAAACGACTCCTGATCAAAGCTACCTTCTCACGGGCGGCTATAAGCATATCGGGCTCGGTGCCGATTGATTCTGATAAGTTATCCCAACACAAAGGAGGTCGAAAACGACGACCGTACAAGGCCTCGTAAGGTGCCATCTTAATCGAAGAATGCCAACTATTATTGTACGTGAACTCGATCAACGGTAGTTGGGCTTCCTAATCATCTTTCCAATCGATGACACATGCCCTCAACATGTCCTCCAAAGTCTCAATAGTCCTCTCTGATTGTCCGTCAGACTGAGGATGAAAAGCTGTACTGAGATTAAGCTGAGTTCCCATAGCACGATGAACTGATTTCCAAAAATGAGACACGAATCGTCCGTCACGATCGGAAACGATACTTTTAGGAGTACCGTGCAATCTCACTATCTCTTTGATAAACAACTGGGCAAGTCTCTCGGGACCCCACGTATCCTTAATCTCAAGGAAATGAGCCGATTTAATTAAGCGATCCACAATTACCCAGATTGTACTCATGCCACGACGACTCGTCGGCAAACTCGTGATGAAGTCCATAGAAATATCCTCCCACTTCCACTCTGGAATAAGGAGAGGTTCCAGCATGCCCGATGGTCGCTGATGTTCTATCTTGACTTGCTGACATGTTAAGCATCTCAAAACAAATTCCGCGACTTCTCGCTTCATATTACTCCACCAGTAATTTTGTTTCAAGTCTTTATACATCTTGCTAGACCCCGGATGAACGGAATAAGGGGTAGCATGAGCTTCTCTCAAAATCGAGTTCTTCAACTCGTCATTCACCGGTACGCACAATTGATTCTTAAAACGCAAAAGTCCATCCTCGTGGACCGCAAAGCCAGGGGCTTTCCCCTGAGCCACATCCTCACGGATGCGCATCAATGATGGGACTGAACCCTGATTCTCTCTGATTGCCTCCTCAAGTGACGATGAAATCTCTAACATACAAAGCTGTCCCTGAACTCGCTGAAGCCAGACCTCGATCTCGGGTCTAAGGAATTCCTGCTGAAGCTCCTTCTGAACTGTTAAACGAGCAAGCATCTACTCCTGAACGGACTTATGACTCAAGGCATCGGCGACAACATTCGCCTTGCCCGGATGGTAAAGGATCTCGATATCATAATCTTTGATTAGTTCCAACCACCGCCTCTATCGCATATTTAACCCCTTCTGAGTAAATATATACTTCAAACTCTTGTGATCGGTGAAAATCTGACAGGTGACGCCATAAAGGTAATGACGCCAGATTTTCAAAGCGAACACCACGGCTGCTAGCTCCAGGTCGTGGGTCGGATAATTAACCTCGTAAGGTCTCAATTGCCGTGAAGCATAGGCAATAACCTTTCCATTCTGCATGAGCACACATCCAAGACCCTGTCCGGACACATCACTATAAACCACAAATCCTTCCGCCCCCCGCGGCAAGGAAAGTACAGATGCTGACATTAACCGGCTCTTGAGTTCCTCAAAACTCTGTTGACACGCGTCGGACCACGTGTATTTCTTATCCTTTCGCAAAAGGTTCGTCAAGGGTTGAGCGATTCTAGAAAATCCCTCCACAAATCGCCGATAATAACCCGCTAATCCAAGGAAACTTCGGATTTCCTTAACATTCTTCGGAGGTAGCCAATCTCGAACAGCCTCCGTCTTCTGAGGATCAACCCGAACTCCGTCTGATGAAATTACGTGTCCAAGAAAAGTCACTTCGGACATCCAGAACTCACATTTGGAAAACTTCCCATAAAGTTGCTCTCGTCTCAACACGTCGAGAACCTGATGAAGGTGAACCTCGTGCTCCTCTCGGTCACGAGAATAAATCAAAATGTCATCAATGAAGACAACAACAAACTGATCCAAAAGGTCGATGAAAACCCGATTTATTAACTCCATGAATACCGCAGGGGTATTAGTTAACCCAAACGGCATTACCACGGACTCATAATGACCATAGCGTGTACGAAATGCTGTCCTCGCAATATCCGACTCTCGAATCCGCAATTGATGATATCCAGATCTTAAGTCGATCTTGGAAAATACTGAAGCTCCCTGAAGTTGATCTAAAAGATCATCAATACGGGGTAAGGGATACTTATTCTTGATCGCCACCCTATTCGACTCCCGATAATTAATACGCAAACGGAATGAACCATCCTTCTTCTTGATAAACAGCACTGGTGCTCCCCACGGGGACGCACTCGATCGGGGATAACCTTTCTCGAACAATTCCTCAAGTTGAATCTTCAACTCCTGCATTTCGGTCGGGGCCATCCGGTATGGTGCCTTCGATAATGGGGACGTACCGGGCTCCAACTCACTCGTGAAATCCACAACTCTATGTGAAGGCAACCAGGTAACTCTTCTGGGAATACATCGTCAATCGATGACAATGATACCACGAATGATTGAACATTTCGATTGCCCTAGAACGGTCAATCGATGAAAATGATATAATGAATGATTGAACAACTCGATTGCCTTAAAGCGACCCGATCGATGAAAATGATACAATGAATGATTGAACAACTCGATTGCCTTAGAACGACCAATCGATGAAAATGATACAATAAATGATTGAACAACTCGATTGCCTTAGAACGGCCAATCGATGAAAATGATACAATGAATGATTGAACAACTCGATTGCCTTAGAACAGCCAATCGATGAAAATGATACAATGAATGATCGAACAACTCGATTGAGGAATTTCTCTGCTTCCATCATAATAATAATTCTTCTGGAACAACGGGGATTACCTCCCTGAAGCACACATTCGACAACCAACGACGAAAAGATAGTGACCAAATGCTTACACAACTAAGCATAGTATCAAGACGATCCATCCATCTAATACCCAATATTACAACATCATTAGATAAATTAACCACGATTAGGTCCACCAACCAATCGCGGTCATTAAGCTTACTTCGGTATGATTTCCGAAAATTCTTCCATCGCCAGGTAGACCGATGGTATGAGGTCCACAAGCAATATGACTATCCCAAAATAAGTCTATTCAAACATGATTCGAAAACGAATGAATGCGGTGTACCAGTATCAAAAGGTACACACAGGTGGAAATAAAATTACGAGTATACCTGAGATCATTCGGGCCACCGGATCGTCGATCCTCTTCATCACATGAATCCGGGACTTGCCGGCCCCCGAACCGGACGCTCCGTCGATAAATATGAGCTCCAACTTTATTTGCTTCCATTGTCTTAAACGACCTTGACAGAGCAGTCTAATTACGAATCGCCGATTGCTTCGGGGCCTAAGATGCCGCGAGCCGACTTGGAGTCCTTTCGGCAAAAATGGGCCTTATGCCCAAAATTCCCACAATTATGGCACGTGATGGACGGTTTGAGACACTTAGTCTCAGAATGACCGGCTCCACGGTTGAAACAGGTGATGGCCGAATCGCCACTCGGGATCGAGATCCCGCACGATTATGCGCTGTAGGAGGTCGCTTAGAAACGAAAGGACTCACGCGAGGCTTCTTGAAGGTTAGCCGACCGCCTTCGGATTGATTACGCTTCGTTGATTTCTTCGACAGAGATGAAGGTTGTTGCTCAAAGAATTTCCTTAGCAGGAGGCTCATACGGAGAGTTCTCTCGATTAATCCGGCGCAGTGGCGCAATGATGATTGAGCAATTGCATATGGGTCATCATGACTGCATAAAAGTGAGTGGATCAACCCGCACATCTTCCGATCGAGCCGAGTCCTGGGTACGATTTCCCGACAATGAATGATTATTTCCGGGTTTCGGCCCATACCGCGGCCTCTCCCGTGCATCCCTAACACTCTCTCCATCTTTGAAGTAGGAATGTCGCATAATGATTATATTTCTGCATGAATATCACGTTATGATTATGTCATGAGATGATGAAAATGAGCATACATGCTCTAACTTAGTGATTACATGAATGATTTATCAAGTGACATGATTATCTGATGAAATTCTTGAAATGATTATCTTGAACAATTTAACAAGATTAATAATATAATCATCCAGATCTACAACTGAGTAATGAAATGAATTGAGTAGTTAATGAGTTAACATGATCGTCCTGATCATAATGAATGATGATGCTTGAGGATTGTTAATTGATGAATGATGAATGAATGACTATTGCCAGAAATTATACCATGGCGTTAGAAATCTTACAGTTCTTTCGGTCTGATTGGCTCAGCATTTGCACAGGTCACACGTGATGCGAAAGTCCAATGATACTAGTCTGATGACGATGATTTCAAATGAGACATGACTTGGAAGGTAGTATTCAAAACCACGCTCCGATACCAACTCCGTAACACCCCAAACTAGGCGGATATTATAGTGCCGTGAATCCCCGACTGGGACCCACCAGGCGAATGAAAATGATGAATTAAATAATATAATTGTAGTACCGAACCACATTATATTACCAAATACTCCGATGAGGAGTTTAAGTACAACACACCAGGACAATACCGAATACTAGTATATTTTATATGAAGATAAAATACACAACACTGAATGAAACAAAGTATCCAAATGAAAGTCTGCAGCGGAAATTAAAGGACAACAACATGAATAACTGAAAGATCGGGGGCCCCTACTAGTATCACTGGGACTCCTCGACGTCAACATACTATTCCCGTGCTTTTGCCTTGCCATGACCTGAAAAACAAAATCCCCAGCCGGGGTCAGTTACACAGAACAACAATCCTCAAGGGTTGAAAATACACAATCATGATATATCCGAAATTATGAAATATCCTAGTAATGAATTACGTTGAAGAGGAGCATCATAGTACCCCCGTAGTATTCTGTGCAAGTGTACAAGACGAATGACCGGACACACCCGTCCTTGTACCTAATTAGTCTCACGGAGTTAAGCTTTACCGTGTGCACGGTCCAATGTATCGGTGAACCCAGTACATGACCATCGTGTGCTCGACTAAAAATTCCACACATCCGCACCCGGCCATGCAATATGAACCCAGAAGGTTATATGAACGAGAATGACCACAATGAATATCAATGAATAATAATTCGATAAGTTCAAGAATGACTCACCGAAATGGAAATAACAGTGAAGTGATTGATAACTCAATGAAATGATTGGAACCGTCGTTCCTCGTGAATGAAGTGATTATTCGGCAATTACAAATCTCAATATGGTTAATACAATGATGAATGAATTATGATTATGAAAGAACAAAAACAAAAGGAATGAATACCCTTGTAACCGAGTAAGAATTAACTTACACAACCAATGAAGAATGTCCGTCCATGAACAACGTCCTAAAAGAAAAGTCGGTCGCTCGAACAACCTTGAATAACACAATTACAAATAATTTGATCAATACACACATCAAATACGATTATAACCAACTCAAACGTCGATACAACAATATCCAAACTCGTAGGTGCACTCTAACGAATACGTTGAAAATATCCTTCCCGTTGGTTACAACCAAAACCCAAATTATCGAAACCAACTATCAAATGATTGATTCAAACCATCAAAACAATATCAATGGCATCAATAATCTAATAGGAATCCATAATTCAAGATTACAACAATATCAATCGGAAATCCCCAAATTAACTGAAGTCAACCCCAAGGGTTCTTGAAATAAATCCCCAAAATAGCCATTAAATCCATAGGAATATATTTATCCAAGGTAGATAATCCATATATAACATATTCCAACAACAATCCAAGCTTATACGACGAAATCGGAAGGAAAACCCCAAAAATCCGAAATTCTAGATCCAAGAGATTAATACCTTTGATTTGATGTTTTAGAGATGATGAAGTGATGATTAATCCAACTCAAAGACTTGAAGATGATGATTGATGATTACATCTCGAAGAATACTCTTCAAATCGCTCCAAATCGCCCGGAACCGATGAGAGAATGTGAAGAAATGACAAATGCCGAAAACTGAGCTAACTGTCCAATTTATAGTGATTCCAGCTTAGCGCGCGCTAGCCCCTATGCTTAGCGTGCGCCAACGGGTGTTTTGGGTAATCCAGTACCCACTGTCCGTCAACGATAGCGCGCGCTACGTACCTTTGGTAGCGTGCGCTACGGATGTACAATTGGCGTGCGCTAACCCCAAATGTTAGCGTGCGCTAACGAATTATCTGATTCCCAGTACTGGAGTCCAGAAACCTTCTGTCCTCTGATCTGATCTCGGTAGCGTGTGCTACATCCAACAATTAGCGTGCACTACTACACCGTTTGCGTACGCTAAAACCACTCGCAGCATGCGCTATGAATTAATTCAATTCAGTCCAGTAACCACTGGACTCAACCTGATCCGACCTTAGTGCGCGCTACACCGACTGTATAGCGTGCGCTACTCCGGATCACTAGCGCGCGCTACTTACCATTCGTAGCGTGCGCTACCTACAATCCCAACTACAGTCCAGTGCCTTCTGGACTGCCTGCTCAACTACACTAGCGTGCGCTAGTGTTGAGAGGTGGCGTGCGCTACCCGTACTCAATTAGCACACGCTAAAGAGAGTACGTAGCGTGCGCTACTCCTCACACACAGCACACTATGAATATGACAACGGTGATAAACACGACACGAAAATCCGTCTAGATTGATGATGAATGACGACTGATACTCGATACGATTACTCTGAACGATGAATACGATGATTGAATATGAGTGACAAGTGATCATTAATGAGTCAAAATTACTGAGTGACAATTACTGAATGATAAATACTGAATAATGACTGAATTACAACCGGGTATTACAGTCTAATCCTCACTTGTTTAGTTACCCTTATTTTGCTCCCATCATCGAGCCAATGCAAAGTGTAAGGTTTCGGGTGAGCCGTAGTGGTCAGCCCGAGTTTAGTCACCATCTCGCTGGAAGCTACGTTGGTGCAACTCCCTCCATCAACGATCAAACTACACCATTTATTCCCGATTTGACATTTTGTGTGAAATATTTGATCCTGCTGTGCCGAATCATTCGAAACAGCTTTGGCTTGTAGAGTACGCAGAACTAAAGCCGTGTCATAGTTTGGAGCATCGTATGTCTCACATTCTTCTCCTTCTTCGTCCTCCATGCTGAAATCAAATACATCACCCAGTCTCTCCTTTTCGTCCTCGACCAACAACTCGTCTCGGATCGTGACAGCTTCTCTTAGTGTTACCACTCGTTTGTTCGGACACGTATTTTGATAATGTCCGAACCTTTGACATTTGAAACATCTTACTTTAGCCAAACTCGTCTCCTTCAGTACGTAGGGGTTCTTAGGAATCGCGACAGGGACCGGGGTCGGTACAGTTGCCTTAGTAGTTGAACTAGAACCGACACTTGGGTTTCCAAATTTGGCTAGAAACTCGGGTTTATACAACTTCGTCCTGTTTTGAGCTTCCAACTTCACACATAGCCCACATAATGTATCTATGTCCTCGTATGGATATAATTCCACCGAGTTAGTTATGCTTCGGTTTAAGCCACGCAACAATCGCGACATCTTCTGCTCCTCATTCTCCTCTATTTCTCCCATTAAGGTTAGATTCTCAAACTCCTCAATGTATTCACTGACACTCAACTTTCCTTGCATGAGATCTGCAATCTTTCTATACAAGGACAACCGGTGTGATGTTGCTACATATCTTTTACGAAGTTTTCTTTTTAACGAATCCCACGAACGGATCTTATCTTTCCCCACACGAGCTCTCCGCGTTTTTACTCCTTCGTACCAAAGTGAAGCTCCTTTCCCCGACTTGAGAATTGCATACTTACACCTTTTCTCATCGTCAAGGTCTTTAAACTCGAACATACGATCAATTTTTCGTTCCCATTCCAGGTAAACTTCAGGGTCTGTCCCTCCAACGAACTCCGGAAGCTCGTTCACCTTGAACTCTTCGACATGGCGTGAGGGTCATTCATAGGTTGCCAATGCTGGTCGCGTTGTTCTGGTACGTCATGCAATGCATCGCGAAGTTTTGCCAAGAAATCAGCGTCGTTGAGATCCATAATGTCAAAGATCAAGAACTTGGTCTCCGATGCCACTTATGATGCGAATTCTCACTTGTGATGCGAATTCTCTATCGGTACAGCGGAATGCTGTTTTGACGAGCGGAAGCAATCAGCAAGGAACTGTCAGGAACTGATAACAACAGTTCGCTACAGCAATAATACTGGCGAGCAGTATGCGTGCGCGATGAAGACGGCGAATCGATACAGCAACAAGACAGGAACTTTGACAAATGTAGAGGACTTGATATAGGCCACCTCCAAACAGCGACACTCGAAACAGCACGTTTCAGTTGAATGCGAATTGAAAATAGGAAACAAGTTCGAAGAATCGAACAACACTAGATGCGAACTACCGAACAAGTATGGAACAGTATCGAAAACAAACAGAATATCGAAACAGGACAGAAACCGTTTGTTTTATCGAACTAGACCTATAATTCGATAAAGTGATTTCTCCTCAAGACCTATTGAGAATCAATCAGATTAATACTCGAAAACGCGTCAAATAAAAATCAAGTTTTGATGAAAAGTATTCACCAGGGAAAACACGAAGTGTATTCTTATTTCTTCAACATTCAAAATCAATCCCTTATTACAACTTGATACGAATTACGTATTAGGTTGGACGTAAATTCGCCGGGAAATGCAGCGGAAATATTTTGTTACCTCACTGATACGAATCGGTCAACATCATCAAATACAAATTACCAATTCTCGCGCGCACGACGACTTCGTAGCAGTTTTAGTATTTTGCCCATAACTTTCTCGTCCGAAATCCGATTCAGGTGATTCAAGTGGCCATGGAAAGCTAAGAAAGAGAGCTACAAATCTTATGAAGACCATAGGACCAAATTCGGACCCATTGTATCTCGGAAATGACAAAACCGACAGCATCATATTTGGTCCAAGATAATGAAGATATTCTTTCCTTCCCCACCTCACTAAAAAACGATCCAAGCTTGAGATTTGATGAAGACTTTCATCAAATGTCTTCTTCATGTCATCTTACATCAAGTCACCATCACCTAATAAAACCAAGGTTCATCATATTTTCCTTCCCCACAAAATCGGCCATATCATACTTGAAAGGGACCCTTTGTCTTCATATCTTTCACAAGATAAGTGAAGATCACCTCCTTCCCCACCTTATTAGAAAATCGGCCATATTCCCCACCTTGAGAAAGACTTTCATCAAGTCACCATCACCTAAGACTTTCATGCTTCATGTCATTATCCCTCATTTCATTATCACCCATGTAATTCCAAGGAGGAGGATATCACAATCTACACCAAATCCTCCTAAGTGTGATCGGCCGAATTGATGCATGGAGGAATGATATTTTGTTCTACTTCATGTCACCATCAAAGACCAAGATTGCTTCATCATGTCACCATCAAGACCAAGATTGCTTCATGTCTCTTTCACCTAATAACACCAAGATACTTGATATCTCACCTTTGATTTTCGGCCGAAATGTTAGTGCTAGGAAGTTTCCTTTTCTCGTTTTGTTGTATTTTCTTTCGGTTGGAAACTACTATATATAGTAGTGCTCGTTGTAGTTGTAACAGAATCTTGAATCTTGAAAGTAAAAAAACCTTGTATTTCTTTAAAATATACGTTGAACGAGTTCAACAAACTTTAGTTATTGTTTCGACGCGTCTCGAGATTTTAACTTGATCAATTCTCAATAGGTCTTGGGAAGAGATTACTTTTATCGAGTTATAGGTCTAGTTCGATAAAACACATCCAAATCCGTATACACTACTACCTCACGGCCGAAATCCATTTAAGTTCGGCCACCCCTTGTATTTTCGAGTGACACTTTGATAATCGTCAAGACATAATAATCTTCCGTTGTATTTCATACGCATTACGTACGTAATTCGTATCATCTTCTTGTTCGATATTTTTATTGTTATATCCGATATTATTCACATACAAAATACATCGGAAAAACTCCATATTCGTAAAAGCCTTCCGCTATCATACACTTACATATACTCCGACCGATACGTATCCACCTCTCCCCGGATAATTCGTATCATAAGTGGTATCGGAGCCCAAGGTCATCTCCTTGGGCGAGTTATTCAACGAATTTTATTTTTTTTGTTGAGATTAGAGCAGTCGGAAGAAAACAAAGTTTCCCGTGGATTCGACCGTTGGATCATTACGAAATTTTGACAAAGGTAAGCCAACTTCTTGAGCTACAGTCAGAACGGTGGAGATCATATTCTTTGAACATCTTCTTGGTACATTCTTCACCGATTTCTTGGAAAATTTTCTGTCCGATTTCTTGTCAAGAACTATCTCTTGATTCTTGTCATCGGAAACCACACGAATTTCTTAATTCAGTTAAGGTTCTTGATCTTTCAACAAAATGGAGTTCAACGATATTTATCTCTTGGCGATATTACGCGACGCATTACACATCAGATCGGAGTTCATGGGACATTCCGATCCGAAGGTGTGTTGATTGGCTCCACGTTTGTGAGGAGTTTTTCAACCACAATTCAATTCCAGACCGCCGAGTCTCGTTGGCGACGAAACGCCTTCGTGGTCGCGCCTCGACTGGTGGCGTAAATTGAAAACCACTGCTTACACCAAGGTAAACCCAAACTAAGAGACTGGAACAAATTCATAAAACACTTTACTCGGAAATTCATCCCCACAAATTCTCACCGCCACGATCCACCAACGGCACCACACCAGAAATTGCGGAAGTTCAGCGCCACCCCGCCACCGACCTTCGATCTAAGGTTTTTCCCCATCAAAGAATTTCCAGCAAAGCTTTTTGTCGATGAAGACGATGTTCCTACCACCATTTTCAATGAGGTAGACGAGACAGAGGTTTCAACGGCGCAATACAACGAAGAAGATGAGTTGAGCCGTGTTTCCCTAATTGATGAACCTGGATCTTGCTACTTTGAGCATGGGCCAGTTGGTTATGTTGGCCAAATTGACCAAAACGGACCAAATTATTTTATTGATGAGGAGCCGGTTAGTGTCATGGAAATTGGGCCGGATTATGAAGGGCCACCAGTGTTTGATACCGAACCAGTTGACGAAGAGGAACCCATAATTGATTCTGTGTTTCCCATTTTTGATGTTGTGCCCGACGGCGATCCATGTCTCGCTGTAAGTTATTTTGAAGATTTTTGTCCAAACTCCAATGAGGCGTTTTCGGTTCTTGATACGGAGCAAGAAGATGTTATAATTCCGGAACATCTATATCTTGAGCCTTACCAAGATTTTGATATGAAAGTAGACGACGAAGCGTTTTTGGTTCTTGATACGGAGCAAGAAGATGTTATAATTCCGGAACATCTATATCCAATGAGGCGTTTTTTCCCAGGGCTTGTAGTAGCATCCGATGAAGAGCGACCTATTATTACTGTCGTGCTTCCCATTTCAGATGACCGGTTATATGATGATTCATATCATGATATCGGTATTACCTCGCAGAATAATTATTATTATTTTATTAATAATGATAGTTATTTTGTTGGTGATTCTCGAGAGGGCCCCACTACCTATCGTCTAAAGATTTTGGGTCATGTACGTACTGCGGATATCTTCGAGATCAAATACTTAGAGGCGTTAGTTAATTATCTTGGTGAAGGGAGTTCGAATTGAGGACAATTCCCTTTAAAGAGAGAGGGTATGATACGAATCGGTCAACATCATCAAATACAAATTACCAATTCTCGCGCGCACGACGACTTCGTAGCAGTTTTAGTATTTTGCCCATAACTTTCTCGTCCGAAATCCGATTCAGGTGATTCAAGTGGCCATGGAAAGCTAAGAAAGAGAGCTACAAATCTTATGAAGACCATAGGACCAAATTCGGACCCATTGTATCTCGGAAATCACAAAACCGACAGCATCATATTTGGTCCAAGATAATGAAGATATTCTTTCCTTCCCCACCTCACTAAAAAACGATCCAAGCTTGAGATTTGATGAAGACTTTCATCAAATGTCTTCTTCATGTCATCTTACATCAAGTCACCATCACCTAATAAAACCAAGGTTCATCATATTTTCCTTCCCCACAAAATCGGCCATATCATACTTGAAAGGGACCCTTTGTCTTCATATCTTTCACAAGATAAGTGAAGATCACCTCCTTCCCCACCTTATTAGAAAATCGGCCATATTCCCCACCTTGAGAAAGACTTTCATCAAGTCACCATCACCTAAGACTTTCATGCTTCATGTCATTATCCCTCATTTCATTATCACCCATGTAATTCCAAGGAGGAGGATATCACAATCTACACCAAATCCTCCTAAGTGTGATCGGCCGAATTGATGCATGGAGGAATGATATTTTGTTCTACTTCATGTCACCATCAAAGACCAAGATTGCTTCATCATGTCACCATCAAGACCAAGATTGCTTCATGTCTCTTTCACCTAATAACACCAAGATACTTGATATCTCACCTTTGATTTTCGGCCGAAATGTTAGTGCTAGGAAGTTTCCTTTTCTCGTTTTGTTGTATTTTCTTTCGGTTGGAAACTACTATATATAGTAGTGCTCGTTGTAGTTGTAACAGAATCTTGAATCTTGAAAGTAAAAAAACCTTGTATTTCTTTGAAATATACGTTGAACGAGTTCAACAAACTTTAGTTATTGTTTCGACGCGTCTCGAGATTTTAACTTGATCAATTCTCAATAGGTCTTGGGAAGAGATTACTTTTATCGAGTTATAGGTCTAGTTCGATAAAACACATCCAAATCCGTATACACTACTACCTCACGGCCGAAATCCATTTAAGTTCGGCCACCCCTTGTATTTTCGAGTGACACTTTGATAATCGTCAAGACATAATAATCTTCCGTTGTATTTCATACGCATTACGTACGTAATTCGTATCATCTTCTTGTTCGATATTTTTATTGTTATATCCGATATTATTCACATACAAAATACATCGGAAAAACTCCATATTCGTAAAAGCCTTCCGCTATCATACACTTACATATACTCCGACCGATACGTATCCACCTCTCCCCGGATAATTCGTATCACTCACAACACTCGATATGTGTAACTGATGCAAAAATGACTATTCCGAATAATGATACGACTCGGAATAACTTAGACGTATCAACATGCATACGTAACATACCCATGTTCAAAGTCTTGAATGATTTTGTCCCCATGTTGAAAGGGACTTCTCCCTCCCATACATCAAGTTATACGCCCCCCCCCCCCCCATTATAATCTTCAAAGTCTTCACATGTGAAGACTTGTCCCCACCCCTTTTTTTTAGTTTCAATTTTTGTCACTTTCAAGACTTGTCCCCATCACAATCTTCACATCTTTGATCTTGTCCCCATGACGATTTTTCTCCACCCTCACCAACACCAAATTCACCCCCCCCATACGGAATTGACGAGCTCGAGTGAAAAAGGCGAAAAACGGACAAAATTACCAATTCCCGCGCGTATGACTACTTCGTAGCAGTTTTGGTATTTTAATCATAACTCTCTCATACGAAGTCCGATTTAGGTGATTCAAGCGGTCATGGAAAGATAAAAGAAAGATCTATAAATTATGTGAAACGGTCCAATGTCCAATTATGGTTCTATCAAGCCACACGAACCGTTCAAATGTAGAGTGGTATTTATGACCGAAAATTATGGTCCAAGCTTGATGAAGATTTGATGATTTTGTGTTGGAATAATTCGATACTTGCACGTGTATTACAAATAATATTCTGAACTGAACTATAACAAAGAACAGCAAGAAAATATTACACTTGAAATGAACGAACAATTTTTAATAAAGTACAGAATATCGTCCGAAGCTAGAGCTTCTGCCCGCAAGACGAGAATACGCCCCGGTAGTGCTCACGGTGAAGCGGCTCGTCCCCAAAGGTTAAAACGATTTGAACATCCCGGCAGTAGCAGCACCGCAAACTGACCGAGCACCTGCGAACTGGACTGGAATGAAGACTGAACTGTATATGATATGCTAAAAATGCACTGATTTCGTGTGTTTGCAATGAACAGAATGCTGACATATATATAACACTCCTTGATCATGTGAAGGGACTCGTCGCCATTACTCCTGCCATGATGGCTGGCGGTTTCAGACGCCCAAAGGTCTGGTCGGATGAAGAGTTAAGGCAACTCAAGAGTCAAGCCAACTTAAGAGTCATGTCCATACCAAAAGGCTAGTGGACTTACGGATTTGGTCCAAAAGGATAAGCCCAAACACCAGCCCAAAGCACCAATTGCCAAGATCCAAGTCCTGGGCCCGAGCCCGAGCCCGACCCGACCCGACCCGGACGGACGGACGGACGAACGGTCGGTCGGTCGGCAACGGGCGGCAAAGACGCTGCGGTGTGTGTGCGCGGCGGACACCCATACACACCAACCCACTTGTTATTAAGCCCATAAAGGCAAAGACTTTAAATACAAGTCAAAACATCCATCCACAATCAATGTGGGATAACTAACATCATGTTAGTTCCTACTCCAACATCCAACTTTAACATATAATATCTCACTCACCGGAAATCGGTTTAGAAATATTAAATATACCACGTTCATCTACTCACGACGTAGATTAACATTCAATAAATATTTTAATTAAATAATAATTATTTAATTAACAATATTTATTTTTAATAAATGGTTAATTACTAAACCATTTCCAACAATCCCCCACATGAGTGAGAATGCCAATGCAAAATGAATGCAAATGCATAGTTCAGTCCTCAAGAGACAATATTGCATTTGGCTAGGTGGCTTGTGACCTTGAACCTATCCATTATCAACATCATCGAGTATACTGGCGGCATAGTGGTCATGAAAACCTTGAACTAGTCCTCCATGGTGTATACTGAGACAATAATATAGACACAATAGCATCTCAATTCCGTCCGTTCTAACGTTTTGTGTCCTTTTCGGCCTTGGACACCCCTTTGGATCATAAGTGTATCAACTGAAGCGGACCTCACTTCACACTTATATAGGTGATTCTTATTCCCAAGTATCCTACTATACTTGACCTCTCCGAGGTAATCAAGAATCATTATAAATCATAAGACTTAACCTCACCACATGTAGGTAAACAATCACTCACTGTTCTCAGAGAATGAGTATGTTTGAGTGTTTTAACACACGGATAATTATAACTTCGTTATCCCATTGAACCAAGCTCTTGGGATCCTCCAATCTGCAAGGTTGGATTTCCGCTATAATCATCCTTAAGATGTGGATTTAACACCCATTCCCTCTAACAATTTATACATTTGATCTCGATTAATACTCTTCGTCAGCGGATCCGCCAGATTATCTATTGACCTTACATAGTCAATTAAGATAATCCCACTCAAGATCAAATGTCTCACGGCATTATGTCGTCGATTTAATATGTCGAGACTTACCGTTATAAAACATATTTTGTGCCCGTCCAATAGCAGATTGGCTATCGCAGTGTATCAACACAGACGGCACAGGTCTCGTCCAACATGGAATATCCTCGAGGAAATTTTTAAGCCATTCAGCTTCTTCACCAGCTTTATCCAAAGCTATGAATTCAGATTCCATGGTAGACCTAGCAATACAAGTTTGTTTCTTGGACTTCCAAGATACAGCACCACCTCCAATAGTGAACACATATCCATTCGTAGAAAATGAGTCTTTCGATTCGGATATCCAATTAGCATCACAATACCCTCCAAGTACATGAGGCTCTCTTGAATAATGGATCGCAAAGTTCTGAGTATATTTTAAATAACTCAGTACTCGTTCTAGAGCCCTCCAATGTTCTTTACTTGGATTAGATGTGTAGCTACTCAACTTGTGAACCGAACATGCTATATCAGGACGGGTACAATTTGACAGATACATCAAACTCCCAATGATCTTAGCATATTCATCTTGACCCACAGGTTCACCCTTATGATAATTCAGATGAACATTCGGTTCCCAAGGAGTCTTAGCAATGGGTTTATCAAAAGCGTTGAATTTTCTTAACACTTTCTCAACATAATGAGATTGCGTCAAAGCAATTCCGTTAGGCGTTTTCAGAATCTTAATTCCAAGAATAGTATCAGCCAAACCCATATCTTTCATGCTAAAATTCTTACTTAGCATTCGTTTCGTTTCACCAATCACACGAGAGTTGCTACCCATTATCAAAATGCCATCTACATATAGACAAACAATGATGTAATTGTCACCCATTTTCTTAACATAGACACATTTGTCACTCTCATTGATGTTGAAACCATTTGACAACATCACTTCGTCAAATTTCAAATGCCACCGCAGAGGTGCTTGTTTCAAACCATATAAAGACCGTTGTAGTTTGCATACCATGTGCTCTTTCCCAGGTACTACAAACTCCTCCGGCTGTTTCATATAGATTTCATCTTCCAGCTCCCCATACAAGAATGCAGTCTTAACATCCATTTGATGAATCTCGAGATTGCGCAAAGCAGCAATAGCGAGTAGCACCCTAATAGAAGTAAGTCTTGTTACTGGCGAGTAGGTATCAAAGAAATCATAACCAGCTTTTTGCCTAAAGCCTTGAACTACAAGTCGGGCCTTATATTTGTCAATAGTACCGTCAGACTTGTACTTCTTCTTTAGGATCCATTTGCATCCTAAAGCCTTACAACCCTGTGGTTGTTCAACTAACACCCAAGTATGATTCAGCATAATAGACTCAATCTCAATGTATATTGCCTCTTTCCAGAAAGCCGCATCTGGACCGGATAAAGCTTCTTTTATAGATACTGGTTCACCGTCTAACATCAAAATGACGTAGTTGGGTCCGTATATCTTTACTTTCCATATTCTAGTACCTCGTCTAGGTTCTACGTTGACTGGCGTAGACCTAGGTCGCTTTCTGTTCGGTCGTTCAGATAACACCAGATTCGAGCTAGAGGCTTCATCTATGGTTTCATAACACATAGGCTCATCTACAAGTTTAGAGCTTGTAGATTCATCATCAACTCCTTTGCTAGAGTTAGGATCAACCTTATTCTTATAAGGATAGATATTTTCAAAGAATACAACATTCCTTGATTCAATCGTTGTATTTACATGAACGTCGGGTATCTCGGATTTGTGTACAACAAACCTGTAAGCGCTGCTATTAAGTGCATAACCAATAAAGATACAATCGATCGTCTTAGGACCAATTTTAACTTGTTTAGGTAGAGGCACCTCAACTTTCGCCAAACACCCCCACACTTTGAGATATTTGTATGATGGTTTTCTTCCTTTCCACAACTCATAAGGAGTAACATCCTTACCTTTGCGTGGAATTTTGTTCAATATGTAGTTGGCTGTCAAGACATCTTCCCCCACATGTTCTGGGGCAACTCTGAACTAATTAATAAGGCATTCATCATATCTTTAAGTGTTCGATTCTTACGTTCGGCAACGCCGTTAGATTGTGGATCATATGGAGCCGTGGTTTGATGAATTATACCACTTTCGTTGCATAATTCCTCAAATGGAGCTACATATTCACCTCCTCTATCACATCGAACCATCTTAATACGACAGCCTAATTGATTCTCGGCTTCATTCTTGAAGTTCTTAAAGGCTTCAATAGCCTCATCTTTACTTCTCAAAAGATAAAGATAACAATATCTTGTGCAATCATCGATGAAAGTGATAAAGTACTTCTTACCACCTATAGTTTGCACAAATTTTAAATCACACACGTCTGTGTGAATTAATTCAAGGGGTTTTGTGTCCCGTTTTACCGAATGAAACGGTAGTTTCGTCATTTTTGCCTCAACACAAATCTCACATTTGTTTTGAATTTTGATTTCATTTAATTTTAGTAAATCTAAGTTTACTAATCTTTTTATAGCATTTAGATTCACATGACCTAATCTACAATGCCATAAATTTGAGCACTCAAGCAAATAAGGTAAGTAGTAGCATTATTATTAGCAATCGCCTTTGAGGCTTACAAGTACGAACGCTAAGTTTGAACATGTCCTCGACAATATGACCTTTCCCGAGAGTCTTGCCAAACTTGCGTATAATCAAAAAATCGCTACGAAGGTCTACATCAAATTTAGCTCTAACTAATTTGACACTGACACCAAATTCTTGCGGATTGCGGAGCATGCAAGACATCCTTGAGTTATCTCCACACCGAGGTGAATTGAAGCACAACAGTTCCAATTCCAAAATCGGAGAGGTACGATCACTTGCCTCTGTGATGAAGCGGTCTTGAATATCCTTGTAAGTGAAAAACAAGTCTCGGTTCACACAGATGTGAACAGTCGCACCTGTATCAAGAAACCAAGTAACTGGGTTAGGTTCCGAGACATGATTTACCTCAGTGATCATGGCAGCAAGATCATCTTTGTCCCAAGAGTCAAAGTCCTTCTCGACATGGTTTACTTTGCCTTTTCCCTTGTTCTTCTTCGGCTTTGAGCTTTTCGCCATATGGCCGGGCTTATCACAATTGTAGCATGTTCCGGTAAACTTTGTCGGAGGTGCCACATCCTTTCCCTTGCCTTTGGTAGGAAGTGGACGCTTTTTGTAAGGTCCGCCCCTACCTTCAGTCAGATTAGCCTTAGCATCCATTGGTGCTTTGGTTTTCAAGTCTTGATCACGGACTTGAGCTTCAGTTTGGAGCTTTGCAACCAAAATTTTAAAAGTCATTTCCTTTCGCTTATGCTTAAGGTATCCCTTGAACTCCTTCCAACTGGGCGGCAACTTGTCAACTAAGAGCGCCACAGTGTACGCCTCGGGTAGAGGCATCCCCTCAGAATGAACATCATGTATAAGAGTTTGGAACTCTTGTACTTGGGGCATCATTGGACGAGAATCCACCATTTGGAATTCAGAGAGCCTCGTCACAACAAACTTCTTCGTGCTAGAAGGATTAACACGGTATTTCAACTCAAGAGCATCCCAAATTTCTTTGGCAGTCTCCTTAATGTTGAACACATTGACAGGCCATCATCAAGCCCGTTCAGCAACATATTCCGACACAGATAGTCGGAATGAACCCAGGTATCATAGCCGGTACGCACTTGAACCTTCGTCTCGTTCTCAGCAGGGACAGGAGTCTTTTCTTCACGCAGAAAGCTCGCAAGCCCCATTGTGGTAATGTAGAACAGCATCTTTTGAGACCAGCGTTTGAAGTCGGAGCCCGAGAAAATAGGAGGTTTCTCGGCGATAGGCATTAGCCGAGCAGCATTGTGAATGGGAGCCATTGAAGAGCTTGATGATCCAATAGTTCCAGAACCGGTGGATTGATTAGTGGATGCGCCGATTTGCATCGACGACATTTTTCCGTAAAAGATTTAGGATTACACGAACAAGTATGGTCGATTATTCTCGTCTTGCGATTGTTGGAATAATTCGATACTTGCACGTGTATTACAAATAATATTCTGAACTGAACTATAACAAAGAACAGCAAGAAAATATTACACTTGAAACGAACGAACAATTTTTAATAAAGTACAGAAGATCGTCCGAAGCTAGAGCTTCTGCCCGCAAGACGAGAATACGCCCCGGTAGTGCTCACGGTGAAGCGGCTCGTCCCCAAAGGTTAAAAAGATTTGAACGTCCTGGCAGTAGCAGCACCGCAACCTGACCGAGCACCTGCGAATCGGATCGGAATGAAGATCGAATCAGATATGATATGCTAAAAATGCACCGATTTCGTGTTTGCAATGAATGACATCTTGACATATATATAACACTCCTTGATCATGTGAAGGGACTCGTCGCCATTACTCCTGCCATGATGGCTGGCGGTTTCAGACGCCCAAAGGTCTGGTCGGATGAAGAGTTAAGGCAACTCAAGAGTCAAGCTAACTCAAGAGTCATGTCCATACCAAAAGGCTAGTGGACTTACGGATTTGGTCCAAAAGGATAAGCCCAAACACCAGCCCAAAGCACCAATTGCCAAGATCCATGTCCTGGGCCTGGACCGAGCCCGAGCCCGAGCCCGAGCCCGACTCGACCCAGCCCGGATGGACGGACGGTCGGTCGGTCGGCGACGGCAGCGCGCGTGTGTGTGTGTGTGCGCAAGGACACCCATACACACCAACCCACTTGTTATTAAGTCCATAAAGGCAAAGACTTTAAATACAAGTCAAAACATCCATCCACAATCAATGTGGGATAACTAACATCATGTTAGTTCCTACTCCAACATCCAACTTTAACATATAATATCTCACTCACCGAAAATCGGTTTAGAAATATTAAATATACCACGTTCATCTACTCACGGCGTAGATTAACATTCAATAAATATTTTAATTAAATAATAATTATTTATTTAACAATATTTATTTTTAATAAATGGTTAATTACTAAACCATTTCCAACATTTTGTTGTCTTTGTCAAGTATCACATGTGAAAGATTGTTGTCCCCTCCTCCTCTCATACCTCACAGCCAAAATGTCCTCTAGCAAAGTCTTAGTTTTTACTTTGTCAAATCTTGTTAGAATAGTTTAATGTTTGTTTGATTTTTAGTTTGATCTTGTTTGATCTTGTAATGGCTATATATAGGCCTCATCCTCAAACTTTTGTAGACATCTTGAATCAAAAAAACGAAATACACTTTGTATTACTTCTTGTTGAATAATTTTCAGCAAAACCTTGGTTATAATTCGACGCATCTTCGAGTTGTAATTTAATCGATTCTCAATAGGTCTTGAGGAAAGATTGCCTTATCAAACTATAGGTCTAGTTTGATAAATTACTTTCATATTGTTCTTGTTTACGTAAGCAGAATTGCCCTACTTTCGATTGTTTTCTAACGAGCGTTACACATATCGAGTGTTGTGAGGTAACAAAATATTTCCGCTGCATTTCCCGGCGAATTTACATCCAACCTAATACGTAATTCATATCATAAGTGGTATCGGAGCCATTATGATACGAAAATGACTATTTCGAATAATGATACGACTTAATAACTTAGACGTATCAACATGCATACGTAACATACCCATGTTCAAAGTCTTGAATGATTTTGTCCCCATATTGAAAGGGCCTTCTCCCTCCCATACAGCAAGTTATACGCCTCCCCCATTATAATCTTCAAAGTCTTCACATGTGAAGACTTATCCCCACCCCTTTTTTTTTTAGTTTCAATTTTTGTCACTTTCAAGACTTGTCCCCATCACAATCTTCACATCTTTGATCTTGTCCCCATGAAGATTTTTCTCCACCCTCACCAACACCAAATTCGCCCCCCCCCCCCCATACGCAATTGACGAGCTCGAGTGAAAAAGGCGAAAAGCGGACAAAATTACCAATTCCCGCGCGTATGACTACTTCGTAGTAGTTTTGGTATTTTAATCATAACTCTCTCATACGAAGTCCGATTTAGGTGATTCAAGCGGTCATGGAAAGATAAAAGAAAGATCTATAAATTATGTGAAATGGTCCAAGGTCCAATTATGGTTCTATCAAGCCACACGAACCGTTCAAATGTACAGTGGTATTTATGACTGAAAATTATGGTCCAAGCTTGATGAAGATTTGGTGATTTTTGTTGTCTTTGTCAAGTATCACATGTGAAAGATTGTTGTCCCCTCCTCCTCTCCTACCTCACAGCCAAAATGTCCTCCAGCCAAGTCTTAGTTTTTACTTTGTCAAATCTTGTTAGAATAGTTTAATGTTTGTTTGATTTTTAGTTTGATCTTGTTTGATCTTGTAATGGCTATATATAGACATCAACCTCAACCTATTGTAGACATCTTGAATCAAAAGAACGAAATACACTTTGTATTACTTCTTGTTGAATGATTTTCAGCAAAATCTTGGTTATAATTCGACGCGTCTTCGAGTTGTAATTTAATCGATTCTCAATAGGTCTTGAGGAGAGATTGCCTTATCAAACTATAGGTCTAGTTTGATAAATCACTTTCATATTGTTCTTGTTTACGTAAGCCGAATTGCCTACTTTCGGTTGTTTTCTAACGAGCGTTACACATATCGAGTGTTGTGAGGTAACAAAATATTTCCGCTGCATTTCCTGGCGAATTTACGTCCAACCTAATACGTAATTCATATCATAAGTGGTATCGGAGCCCAAGGTCATCTCCTTGGGCGATTTCTTCAACGATTTTTTGTGAAGAACTATCTCTTGACTCTTATTATGAATTTCTCCAATCTCGATTTCTTGATGAAACTCCGTGACGCACTAAACTGCTTACCGGAGCAACGTATGCAAGCAAGACACAGAGACGACGCCAACGATATTGATTTCTTGGCCAAATTCCACAACATACCGGAGTTTCACGGATATAGTAATCCAGATACGTGCATAGATTGGCTCCGTGTTTGTGAGGAACACTCGGACTTCAAGACTGCCCCGATCAACCGTCGCGTTTCGCTGGTGACAGGGCGCCTCTGCGGTAGTGCCGTCTTCTGGTGGCAAAAATTGAAACAGTCCCGTTCACAACAATGTAAGCCTAAAATCCAAGATTGGCTTAAATTCAAAAAATATTTCAATCGAAGGTTCAAATCCACATCTTACCACCAGTCGTTGTTTCCCCACCACCAGTCCTTTGACGCCTATCCGCCGACCTTCGATCTAAGGTTTATCCCCATCGAAGAATTTCCAGCAAAGATGTTTTTCGATGAAGACGATGTCCTGATATGAATTACGTATGTAAGTGTGCGTAATGCGTATGAAATACAACGGAAGATTATTACGTCTTGACAAGTATCAAAGTATCAATAAAAAATTACAAGGTGGTGGCCGAATTTTAGTGGGTTCGGCCGTGAAGTAGTATGATATATGGATTTGGATGTGTTTTATCGAATTAGACCTATAACTCGATAAAGATAATCTCTTCTCAAGACCTATTGAGAATTGATCAAGTTAAAATCTCGAGACGCGTCGAAACAATAACTAAAGTTTTGTTGAACTCGTTCAACGTATATTTCAAAGAAATACAAGGTTTATTGATTTTCAAGATACTTACAAATACAACATGTACTACTATATATAGTAGTTTACAACCATAAGAAAATACAACAAAACAAGAAAACGAAACTTCCTAGCAATCCTTCAAATCGGCCGAATCATCAAGGAGGGATCATGAAGATTTTGGAAAGGTATGATATCAAGCATCTTGGCCTTATTATGGTGACTATGACATGAAGAAAATCTTTGACATCTTGGCCTTATTGTGGTGACTATGACATGAAGAAAATATTTGATGAAAGTCTTCATCCCATATCATGCTTGGCCGATTTGTGGGGAAGGTGGGGAAGGAGGATATCTTCAAGATGAAGACAAATTATGAGTCCCTTTCAAGCATGATATGGCCGAAATTTCCATGCTTTTGGACCGATCCCGTCGTCAAGTTTTACGCATCTCGGTTCCGATTAACAACGTAACTCCAATCCGCGTGTTCTTTTCTCCCAAGTATAATGATGCATGGCCATGCGAATTTGTATCGTCGTGGATGTTGATTTTTATTGGAGCTTCTTCGATTGGAATATCTGATATTGTATCATTCCCTCCCTCTTTGAAAGGAATTGACCTCAATTCCGTAATGCCATCGTCGTCAAGGTAAGGCGAGAGATCACCTACGTTGAAAGTCGCGTGTACTCCGTAATCGCCCTAAGTTCTACTTTGTAGGCGTTGTCGCTTACTTTTCCCACAATTTTGTACGGACCTTCGGCTCTCGCATTAATTTGTTCTTGCGTTTGTTTGGGAATTGTTCTTTCCTCAGATGTATCCAAACTAAGTCGCCAACATCAAATAATCTCGCTTTTTTATTTTTGTTCGACTTCCGTTTGTAAATTTCATTCACTTCTTTAATCCGCTCTCGTACCTTTTCATGTAACTTCATCATTGACTTGAGTTTTGATTATGCGTCTTTGTGAACCAATTCGTCGCTCGGCAAGGGAATCAAATCCAATGGCATGTGCGGATTTATTCCGTATACTACTTCAAAAGGTGAATGGGCCGTGGCGAAACTGGGTGATCGGTTGTATGCGAATTCCGCATGTGCAAGTTTAACGTCCCAATCCTTTTGTGTTTTATTCACCAATCCTCGCAATAATGCTCCCAAGGTTCGATTAGTCACTTCGGTTTGTCCATCAGTTTGTGGGTGATGTGAAGTACTGAATAGGAGTTTAGTATCCACTTTTCTCCATAAAGTATTCCAGAAGTAACTCAGAAATTTAGAATCTCGATCCGACACGATAGTTTTTGGAACTCCGTGTAAGCGAACTACTTCCCGGAAGTATAAGTCCGCCACAATGCTTGCATCATCGGTTTTGTGGCATGCTATAAAGTGAGCCATTTTTGAAAAACGGTCGACGACCACCATGATCGAGTCTTTGCCCCGTTGAGTACGAGGTAAAGCAACAATAAAATCCATCGAAACATCCTCCCACGGACACAAAGGTATTGGCAACGGCATGTAGGTACTTGGCTTAAACGAGCTTTTCATCATGTGACAAGTGACACATTTACTTACGATGTTGCTTACGTCACCATACATCTTTGGCCAAAAGAAATGCTCTTTTAGAACTTCCACGGTTTTAGCCGAACCGAAATGACCGGCTAGTCCTCCTCCGTGCGCCTCTCGAACTAGTAATTCTCGAATTGCATGCTTCGGCACACATAGTTTATTTCCTTTGAAAATAAAGCCATCTTGTAAAATAAATTCTTCGTACGGGCCTGTTTTACAACGGGTGAAAATTTCTCCGAAATCCAAATCGTCAAAGTAATGATCTTTCAAAGTTTCGAACCCCAACAAACGAACATCTAGAATAGAGAGTAAGGCATACCGTCTTGATAGTGCATCCGCCACGATATTACTCTTACCGTCTTTGTACTTGTATGAAAAGTGAAAAGATTGTAAAAATTCCACCCATTTTGCATGCCTCGGACTTAGCTTGCTTTGCCCGTTGATGTATTTCAACGACTCGTGATCCGAATGTAACACGAAATGTTTCGAACGTAAATAGTGACTCCAATGATCGAGTGCTCTCACGATAGCATAGAACTCCTTGTCGTAAGTACAATAATTAACTCGAGCGCCACTTAATTTTTCCGAAAAATAGGCGATGGGGCGGCCTCCTTGAATAAGTACTGCCCCGATTCCAACTCCACTAGCGTCGCATTCCACCTCAAATGGTTGTGAAAAATCGGGTAACGTTAAAATCGGTGCTTCACATAACTTTCCTTTTAATTTTTCACACGCCTTTTGGGCAGCCTCGTTCCATGCAAAGGTTCCCTTTTTAAGACACTCCGTGGTCGGACTGGAGATGGTGCTAAAATCCCGTATGAATCGTCGGCAAAAAGAAGCGAGGCCATGAAATGATCGTACCTCCGTGATAGTTTTTGGTGTCGGCCAAGATTTGATTGCCGCGATTTTTTCTTGATCTACCGAAACTCCTTATTTAGAAACGACATAGCCGAGAAAGACAAGACTCTCGACTAGGAAAGTACACTTCTCCCGCTTTCCATAAAGTTTCTGTTTCCTTAGAGTTTCAAAAATGTTCCGCAAGTGTTCGAGATGCTCCTCTAAGGATCGACTGTAGATTAAAATGTCGTCTAAGTATACGACAACAAATTTTCCCAAGAAAGGTTTGAGAACCTCGTTCATCAATCTCATGAAAGTGCTCGGGGCGTTAGTGAGGCCGAATGGCATCACAACCCACTCGTAAAGTCCATTCTTTGTCTTGAAAGCCGTCTTCCATTCGTCTCCCTCTCGCATGCGAATTTGATGGTATCCGCTCCGTAAATCAACTTTTGAAAATATAACCGAGCCATGCAACTCGTCTAACATGTCGTCTAGTCTCGGAATGGGGAACCGATACTTGACGGTGATGTTATTCACGGCTCATCACAATACACATTCGCCATGATCCGTCTTTTTTTGGTACAAGTAGGACTGGAACCGCACACGGACTTAAACTTTCTCGGACATATCTGTGACTCATGAGTTCATCAATTTGACGTTGTAGTTCTTTGGTTTCTTCGGGATTACAACGATATGCCGCTTTGTTCGGTAATGGAGCTCCTGGTAGAAGATCAATTTGGTGTTCGATTCCACGGATAGGTGGTAATCCCACCGGAAAGTCTTCGGGAAATACATCCGCGAACTCGTGTAATAGTGTATCTATCTCTTCCTCGTGGTGTGATTTGGTGGCAAGGTTTCGGACTTCTTTGATCATCATCAAATAAACACGTTCGCCATCGTCAATGGCGTGTTCGACTTCTTTTTCATTTGCAAGCATCGTAAGTTTCGGCCCTTCGACTTTTTTTGAACTCATTGTTCGGATAGCTTGAGGTGACATAGGTTTAAGAACAATTTTTTTACCTTTGTCACGTAACTCATACTCGTTGCTCCTCCCTCGATGTAGTACGTCCCGATCAAATAACCAAGGTCTTCCCAATAATACGTGACATGCGTCCATCGGTAGTACATCGCATGTAATATCATCACCATACGAACCCATGGTGAGTCCGACCTTCACTTGTCTTGATACTTTCACCTTATTTCCATCATCGAGCCAATGGAGTGCATACGGCTTTGGATGAGCTGTGGTGATTAATTCGAGCTTCGAGACCATCTCGCTTGATGCCACGTTTGTACAACTTCCACCGTCAATGATCAAGCTACACCATTTCTCTCCGACACGACACTTCGTGTGAAAGATTTGGTCTCATTGTTCTATGTCACTCGGGGCCGCCTTCGTTTGTAACATGCGAAGGACGAGGTTTGTGTCATAGTTCGGGGCATCATATGCCTCGCAATCTTCTTCTTCTTCATCGGCTTCCAAGTTAAAGACGTCTCCAATTCTTTCTTCTTCGGCTAGTAATTCTTCTCGGACGGCTATGGCTTGTCGTAACGTCACTATTCTCGGTTTGGACAATCACTTTGATAGTGTCCAAATCCTTGACATTTGAAACACCGGACTTTAGATAAGCTTGTTTCCTTTGGTGTGATAGGAGTTTTGGAATGGTAGTAACGGTGGACTTGTTGTGACTTTTTGGAAACGAGCTAGAACTCGCGCCAAAGTTGGTATTTCCGTATTTAGGTGGGAATTCGGATTTAGAAAATTTTGTCTTGTTTTGATTTTCCAACTTTATGCAAAGTCCGCATAAAGTATCAAAGTCGGAATAGGGGTAGAGTTCCACGGAATTAGCAATATTTTTATTCAAACCTCGTAGGAAACGGGACATCTGTAATTCTTCGCTTTCTTCAAGTTCTCCCATCAAGGATAAGTTTTCAAACTCCTCGATGTACTCCTAGACACTTAGCTTTCCTTGCGTGAGGTCAGAAATTTTTCGATACAAACTTAACTTGTGTGTAGCCGGGACATATCTTTTTCGTAGTTTCTTTTTTAGAGAATCCCACGAACGTATCTTCTCCTTACCGGCACGAACTCGTTGTGTCTTCATTCGTTCAAACCAAAGGGAAGCTCCCTTTCCAAGTTTGAGAATCGCGTACTTGCATCGTATCTCGTCATTGAGATCCTTGAACTCAAACATTCGTTCAATTTTCCTTTCCCACTCCAAATAAGCCTCGGGATCGGTGCCGCCTACGAACTCCGAAAGTTCGCTTGTCTTGTATTCATCAGCATGTCGTGGTGCATGCATGGTGTCGTATCCTCGTCGTGCATGGATTCGGGGCTCCGGTAAGCCGCGAAGAACGTCACGTAGTTGTGCTACTTCTTCATCGGTGAATGCCATCTTCTTGAGTAACGTCGAGCACCGTGAGACAAATGTCTCTGATACCACTTATGATACGAATTACGTATGTAAGTGTGCGTAATGCGTATGAAATACAACGGAAGATTATTACGTCTTGACAAGTATCAAAGTATCAATCAAAAATTACAAGGTGGTGGCCGAATTTTAGTGGGTTCGGCCGTGAAGTAGTATGATATATGGATTTGGATGTGTTTTATCGAATTAGACCTATAACTCGATAAAGATAATCTCTTCTCAAGACCTATTGAGAATTGATCAAGTTAAAATCTCGAGACGCGTCGAAACAATAACTAAAGTTTTGTTGAACTCGTTCAACGTATATTTCAAAGAAATACAAGGTTTATTGATTTTCAAGATACTTACAAATACAACATGTACTACTATATATAGTAGTTTACAACCATAAGAAAATACAACAAAACAAGAAAACGAAACTTCCTAGCAATCCTTCAAATCGGCCGAATCATCAAGGAGGGATCATGAAGATTTTGGAAAGGTATGATATCAAGCATCTTGGCCTTATTATGGTGACTATGACATGAAGAAAATCTTTGACATCTTGGCCTTATTGTGGTGACTATGACATGAAGAAAATATTTGATGAAAGTCTTCATCCCATATCATGCTTGGCCGATTTGTGGGGAAGGTGGGGAAGGAGGATATCTTCAAGATGAAGACAAATTATGAGTCCCTTTCAAGCATGATATGGCCAAAATTTCCATGCTTTTGGACCGATCCGTCGTCAAGTTTTACGTTACTCGGTTCCGATTAACAACGTAACTCCAATCCGCGTGTTCTTTTCTCCCAAGTATAATGATGCATGGCCATGCGAATTTGTATCGTCGTGGATGTCGATTTTTATCGAGCTTCTTCGATTGGAATATTTGATATCGTATCATGTCCCTACCGCCATTTTCAATGAAGTAGACGAGACAGAGGTTTCAACGACGCAATACAATGAAGAAAGTGAGTTGAGCCATGTTTCCCTAATTGACGAACTTAGATCTTACTATTATGAGCATGATCCAATTAGTTGTGTTGGCCAAATTGATCAAAACGGATCAAATTATTTAATGATGAGGAGTCGGTTAGTGTCATGGAAATTGGGCCGGATTATGAAGGACCACCATTATTTGATGCAGAACCAGTTGATGAAGAGGAGTCTGTAATTGATCTTGTGTTTCCCATTCTTGATGGTGAACCAGACGTGAAATTATCAGTACATTCCATTTTTGATGTTTTGTCCAATGACGATCCATATCTCGATGAAAGTTGTTTTGAAGATTTTTGTCCAAACTCCAATGAGGTGTTTTCAGTTTATGATACGGAGCACGAGGATGTTATGATTCCGGAACATCTATATCCCGAGCCTTACCAAGAGTTTGACATGAAAGACGACGACGAAGCATTTTTCCCAGGGCTTGAAGTGGCATCCGATGAAGGGCGACCTATTATTACTGTCGTGCTTCCCATTTCAGATGTCCGGTTATATGATGATTCATATCGTGATATCGGTATTACCTCGAAGAATAATTATTATTATTTCATTAATAATGATAGTTATTTGTTTGGTGATTCCCTCAGATCCCATATTACCAACCGTCTCAAGATTTTGGGCCATATACGCACTTCCGATATTTTCGAAATCAAGTACGTACAGGTTCTAGCTATTTCATCTGGAAACGACGGGAGTTCGGAATTGAGGACAATTCCTTTTAAAAGGAGAGGGAATGATACGAAAATGACTATTCCGAATAATGATACGACTTGGAATAACTTAGACGTATCAACATGCATACGTAACATACCCATGTTCAAAGTCTTGAATGATTTTGTCCCCATATTGAAAGGGACTTCTCCCTCCCATACATCAAGTTATACGCCCCATTATAATCTTCAAAGTCTTCACATGTGAAGACTTGTCCCCACCCCTTTTTTTTTAGTTTCAATTTTTGTCACTTTCAAGACTTGTCCCCATCACAATCTTCACATCTTTGATCTTGTCCCCATGAAGATTTTTCTGCACCCTCACCGACGCCAAATTCGTCGCCCCCTACGGAATTGACGAGCTCGAGTGAAAAGGCGAAAAGCGGACAAAATTACCAATTCCGTGCGTATGGCTACTTCAGAGCGCTTTGATATTTTAATCATAACTCTCTCATACGAAGTCCGATTTAGGTGATTCAAGCGGTCATGGAAAGATAAAAGAAAGACCTATAAATTATGTGAAACGGTCCAAGGTCCAATTATGGTTCTATCAAGCCACATGAACCGTTCAAATGTACAGTGGTATTTATGACCGAAAATTATGATCCAAGCTTGATGAAGATTTGGTGATTTTTGTTGTCTTTGTCAAGTATCACATGTGAAAGATCGTTGTCCCCTCCTCCTCTCCTACCTCACAGCCAAAATGTCCTCTAGTCAAGTCTTAGTTTTTACTTTGTCAAATCTTGTTAGAATAGTTTAATGTTTGTTTGATTTTTAGTTTGATCTTGTAATGGCTATATATAGGCCTCATCCTCAACCTTTTGTAGACATCTTGAATCAAAAAAATGAAATACACTTTGTATTACTTCTTGTTGAATGATTTTCGGCAAAACCTTGGTTATAATTCGACGCGTCTTCGAGTTGTAATTTAATCGATTCTCAATAGGTCTTCAGGAAAGATTGCCTTATCAAACTATAGGTCTAGTTTGATAAATCACTTTCATATTGTTCTTGTTTACGTAAGCCAATTGCCCTACTTTCGGTTGTTTTCATATTGTTTGATTTTTAGTTTGATCTTGTTTGATCTTGTAATGGCTATATATAGGCCTCATCCTCAACCTTTTGTAGACATCTTGAATCAAAAAAACGAAATACACTTTGTATTACTTCTTGTTGAATGATTTTCAGCAAAACCTTGGTTATAATTCGACTTACGTAAACAAGAAAGTAGGGTAATTCGGCTTACGTAAACAAGAACAATATGAAAGTGATTTATCAAACTAGACCTATAGTTTGATAAGGCAATCTTTCCTCAAGACCTATTGAGAATCGATTAAATTACAACTCGAAGACGCGTCGAATTATAACGAAGGTTTTGCTGAAAATCATTCAACAAGAAGTAATACAAAGTGTATTTCGTTTTTTTGATTCAAGATGTCTACAAAAGGTTGAGGATGAGGCCTATATATAGCCATTACAAGATCAAACAAGATCAAACTAAAAATCAAACAAACATTAAACTATTCTAACAAGATTTGACAAAGTAAAAACTAAGACTTGGCTAGAGGACATTTTGGCTGAGGTAGGAGAGGAGGAGGGGACAACAATCTTTCACATGTGATACTTGACAAAGACAACAAAAATCACCAAATCTTCATCAAGCTTAGACCATAATTTTCGGTCATAAATACCACTGTACATTTGAACGGTTCGTGTGGCTTGATAGAACTATAATTGGACCTTGGACCATTTCATATAATTTATAGATCTTTCTTTTATCTTTCCATGACCGCTTAAATCACCTAAATCGAACTTCGTATTAGAGAGTTATGATTAAAATACCAAAACTGCTATGAAGTAGTCATACGCGCGGGAATTGGTAATTTTGTCCGCTTTTCGCCTTTTTCACTCGAGCTCGTCAAAACCGTATGGGGGGGGGGGGGGGGGGCGAATTTGGTGTTGGTGAGGGTTGAAAAAAATCTACATGGGGACAAGATCAAAGATGTGAAGATTGTGATGGGGACAAGTCTTGAAAGTGACAAAAATTGAAACTAAAAAAAAAGGGGTGGGGACAAGTCTTCACATGTGAAGACTTTGAAGATTATAATGGGGGGTGTATAACTTGATGTATGGGAGAGAGAAGTCCCTTTCAACATGGGGACAAAATCATTCAAGACTTTGAACATGGGTATGTTACGTATGCATGTTGATACGTCTAAGTTATTCCGAGTCGTATCATTATTCGGAATAGTCATTTTCGTATCACAACTTCATCGCCACTATTTATTGGCAACAGTGGTCTGGAAAAATAATTTAAATTATTACAAGTTGTTCTTAAAATAATGAAAAGATAATAAAAGGTTCACCATGTCACTTGCAAACAAAAGTAAAAGATGGGTTTTGTCTTCAAGGTGATAGCCGCCCTTCATGCTGCCGAGAATCCTGCTACTTTAATAATAAAGAAAGTGCTAAAGCTCTTTTTTATTCTTTTGCCTTCACTACTTGAACCCCTTCCCCAAGATGCAAGTTGCCTTTTGTTTAAGTTACTCCAATTCCAACAATCAAGGGAACTCCGTGTCTCGTATCTGTTTTCTCGCCTAAGTATGTTGGATAGTTGTTTATGTTGATCATCACCTGATACGAATTACGTAATAAGATGAACGTAAATTCGCGGAAAATGCAAATGGATATATTTTGTTACCTCACAACACTCGTATATGTGTAACACTCGTAAGATATAACCGAAAGTAGGGCAATTCGGCTTACATAAACAAGAACAATATGAATGATTTATCAAACTAGACCTATAGTTTGATAAGATAATCTTTTCTCAAGACCTATTGAGAATCGATTCGATTAAAACTCAAAACGCCGAATTATAACCAAGGTTTCGATGAAAAGCATTCACCAAGAAAACACAAGTGTATTCTTATTTCTTCAACATACAATATCTAAAATGAAAGCATCAACAAGACTACTTATAGCATGGTAGTCTTCTTAGCAACTAAGGAATCAAACAAGATCACATGATCTTGAAATGAAAAACAAAACACAAGATAAAATACAAGGGAATCAAATCAAAGGGAGGGGGAATCACACAACAAAATGAATATAAGACACCCCACATAACATGCAAGTCTAATCATGACATGTGAGGGGAAGAAAAACAACAAAAAATAAAAAAAATCAGCAATAATGGCATTTGCTGGTCTGCCGGACACGGCCCGTGCCGATCGGCACGGTCGCGGCGCGCATCTGGCCGGCAGGGACTCGACCGTGTCGCCTGGCACGGTCGGGTTGGTCGGACAACGGGATTGCACTATCCGAAGAGTGTGACTCGGCCGTGTCGCCCGGGCACGGTCGGGTTGTGTCAAGACGGCCGTGTCTGACGACACGGCCGGTTCGGCAATGAGATTTCATTATCCAGACACCTCGGCACGGCCGTGTCGATGACACTACGGATTCGCCGGCAGTTGATCGGGCCTAAAGCAGTAATGATCGCCGCCCGGCAGTGGTGGTCGGCAGTGATCGCCGCCCGGCAGGTGGTGAATTTTCCGGCCGGTGGTGATTTTTCCGGCAGTTCGTCCATTTTCCGGTCGATTGTCGACCTTCCGGCATAGCATGACACGGGCCGTGTTATATGACACGGCTGAGACCGAGACTCCACATCTTATGTCCGTTTTCTCGCCTAAATACGTAGTAGCCCGTGCATGGCGTATAGTAAGGTCATTTATATCGATCCTTACTTCGTCTCCTTCGTTCATATCAAATGATTCCGTATCATCTCCTCCTCTTTTAAAAGGAATTGTCCTCAATTCCGAAATTCCGTCATCATCGATGTAAGGTGAGAGGTCCCCAACATTAAAGGTTGCATGAATCCCATAATCTCCCGGAAGTTCTAATTTGTAAGCGTTGTCGTTCACTTTCGCGATTACTTTAAACGGTCCCTCCGCTCGTGGCATTAATTTGTTCTTACGTTTATTTGGAAATCGCTCTTTTCTTAAATACAACCAAACCAAATCACCAACTTCGTACAATCTCGGCCTTCTTTGTTTGTTCGACTTTCTTTTGTAAGCCTCGTTTATTTCCTTGATTCGATTACGTACTTGCTCGTGTAATTTCATCATCGATTTCAATTTTGATTCCGCATCCTTGTGCACTAACTCATCACTTGGCAATGGAATTAGATCTAACGGCATGTACGGGTTTAGTCCGTAAACTACTTCGAACGGAGAGTGTGCCGTGGCATGAGTAGGAGAACGATTATAAGCGAACTCCGCATGTGCAAGTTTTAAGTCCCAATCCTTCTGGGTCTTGCTCACAAGACCACGTAGTAATGTGCCCAACGTTCGATTGGTCACTTCGGTTTGACCGTCCGTTTGTGGATGATGTGACGTGCTAAATAGTAGTTTGGTTCCCACCTTTCTCCACAAGGTGTTCCAAAAATAACTAAGGAATTTTGAGTCCCGATCCAAACAATCGCTTTTGGAACCCCATGCAATCGATTTCTGGAAATACAAATCGGCGACGTTACTCGCTGCCCTGCCTTGTGGCAAGCCACAAAGTGAGCCATATTCGAAAATCGGTCTACGACAACCATAATAGCATCTCTCCTCGTTGAGTATGAGGCAAAGCAACAATAAAATCCATTGAGACATCTTCCCACGGTCTTTCCGAATCGGCAAAGGCATGTATGCTCCACTTGAATGAGCTTTTAGCAATATGGCATGTCACACACTTATTAATTATGTCGTGTACATTCACTTGCATCTTCGGCCAATGAAAATGCTCTTTAAGGACCTCCAACATTTTGGCCGAACCAAAATGACCGCCAAGCCTCCACCGTGAGCTTCCCGAACTAATAATTCCCGAATCGGGTGTTTGGGTAAACATAGGCGATTCCCTTTGAAAAGGAATCCTTCTTGCAACGTAAACTCTCCAAATGGACCGGATTTACACCGAATGAAAACCTCACCAAAATCCACATCCCCATCATAATACTCCTTCAATGCTTGAACCCAAGCAACCGAATGTCAAGAGTAGAGAGCAAGGCATACCGTCTAGACAAAGCATCCGCCACAACGTTGCTCTTGCCATCTTTGTACTTCGATGAAAAGTGGAATGATTGCAAGAATTCCACCCATTTAGCATGTCTCGGACTCAACTTTAGTTGGCCGTTGATATATTTCAAGGACTCGTGATCCGAATGTAGGATGAAATGTTTCGGCCGAAGGTAATGGCTCCAATGATCAAGAGCTCTCACAATGGCATAGAACTCCTTGTCATAAGTACAATAGTTGAGTCGAGCCCCACCCAATTTCTCCGAAAAGTAGGCAATTGGTCGCCTCCTCGACGAGGACCGCCCAATACCCACTCCACTTGCATCACATTCTACCTCGAAAGGTTGTGAAAAGTCGGGTAAAGCCAAGATAGGTGCTTCACACATTTTCGCCTTCAATTTTTCAAACGCCCTTGGGCAGCCCCGTTCCACATAAACGGTCCCTTTTTCAAGCATTCCGTTATCGGACTAGAAATGGTACTAAAGTCTCGTATGAACCTCCGATAAAATGAAGCAAGTCCGTGAAAGGATCGGACTTCCGTGATGGTTTTAGGCGTAGGCCAAGATTTAATCGCCTCGATCTTGGTTTGATCAACCGACACTCCTTCTTTAGAAACGATGTAGCCAAGAAAGGCTACACTCTCGACTAGAAACGAACACTTCTCCTTTTTCCCATAAAGTTTTTGATCCCTAAGGATCTCAAAGACTTTCCTCAAGTGCCCTATGCTCTTGCAATGATCGACTATAAATTAAGATGTCGTCCAAGTATACGACGACAAATTTTCCCAAAAATGGCTTAAGTACCTCATTCATTAATCGCATGAAAGTACTTGGCGCATTTGTAAGGCCAAAGGGCATGACGAGCCATTCATATAATCCATGTTTTGTCTTGAAAGCCGTTTTCCATTCATCTCCTTCCCGCATGCGAATTTGATGATAGCCGCTCCTCAAATCAACCTTCGAAAATCACCGAACCATGCAACTCGTCAAAAATATCAACAAGTCACTGAAATTGGAACCGATATATTATGGTTATTTTGTTCACGGCTCTACTATATATACACATCCTCCATGAACCATCATGATATGGAACAAGTAAAACCGTAACAGCACAAGGGCTAAACCTTTCTCGAACGTACCCGGGTTTAATTTGTTCCTCGATTTGCTTTTGCAACTCCTTTGTCTCCTGGGTTACATCGATAGGCGGCCTTGTTAGGGAGTGATGCACCGGTACAAGGTCGACTTGGTGTTCAATCCCACGTAAGGGTGGCAAACCCGCGGTAAGTCTTAGGAAGACATCCGCAAATTCTTGTAGCAAGGTATCGATATCTCTCTTGCCTTGCACAATCACGTCAACATCTCGTGTTTCTTTAATCATCAATAAATACACACGCTCGCCATCGTCAATAGCGTGTCTCACCTCTTTCTCACTAGCAAACATGTTAAGCTTTGGTTTCTCCATTTGATTAGAACTCATCGATCGAATGGCTTGGGGTGCCATCGGTTTAAGCACAATCTTCTTGCCTTTATCTCGTAATTCATATTCGTTACTCCTTCCTCGATGCAAAACATCTCGGCCGAACATCCATGGTCGTCCCAAAAGTACGTGGCATGCGTCCATCGGGAGTACGTCACATAACACATCATCTCCATATGATCCCATGGTTAAGTTGACCGCACTTGTCTCGTCACCTTCACTTTGCTTCCATCATCAAGCCAATGTAAAGCATACGGTCTCGGTGAGCCGTAGTAGTTAGCCCGAGCTTGGTGACCATCTCGCTTTGATGCTACATTCGTGCAACTCCTCCCGTCTATTATCAAGCTACACCACTTTTCTCCGACTTTGCATTTGGAATGAAAGATTTGGTCTCTTTGCTCCGTATCACTTGGAACGATTTTGGTATGTAGTGCTCAAGCACTAGAGTAGTATCATATTCCGGAGCGTCATAAGTCTCGCAATCCTCATTCTCTTCCTCGGCCTCCATGTTAAATACGTCACCAAGGCCTTCCTTCTCGTCCTCGACCAAAAGTTCGTCTCGACCGCAAGAGCTTCTCTTAGTGTCACCACCCGCTTGTTCGGACATGCATTTTGGTAATGGCCGAATCCTTGACACTTGAAACATCGTACCTTCGCCAAACTTGTTTCTTTGGGTACGTAGGGAGTCTTAGGTGCCGTGATGTGGACATGACTTGGTGTGGTGCTTTTAGCACCCGAACTCGAACCGCACTTGGATTCCCGAATTTGGAAGGAAATTCGGATCTTGAAAACTTCAATTTATTTTGGGCTTCTATCTTTATGCATAGTCCACATAAAGTATCGAAATCTTCATATGGATATAACTCCACCGTGTTGGCTATGTTTTTATTTAAGCCACGTAAAAACGGACATCTTTTGTTCTTCGCTTTTCTTCTAGTTCTCCCATCAAGACCAAACTTTCGAACTCTTCAATATATTCACCGACACTTAGTTTGCCTTGCATGAAGTCGGCAATCTTCGGTATAAGGTTAACCGGTGTGATGATGGCACATACCTCTTACGAAGTTTTCTTTTAAAGAATCCTACGAACGGATTTTTGCTTTTCCCTCCCGAGTTCTTCGCCTTTACTCCTTCGAACCAAAGAGAAGCACCCTTCCCTAACTTGAGAATTGCATATTTGCAACGCTTCGTCGTTAAGGTCTTTGAATTCGAACATGCGTTCAATTTTCCGCTCCCACTCCAAATAAGCTTCGGATCGGTACCTCCAACGAACTCCTAAGTTCGTTTACTTTAAACTCATCCGCATGGTGTATTTGACGTGCGTCATCCCCGCGTCTTGCTTGCATACGTGGTTCCGGTAGACCGCTTAGTGCGTTCCGGAGTTTCATCAAGAAATCGGGATCGGAGAAATCCATAACAAGAATCAAGAGATAGTTTTGAACAAGAAATCTTCAATAAAATTGCCAAGGAAATAGCCTTGGGCTCCGATGCCACTAATGATACGAATTACGTAATAAGATGAACGTAAATTCGCGGAAAATGCAATGGATATATTTTGTTACCTCACAACACTCGTATATGTGTAACACTCGTAAGATATAACCGAAAGTAGGGCAATTCGGCTTACATAAACAAGAACAATATGAATGATTTATCAAACTAGACCTATAGTTTGATAAGATAATCTTTTCTCAAGACCTATTGAGAATCGATTCGATTAAAACTCGAAAACGCGTCGAATTATAACCAAGGTTTCGATGAAAAGCATTCACCAAGAAAACACAAGTGTATTCTTATTTCTTCAACATACAATATCCAAAATGAAAGCATCAACAAGACTACTTATAGCATGGTAGTCTTCTTAGCAACTAAGGAATCAAACAAGATCACATGATCTTGAAATGAAAAACAAAACACAAGATAAAATACAAGGGAATCAAATCAAAGGGAGGGGGAATCACACAACAAAATGAATATAAGACACCCCACATAACATGCAAGTCTAATCATGACATGTGAGGGGAAGAAAAACAACAAAAAATAAAAAAAATCAGCAATAATGGCATTTGCTGGTCTGCCGGACACGGCCCGTGCCGATCGGCACGGTCGCGGCGCGCATCTGGCCGGCAGGGACTCGACCGTGTCGCCTGGCACGGTCGGGTTGGTCGGACAGCGGGAATTGCACTATCCGGAAGAGTGTGACTCGGCCGTGTCGCCCGCACGGCCGGTCGGGTTTCGGCACGGGCCATGTCGGACGACACGGCCGGGTTCGGTCGGCATGAGATTTCATTATCCAGACACCTCGGCACGGCCGTGTCGGATGACACGGCGGATTCGCCGGCAGTTGATCGGCCGGCCCAGCAGCAATGATCGGCGCCGGCAGTGGTGGTCGGCGTGATCGCCGATTCGGCAGTGGTGAATTTTCCTACGGTGGTGATTTTTCCTAGTGATTCGTCCATTTTCGGCCGATTGTCGACCTTCCGCATAGCATGACACGGCCGTGTTATATGACACGGCTGAGACCGAGACTCCACGTCTTATGTCCGTTTTCTCTCCTAAATACGTAGTAGCCCGTGCATGGCGTGTAGTAAGGTCATTTATATCGATCCTTACTTTGTCTCCTTCGTTCATATCAAATGATTCCGTATCATCACCTCGTCTTCTTCCCTTGGACTTGTCAATCCCGTATCACTTTCCTTTTCCCGCCCGAGCTCTTTGTGTCTTCACTCCTTCGAACCAAAAAGAAGCACCCTTCCCTAACTTGATAATTCATATTTGCAACATTTCTCATCGTTAAGGTCTTTGAATTCGAACATACGCTCAAGCTTCCGTCCCCATTCCAAATAGGCTTCGGGATCGGTACCTCCGACAAACTCCGTGTAATATCCGGATTTATTACAGTGTATTTCATCTGTATTCAAACCATGTATTATTCGGATTGGTGATTTTGATTATTGGAGTATGATATTTCGTGCATTGATATCATTGTACATAAGTATAGAAACATGCAAAATTGCTCATGCAACCTCGTGATAGCGCAGGCTAAGAATGTATCTTAACACGCGCTATCGGGCTATTATTAGCGCACGCTATGCAGGTAGGAGTTGCGTGCGCTAAGGACTCAATTATTGAGCGGGATAGCTAGCACATGCGCCAGCCGGGACATGGATCCGGATAAGATTCCCATGACGCACTGGACAATCAAGTCAACCATTATTAGCGCACGCTAAGGAATGCTTAGTAGCGTGCGCTAAATTGCTAAATTGCAGAATATTATAAATGGGACAACAACCGTTTTGGCTTTCATTTCTTTCGCCCATTCTTCATCCTTGAGAGTTCACAGAGCTGTAATAATACTCCTATACACTTAGAACACATCTTTGATGGTGTTTGTATATTGGTTATCACTTGGGAATATTCATTGAAGTGGAATAGCACCTTGGAGTGGCATACAACCAACCGGAGTTGGATTCTACCTTACGGTTCAGTGATTTTCATCATATTAAGGTATGTTCAATCTATCTCAAGACTTAGAGTTGGATTCTAACGATTTGGATGATCATGTTAACAAGATAGGGATTTTCATAGATGAATTATCCAAGTATATCATGTTTGGAATAGTGAGATGAATAAGCCTTAAGTACCTTGATTATAATCATCATGATTCAAATCTTATTACACTGAATATGTAAAGAGAAGCTTCTATCAATGGTAAACCGAATCTAGTAGATGATTTCATAGTAATCTTGGACTAGACTTTAACATCATTATTGTTAGATAAATCTAAAGGATTGATCATGGAAGGATTTATCTAGTATAGATGGAACGTTTAACAACTTCAGTATGATGATATTGATTGATATAAGGTGTTGATATCAACCGTTAAGCTCTTCGAATCGTCATATGAAGAATTGTAGTCGAAATGGAATATGGTTTATATGGTATGCATATCCTTGAATCCGAAGTTGTTGTTATCCGTAAGATCATTCAAAATTATATATACATGATATTCATGGAGGTAACATGAAGTGTCACGGAAGATTTCATTGTTTCGATCATGGCAAGAACAGTTTACTGCTCAGCAGTAAACTGCCATGCACAGATAGCGCACGCTATCCTATGAATATTAACGTGCGCTATCGAGCACGAGTTAGCGTACGCTACATTTGGTATGTAACGTACGCTAAGCTATCAGACAAATCGATCTGATCGGTGAAGTCTCGACCATGCATAGCTAGCGACGCTAGCTTTGTTGTTTGTGTGCGCTATCGAGCGGACTTAACGACGATACAGAGTACTTAGCGTGCGCTAAGCGCTTTAGTCGATTGCATTTTATGAACTTTTGGCCGTAAATCGAATTGTTAAACATCCGCATTTGACGTGAGATAAATCCTATATCATTTCTTTTGTTAAGGTTTGATCTTGTTGCGTGATTGATCGAGAGGGGCGACCTTCGAGTGTCTCATTTTCGTGGAAGTATTGTTCTGTCTTCTAATCGAGACAAGTACTCTAATTAGAATTGTTTATATTATGACAATTATGATGTGATTGTATCGTGTAAATATGTTGTGAATATATGTCCACCATGCGTTGATCCGACGGGAATCATCATGGGAATCTATAGTCGTGGTGCTGGATCGTTGGACAGTAGTTCCACCATGTGTTGGTCCGACGGATCATCATGGGAATCTATAGTGTGCTACTGGATCATTGGAATACCACCAGTATGTTGAAACTGATATGATATGATATGTGTTGTGGATATTCTCGTTGGAGAAACTTGTTATGATATAATTGTTGATTATATCACTGTTGTATGATTATTGTACTTGCACTAGCATCGTTGTGCTAACCCCTTCGGGGGTGAACATTGTGTTTGTTCAGGATCCAGGAGAGCGGGGAAACAACCACTGGAGATGCATGACGTGGGTGCAAAGTGATGTTCCGGCCGGGTTTACTGTATGTTATTTGTTGGATATTTCAATAAGTACTCGAGTACGTCGTCCGTTTATAATGTTTGGATTTTAGTGATGTAATAATAACTCTTCATTGGATATTTGTATTTCGGTTTTTGAACCAGACGGTTGTATTTTACCTCAGCAATTTCATAAACTGGTATCTGTTATTGTCATTTCCTTTATTTAGCCTTGTAAATTCTTATGTAAAGGATTTACGGCGCTGTAATATTCCTGAATATGTCGGGGGTGTTACAGAATATGGTATCGGAGCTAAGATTATGGATATCTTGGCCGTTGGGTTAAAATAGGGGTCATTTATGTCTTTTGAGATAACCGGCCGTGAATGACATCACTGCACTGCCTACGTCTTCATGCGAACGGTGGTTGTATGTTCCTAAACTCTATCTCGTTCTTTACATGTTGTGCCTCTTTATACTCGAATATTAGAACGATGTTATCTCCTGTACATTGAGTATTTATGCTTACAGTATGTTGAGAGGCGGACATGGACGTGGTCGCGGTCGTGGACGCGGACGAAGGAATGCTGAAAGGGAGGCGTCGCCTTGTAATCAGGCTAATCATAACTCAGGCGAGCCGCAGCAATCCATCAATAACGAACCGGAACCTGATGTACCAGAAATCCTTCGTCAAGTCGTGAACCAGATGACTCAGTTCGCACAGGTCGTGGACCGAATGCAAGTGGCGGCAGGAATTCAGCAGGGAGATGGACAACAAAGGATTCCAGACATGGGAAATCGTGGTGACCGATGGTTACAAGAGGTGGCAAAGATGCAACCACCCAAATTTGACGGCTTTTCCGAGACGCCCACTTGGGACCATTGGTTGAAGGAATTGGAGAAAATATTTGCTGGAATTAATTGCCCGAATGACAGGAGAGCTCCTATTGCCCAGTACTTTCTGATAGGGGAAGCATCCGAGTGGTGGGAAGCTATCCAACGCGCAGATCATGATGCCGATTGGGCGGAATTTAAAATGATGATGGAAGCTCAGTATTGCCCTCGTCCTGTGAGGGAAGCCAAAATTCGGGAATTTTTCTCCACTCAACCATCAGACGAACCCGTATCCTGCATTTATTAAGACGTTTAACCAAAGAAGCATTTGTTCGACATCCGGTCGAGCAGATATGCGGAGATGATGATTCATTTCGAAATGAGGATGAAACCAGAAATCCAGAGGTACATGTCCGGTTTTGAATGTACCACTCTCCGCCAATACCAGGATAAGGCGTTGGCATACGAAATAAAAGAAGCAGCAATGGAGAAGTTTATGGAGTCGAAGAAACAGAAAGTCTATGGTACTTTTACAGAGCACAAGAGCAGTGGGCCCCGCAAGGCCCAGTCTTCTTTTTCTTTCAAGAAACCTCCGCACCCACCTAGGAGCGGAAAGAACTACGGAACAATGTCAGCCACGACGGATACAGCTAGGAAGTGCTTTAACTGTGGTCGCCAAGGCCACCTTTGGCGTGATTGTTTGCGCACTCCAGTTACATGTTTTGAGTGCGGACAGGAAGGGCACCGTGTAACGTTTTGTAAGGACACCACTAAGTACAATGGAACCCGCTCATCACAGCCAGTTCAGAAGGAAGCTAGTATCCAACAGACGCAGCAAAGTGTTGATACGAATTACGTAAGTAATGCGTATAAACACAACGGAAGATGATCACGTTTACAATATGGATAAAAACTACAAAGGTGGTGGCCGAAATTTGGTGATGATCGGCCGTGATATAGTAAGATTTACGGAGTTTGGTGTGTTTTTATCGAACTAGACCTATAACTCGATAAAAGGGTAATCGTTTCCCAAGACCTTTTGAGAATTGATTAAAGTTAAAATCTCGAAACTCGTCGAAACAATAACTAAGGTTTGTCGAACTCGTTCAACGTATATTTCAAAGGAAATACAAAGTTTATTATGATTCTCGATGAATTACAAGTACAACGAACACTACTATATATAGTAGTTTACAACCGAAAGCAAATACAACAAAACGAAAAAAAGGAAACTTCCTAGCAACATCATTTCGGCGAAATCCAAGGATGATATCAAGTCTCTTGGTGTTTATTAGGTGAAAGGGACATGAAGATGGTGACATGATGAAGCAATCTTGGTCTTTGATGGTGACATGAAGTAGAAAATCTCATTCCTCCATGCATTGTTTCGGCCGATTCATACTTAAGGATTTGGTGTAGATTTGTGACATACTCTTTCTTGGAACTATATAGATGATAATGAAAGGAGGGATAGTGACATGATGAAGAAAGTCTCCACTCCATTAGACTTGGTTCGGCCGTTTGTGAAGGGTGGGGTTAATGAAGATAACTTCATTATCTTGTCAAGACATGAAGTCAAGATGTCCCTTTCAAGCATAAATTCGGTCGATCTTCATGCTTCCTGGTCGATCCGCTGCCGAATTCTACGTCACTCCGATTCCGATTAACAACGTAACTCCAAGCCGTTTAACATTTTCTCCTAAGTATAACGATGCATCATCATGAACGTCGATTTTTATCGAGTTTCTTCGATCGAATAATAGATATCGTATCATTCCTCCGTCTTTGAAAGGAATTGACCTCACCCCGCAATGCCATCGTCGTCAAGATAAGGTGAGAGATCACCTACGTTGAATGTCGCGTGTATTCCGTATTCGCCGGAAGTTCGACTTTGTATGCGTTGTCGTTCACTTTTTCCACAATCTTGTACGGACCTTCGGCTCTCGGCATCAATTTGTTCTTCCGTTTGCTCGAATCTTTCTTTTCTCAAATGTATCCAAACTAAGTCGCCAACATCAAATAATCTCGCTTTTTATTTTTGTTCGACTTCCGTTTGTACATTTCATTCACTTCTTTAATCCGTTCCCGTATCTTTTCGTGTAACTTCATCATGGATTTGAGTTTTGCTTCGCGTCTTTGTGAACCAATTCGTTGCTCAGGGAATCAAGTCCAATGGCAAGTGCGGGTTTAATCCGTATACCACTTCAAAAGGTGAATGGGCCGTGGCATAACCGGTGATCGGTTGTATGCGAATTCGGCATGAGCAAGTTTAACGTCCCAATCTTTACGAGTTTTATTTACCAACCTCGTAATAATGCTCCCAAGGTTCGATTAGTTACCTCGGTCCTCAGTCGGTTTGCGGGTGATGTGAAGTCTTGAATAGGAGTTTAGTACCGACTTTCCTCCATAAAGTATTCCGAAGTAACTCGTAAATTTGGAATCTCGATCCGACACGATAGTTTTTGGCACTGTGTAAACGAACTATTTCCGGAAATACAAGTCCGCCACATTGCTTGCATCATCGGTTTTGTGGCACGCGACAAAGTGAGCCATTTTGAAAAACGGTCGGCGACCACCATGATCGAGTCCTTGCCTCGTTGAGTACGAGGTAAAGCCACAATAAAATCCATCGAGACATCTTCCCAGGTCGTAGCAGTATCGCAACGGCATGTATGTACTCGACTTGAACGAACTTTTCATCATATGACAAGTCACGCATTTGCTCACGATGGTGCCGACGTCACCATACATCTTCGCCAAAAGAAATGTTCTTTTAGCACTTCTCTGATCTTGGTCGAGCCAAGTGACCGGCTAATCCTCCTCTCAGGCGCCTCCCGAACCAACAATTCCCGAATTGTATGTCTCGCACACATAATTTGTTTCCTTGAAAAGAAAACCATCCCGCAAAATAAATTCCTCAGACGGGCCGTTTTACAACGGTTAAAGATTTCCCAAGTCCAAATCGTCGTCGTAGTGATCTTTCGAGTCTCGAACCCCAACAAACGAACATCTAGCATCGACAGTAAGGCATACCGTCTCGATAGTGCATCCGCCACTACATTACTCTTCCCGTCTTTGTACTTGGATGAAAAATGAAAAGATTGTAAAAATTCCACCCATTTTGCATGTCTCGGGCTTAGCTTACTCGTCCGTTGATGTATTTCAACGACTCGTGATCCGAATGCGGCCACGAAATGTTTTGAACGCAGATAATGACTCCAATGATCGAGTGCTCTTACGATCGCATAGAACTCTTTGTCGTAAGTATAATAATTCACTGGCGCCACTTAGCTTCTCAGAAAATAGGCAATGGGACGGCCTCTCGAATGAGTATCGCCCGATTCCAACTCCGCTAGCATCGCATTCTACCTCAAACGGTTGTGAAAAATCGGGCAACGTCAAAATCGGCGCTTCACATAATTTTCCTTTTAAGTTTTCAAAAGCCTTTTGGGCCGTCTCGTTCCAAGCAAAGGTTCCCTTTTCAGACACTCGTGATAGATTGGATATAGTCTTTGAAGTCCCGTATGAATCGTCGGTAAAAAGAAGCGAGGCCATGAAATGACCGTACCTCCGTGATTGTCTTTGGGGTCGGCCACGACTTGATTGCCGCGATCTTCTCTTGGTCGACCAAACTCCGTCTTTTGAAACAACATAGCCGAGAAAGACAAGACTCTCGACTAGGAAAGTACACTTCTCCCGTTTTCCATAAAGCTTTTGTTCCCTTAGCGTCTCAAACACGTACCGCAAATGTTCGAGATGTTCTTCTACGGACCGACTGTAGATCAAAATGTCGTCTAAGTACACGACAACAAACTTTCCCAAGAAAGGTTTTAGAACCTCGTTCATCAACCTCATAAAGGTGCTCCGGGCGTTGGTGAGGCCGAATGGCATCACAACCCATTCGTAAAGTCCATTCTTCGTTTTAAACGCCGTTTTCCATTCGTCTCCCTCTCGCATGCGGATTTGATGGTATCCGCTCCGTAAATCAACTTTGGAAAATATAACCGAGCCATGTAACTCGTCCAGCATGTCGTCTAGTCTCGGGATGGGAAACCGATACTTGACGGTGATGTTATTCACGGCTCTCAGTCAATACACATTCGCCATGTTCCGTCTTTTTTGGCACAAGTAGAACCGGAACCGCACACGGACTTAAACTTTCTCGACATACCCGTGATTCATGAGTTCATCAATTTGTCGTTGTAGTTCTTTGGTCTCTTCGGATTACAACGATACGCCGCTTTGTTCGGTACTGGAGCTCACGTTATAAGATCAATCTTGTGTTCAATACCGAGGATATGTGTTAATCCTACCGTCAATTATTCGGGAAATACGTCAGAAAACTAGTGTAATAGTGCATCTATATCCTCCTAATTTTGCGATTTTGTTTCAAGATTTGGACCTCCTTGATCATCATCAAATAAACACGTTCGCCATCGTCAATGGCGTGTTCGACTTCTTTCTCGTTTGCAAACATCGTAAGTTTCGCCCTTCGACTTTTTTGAACTCATTGTCAGGATAGCTTGAGGTGACATAGGTTTAAGAACAATTTTTACCTTTGTCACGTAGCTCATACTCATTACTCCTCCTCGATGGAGTACGTCCCGATCAAATAGCCAAGGTCTACCTAATAACACGTGACATGCGTCCATTGGTAGTACATCGCATGTAATGTCATCGCCATACGAACCCATGGTGAGTCCGACCTTCACTTGCCTTGATACTTTCACCTTGTTTCCATCATCGAGCCAATGGAGTGCATACGGCTTAGGATGGGCCGTGGTGATCAAGCCGAGTTTTGAGACCATCTCGCTCGATGCCACGTTCGTACAACTTCCACCGTCAATGATCAAGCTACACCATTTCTCTCCGACACGACACTTCGTGTGAAAGATTTGGTCTCGTTGTTCTTCGTCACTGGGCCGCCTTCGCTTGTAACATGCGAAGGACAAGGTTCGTGTCATAGTTCGGGCATCGTATGCCTCGCATTCTTCTTCTTCGTCAGCTTCTAAGTTAAAAACGTCTCCAACTCTTTCTTCTTCGGCTAGTAATTCTTCTCGGGCGGCTATGGCTTCTCGTAACGTCACAATCCTTCGATTTGGACAAGCACTTTGATAGTGTCCAAATCCTTGACATTTGAAACATCGGACTTTGGATAGGCTCGTTTCTTTTGGTGTGATAGGCGTTTTCGGACTGGTAGTAACGGGTTGGATTGTGGTGACAGGTTTTGGAAACGAGCTAGAACTTGCGCCAAAGTTGGTATTTCCGTATTTAGGTGGGAATTCGGGTTTAGAGAGTTTTGTTTTGTTTTGATTTTCCAACTTTATGCAAAGTCCGCATAAAGTATCGAAGTCGGAATAGGGGTAGAGTTCCACGGAATTAGAAATATTTTGTTCAAACCTCGTAGGAAACGGGACATCCGCAATTCTTCGCTTTCTTCAAGTTCTCCCATCAAGGATAAGTTTTCAAACTCCTCGATGTACTCCTCGACACTTAACTTTCCTTGCGTGAGGTCAGAAATTTTTCGGTACAGGCTTAGCTTGTGTGTAGCCGGGACATATCTTTTTCGTAGTTTCCTTTTTAGGGAATCCCACGAGCGTATCTTTTCTTTTAAACACGACTTCTTTGTGTCTTCATTCGCTCAAACCAAAGGAAGCTCCTTTCCAAGTTTGAGAATTGCGTACTTGCAACGTACCTCGTCATTGAGATCCTTGAACTCAAACATTCGTTCAATTTTTCTTTCCCACTCCAGATAAATTTCAGGATCGGTGCCGCCTACGAACTCTGGAAGTTCGCTGGTCTTGTACTCATCCGCATGTCGTGGTGCATGCATGGTGTCATGTCCTCGTCGTGCATGGATTAGGCTCAGGAAAGCCACGCAGAACGTCACGTAGTTGTGCTACTTCTTCATCGGTGAATGCCATTTTCTTGATGATGTCGAGAATCGTGAGACAAGTGTCTCGATACCACTTATGATACGAATTACGTAAGTAATGCGTATAAACACAACGGAAGATGATCACGTTTACAATATGGATAAAAACTACAAAGGTGGTGGCGAAATTTGGTGAAGATCGGCCGTGATATAGTAAGATTTACGTAGTTTGGTGTGTTTTTATCTAACTAGACCTATAACTCTATAAAAGGTTAATCGTTTCCCAAGAACTTTTGAGAATAGATTAAATTAAAAATCTCAAACTCGTCGAAACAATAACTAAGGTTTGTCGAACTCGTTCAACGTATATTTCAAAGGAAATACAAAGTTTATTATGATTCTCGATGAATTACAAGTACAACGAACACTACTATATATAGTAGTTTACAATAAAGCAAATACAACAAAGCGAAAAAGGAAACTTCCTAGCAACATCATTTCGGCGAAATCCAAGGATGATATCAAGTCTCTTGGTGTTTATTAGGTGAAAGGGACATGAAGATGGTGACATGATGAAGCAATCTTGGTCTTTGATGGTGACATGAAGTAGAAAATCTCATTCCTCCATGCATTGTTTCGGCCGATTCATACTTAAGGATTTGGTGTAGATTTGTGACATACTCTTTCTTGGAACTATATAGATGATAATGAAAGGAGGGATAGTGACATGATGAAGAAAGTCTCCACTCCATTAGACTTGGTTCGGCCGTTTGTGAAGGGTGGGGTTAATGAAGATAACTTCATTATCTTGTCAAGACATGAAGTCAAGATGTCCCTTTCAAGCATAAATTCGGCCGATCTTCATGCTTTCGGGTCGATCCGTCGTCGAATTCTACGTCACTCCGATTCCGATTAACAACGTAACTCCAAGCCGTTTAACATTTTCTCCTAAGTATAACGATGCATCATCATGAACGTCGATTTTTATCGGAGTTTCTTCGACTGGAATAATAGATATCGTATCAAGTGTTCAGATGCCTCAAAATTTTGGCCGCGGACGAGGCAGAGGACAATGGGACCAAAAGGGGGCATCGAGTACCGGATCTGTTCCCCCACGCCTATATGAGATGAGGAGGACAGACGATCAGGATGCTGCTGTCGCATCAGGTACTGTCCAGATCCTTTCCCAGCCAGTTAGCGTTTTATTCGATACAGGAGCTACACATTCTTTTATATCTTTGTCTAGTATAAATCGTTTGAATATTTCCGGTTTTTATACTTGTGAACCTTATGTTGTTGGTTTACCGAGTGGAGAGAGGATTGTCGGAAACTTAGAAACTAGAAATTTCCCTGTATCATTTGGAGGCGGTGGCTCTCAAATCTGATCGTGATAGAAATGCAAGGAGATGACCTGATACTCGGAGACGATTGGCTTAATCGATATGGAGCAATTGTGAACTACCGAAGGAGGAATATCTCGCTGATCGCTGACGATGGTTCCGAAATATTATTTGAGGGGTGGAAACCGGGAAGCTCAGGAAAATTGATCAAAGCGATGAAAGCTGTCAGATTGTTGAAACAAGGCTGTCTAGGATATTGGTGTTATGCAATGAAGAAAGAAGACGAAATTGTGGAACTTTCATCCATTCCTGTTGTGAACGAATTCCCAGATATGTTTCCTGACAAGTTACCTGGACTACCTCCACGAAGGGATGTGGAATTTACCATTGAGCTGGAACCCGGAGCTACACCAATTTCTAAAGCGCCGTATCGTATGCCACCTACTGAGATGTACGAACTGAAGAAGCAACTGGAGGAGTTACTGGACAAGGGCTATATTCAGCCAACCGTTTCACCACAGGAGCGCCGGTTCTTTTGTCAGAAAGAAGGATGGATCGCCCATTTGTGTATTGACTATCGAGAGCCGAACAAGATGACGATTAAGAACAAATATCCGTTACCACGAATTGATGATCTGTTTGACCACCGCAAGGGGCGGCGGTATTTTCTAAAATCGATCGAGATCGGGATATCATCGGTGAGGATTAAGGAATCGGCGTTCCGAAATCAGCATTCAGAACTCGCTACGGACATTATGAGTTTGTAGTGATGCCGTTTGGTCTCACTAACGCACCTGCTGTATTTATGCAATTGATGAACAGAGTGTTCATTGAATTTTTGGACAAATTTGTGGTCGTGTTCATTGATGACATTCTGGTGTATTCTAAGAGCCCGGAAGAACATGCGCAGCATTTGCGGATTGTATTGGAACTTTTGAGAAATGATCAATTGTACGCCAAACTTTCTAAGTGTGAATTCTGGCTAAAGGAAGTAATGTTCCTCGGCCATGTGGTGTCAGCTAAAGGAGTCCGAGTAGATCCTCAGAAGATCGAAGCAATATTGGATTGGAAGCCTCCAAAGAACGTGAAAGAAGTCCGAAGCTTCTTAGGACTTGCTGGATACTATCGTCGATTCGTGGAAGGGTTTTCTAAAATCTCCCGCCCACTTACTCGACTCCTGCAGAAAACTCAAAAGTTTGAGTGGAATGAGTTGTGTCAGATTAGTTTTGATGAATTGAAGAAGAGATTGACGACGGCACCGATTCTATCACTTCCACAGGGAACTGAAGGATTTATAGTTTACAGTGATGCTTCGAACCAAGGACTTGGGTGCGTATTGATGCAGAATGATAAGGTAATCGCTTATGCATCGCGACAGCTGAAGCCTTATGAAGTGAATTACCCGACACATGATTTGGAGCTAGCAGCAGTAGTTTTTGCTTTGAAGATCTGGAGGCATTATCTGTACGGGACTCACTGTCAGATCTTTACGGATCATAAGAGTCTCAAGTACATATTCAGTCAGAAAGAGTTGAATATGCGGCAAAGAAGATGGTTAGAACTGATTAAGGACTATGACTTGGAGATTTTATATCATCCAGGCAAAGCGAATGTAGTGGCCGATGCACTTAGCCGCAAGCCTGTCTCTATTCAGACGCTGGAGATGCTGACATCCCAACTTAGCCTTCAACGAGAAATGATTCGTGAAGGGATTGAAGTATGGTTACAAAGAGTCCAAGGACAACTGTGCGTGATGGAGATAACTTCATCATTAACCGAAGGAATCAAATCTAGACAGGCAGATGATCCTCTGATGATTCGGTTACGTGATGAAGTGATCAAAGGAAAGGCCCTGATTCATAATTCATGATGATGGAGTTTTGAGATTTGAGAACCGACTCTGCGTTCCGATGATGATGTTACGAAGCAGAGACAATTATGAAGGAAGCTCACAGTTCGCCTATTCTATCCACCGGGCACAGTAAGATGTATAAGGACTTGAAGCGAGAATTTACGGTGGGGCAACATGAAGAAAGATGTAGCGGACTATGTTTGAAATGCTTGACTTGTCGGCGAGTTAAGATCGAGCATCAACGGCTGCGCCGGAATGTTGAAGCCACTCCGATTCTGAATGGAAGTGGGAGGACATATCGATGGACTTTATCACTAATATGCCGAAAACCAGGACAGGAATGAACATGATTTGGGTGATAGTTGATCGTTTAACCAAATCAGCTCATTTTCTAGGCATTAAGGATACGTGGGGACCAGAGAGGTTGGCACGAGTATTTATTTCGGAGATAGTTCGATTGCATGGTACGCCGAAGACCATTGTTTCTGATCGAGACGGCCATTTTGTGTCTCACTTTTGGAAAGCAGTTCATAAGGCCTTGGGGACCGGGTGAACTTGATCTGACTTATCACCCATGGCGACGGACAATGCAGAGAACTATACAAACGGTGGAAGACATGCGAGGGCACATGCCTTAGATTGGTCAAACGATTGGGAAGTTCATCTACCGTTGATTGAATTTACCTACAACAATAGTTGGCATGCTTCCATTAAGATGGCACCGTTTGAGGCATTATACGGAAGGAGATGCAGATCGCCCCTGATACGGAATCATTTGATATGAACGAAGGAGACGAAGTAAGGATCGATATAAATGACCTTACTACACGCCATGCACGGGCTACTACGTATTTAGGCGAGAAAACGGACATAAGACGTGGAGTCTCGGTCTCAGCCGTGTCATATAACACGGCCCGTGTCATGCTATGCCGGAAGGTCGACAATCGACCAGAAAAATGGACGAATATAGGAAAAATCACCACCGTGGAAAATTCACCACTGCCGAATCGGCGATCATTACTGCTAGGCGGCCGATCACTGCTGAGCGAATCCGGCTGTGTCATCCGACACGGCCCGTGCCGAGGTGTCCTGGATAATGAAATCTCGCTGCCGACCGAACCCGACCGTGTCGTCCGACACGGCCCGTGCCGACACAACCCGACCGTGCCAGGCGACACGGCCGAGTCACACTCTTCCGGATAGTGCAATTCCCGCTGTCCGACCAACCCGACCTTGCCAGGCGACACGGTCGAGTCCCTGCCGGCCAGATGCGCGCCGCGACCGTTCCGATCGGCATGGGCCGTGTCCGGCAGACCAGCAAATGCCATTATTGCTGATTTTTTTTTATTTTTTGTTGTTTTTCTTCCCCTCACATGTCATGATTAGACTTGCATGTTATGTGGGGTGTCTTATATTCATTTTATTGTGTGATTCCCCCTCCCTTTGATTTGATTCCCTTGTATTTTATCTTGTGTTTTGTTTTTCATTTCAAGATCATGTGATCTTGTTTGATTCCTTAGTTGCTAAGAAGACTACCATGCTATAAGTAGTCTTGTTGATGCTTTCATTTTGGATATTGTATGTTGAAGAAATAAGAATACACTTGTGTTTTCTTGGTGAATGCTTTTCATCGAAACCTTGGTTATAATTCGGCGTTTTGAGTTTTAATCGAATCGATTCTCAATAGGTCTTGAGAAAAGATTATCTTATCAAACTATAGGTCTAGTTTGATAAATCATTCATATTGTTCTTGTTTATGTAAGCGAATTGCCCTACTTTCGGTTATGTCTTACGAGTGTTACACATATACGAGTGTTGTGAGGTAACAAAATATATCCATTTGCATTTTCCGCGAATTTACGTTCATCTTATTACGTAATTCGTATCATTAGTGGCATCGGAGCCCAAGGCTATTTCCTTGGCAATTTTATTGAAGATTTCTTGTTCAAAACTATCTCTTGATTCTTGTTATGGATTTCTCGATCCCGATTTCTTGATGAAACTCCGGGACGCACTAAGCGGTCTCAGGAACCACGTATGCAAGCAAGACGGGGATGACGACGCCAAATACACCATGCGGATGAGTTTAAAGTAAGCGAACTTAGGAGTTCGTTGGAGTACCGATCCGAAGCTTATTTGGAGTGGGAGCGGAAAATTGAGCATGTTCGAATTCAAAGACCTTAACGACGAAATGTTGCAAATATGTAATTCTCAAGTTAGGGAAGGGTGCTTCTCTTTGGTTCGAAGGAGTAAAGACGAAGAACTCGGGAGGAAAAGCAAAAATCCGTTCGTGGGATTCTTTAAAAGAAAACTTCGTAAGAGGTATGTGCCATCATCACACCGGTTAACCTTATAGGAAGATTGCCGACTTCATGCAAGGCAAACTAAGTGTCGGTGAATATATTGAAGAGTTCGAAAGTTTGGTCTTGATGGGAGAACTAGAAGAAAACGAAGAACAAAAGATGTCCCGTTTTTTACGTGGATTAAATAAAAACATAGCCAACACGGTGGAGTTATATCCATATGAAGATTTCGATACTTTATGTGGACTATGCATAAAGATAGAAGCCCAAAATAAATTGAAGTTTTCAAGACCCGAATTTCCTTCCAAATTCGGGAATCCAAGTGCCGGTTCGAGTTCGGGTGCTAAAAGCACCACACCAAGTCATGTCCCTGTCACGGCACCTAAGACTCCCTACGTACCCAAAGAAACAAGTTTGGCAAAGGTACGATGTTTCAAGTGTCAAACTCTACGGTTCCTAGCGACCGCCAGAATCGTCAATCTAAATATGTTCGGAAACCATCCCCTACCCCTACTGTTAGGGTCAATAATTCAAACAACAATAATTGCTTCAATGTGTTTGATGTTGAACCAATAGAAGGTGATTCCAATAATGATCACCATCAGCTCGCCTTAACGGTTTTCCAGCCTTCATTAGAGCAAAATGATACCATTGTCCCCACTTCTGAGTTCTCCGCTGAACATGCCAACAATAACATGTTATCCCTTACCACTAACGTCTTCCAGCCTGATAATAAAAACACGTCAGTGTCTTCCAAGGGCACGATCTTGCATAACCCTTCTTCATCCTCTCGTCATGAGCAATCGACTGACACGGTTGGGCCCCCTATTGTGTCTGCTGACCATGACAAAGATCGAAACCATACCATTCTGTTAAAGGCGGAAAATCTATTGTTATTTCTCCTATCATTCCCTCAGAAAAACCACAAGCTCCGCTAAAACAAGCTAAAAGGGATGTTAAATTCCCAAAGACTGTGCAATTACTCCCTGCCAACTCCACGGCAGCGAAAAATCTTAATTTGGCCGCTTCTAAACCTTGGCGAAATTCTTCTGGGGAAGAGGATCAGCAAAATAATCCGCCTGAAGCACGGATAAATGCCGTTTCTAAATGAATATCCTTTCTGGAATATCAGGGGGATAAGGAAGCGGGTTGCTAGGGACCAGCTTCGTCACTATATCACGGTTTGTGCGGATATTCTTTGTATCATCGAACCCTTCACTTCTTTTGCTCGTTCCGATCGTTCTCTCCGGCGTTCGGGTGGTCTTTCTCTTCTTGCCGAGAATCGGCGAGGAACCGAGACCACGACATTTGGGTGCTCGGCTCCTCAACATATCTAATTGCCAAGTCATCCATGTCTCGATCGGGTTATCATCATGGACATCTCTTTTAATGGATGGGACTTTCGGGCGTCTGTTGTTCATGGTGCTCGTAACTATATTGGTCGCAGGAATCCTTGGGAGGATATCCTGAGCTTCCTTCACCCTAACCTTTTAGTCTTCGGAGATTTTAATGCCGTCATTGGGGCACATGAGCGTCGCGATCTTCATGTTCCCAATGCTACTTCTTGTCGGGAGTTCATCAATTTATTGATGAGGCCTTGCTTGTCGGCATCCCTTTTCTTGGTCATCGGTTTACGGAGAGGCGGGGTTCATGATGATTATCATGTTGAGACCCGCATTGATCGATTTTTGGCCACCCCGATTTTATCGATCCGGGTTTCCACAAAATATCATGTTTTCCCTAGGACTGCTCGATCACCACCCGATCCGGCTCACCTCCACTTTGGGTAATACTTCTTTTCCCTGGACCTTTCCGTTTTCAACGTATGTGGACTACGATAATTCATTTATTGATGTTATTCGCAACTCTTGGAATCTTAATTGTGGGAACCGGTCTCCTTGGGACTTGGTTTTGTACAAGCTTAAAAGGCTGCGTCGTACCCTCAAGCATTGGAATTTTTCGTCTTTTGGTGATATTTTCACTAAAAAAGTCACTTTTGGATCAACTTGGTGACATTCGGTCTCTCATTGATGCGGATGGGTATACCGACGAGCTCTTCTCGGGAGGTCGAAACAATCTGCGGCCTTGAATGACATCCTTAATAAAGAGAGTCTTTTCTTCCAACAAAGGAGTAGGACTAATTGGCTTAAGGATGGTGATCGAATCGCCTTTTCCATAGGATGGTTAAGATGAGGAATAATCGTCTTGACTTTCCTCTCTCCTTATTGACGGTGATCTTTGTCGTGATCCGTCTACCATCTCGAACCACATTGTGAATTTTTATCGCACCTTTTGAAGGCCATCCGATTGCTACTAATTGGCCCACTTGGTTTCTCTCTTCCTAAGGTTTCTCATCGCATAACTCCATCCTTATCGCTATTCCCCATTCCGAGGAAATTCGTTCTCTGATTTTCGATATGGAGCCCCACAGTGCCCACAGGCTGGCGGCTTTCTTGGATTATTTTATCAGTTCTCTTGGGAGGTCATTGGTACCGATATTGTGGCGGCTATTCGGCAATTTTTCATTGAGGGTGATCTTCCGACGGTCTTAACTATAGTTTTGTTTCTCTCATTCATAAAGTCAAATGTTCCATCTCTATTGAGCAATTCCGGCCTATTGTCTTAAGTAACTTTATCTTCAAGATTATTACTAAAATCCTCACGGCGGACTTTCTAGTTTTATTCATGAGATCATCGGCCCCATCGGTTTGGCTTTATTAGGGTCGGCGTATCCACGATTGTATATCTATTGCTTCGGAATGCGTTAATTGTTTGAATCGCCGCGCTCGCGGTAACATGGCTATTAAAATTGACATTCGTAAAGCTTTTGACACTCTTTCTGGGAGTTCTTATTGGATGTTCTTCACGGTTTTGGTTTTCACGACCGATTTGTTGCTTGGGTTTCCACCATTCTTCACTCTGAAGCTTTCTATTCTTATAAATGGTGCTCCTACGGGTTACTTTGCGTGCGATCAAGGGGTTCGGCCAGGTGATCCCATGTCCCCTCTTTTATTTTGTATTCTTTGAGGAGATGCTCGGTCTCATGCTCTCCAATGCGGTTCGAGACTACTTTCTTCAAGCCTATTTTTGCGGGCCGTAAGATTGTCTATCCTTCTCACCTTTTTATGCGGATGATGCTATCGTGTTTGGTCGTGCCTCTACGGATAATGCCAATGCCATATCGAAGATTCTTGATGATTACTCGGCCATATCGGGCAGCTATGAACCTTAATAAATCTAAGGTTTATTTCGGTTCTCATGTTCCTATCCACACCAAACGGGTCATTCTGCGCACCCTTGGCATGCGCGAGGATCACTCCCTTTCAATTACCTCGGGGTTCCGTTATTCTGCGGCATACCCCGTCTCATCCATATTGCCCGATCGTTGACAAAATAATTAGTAAATTTTCAGCTTGGAAAGGATCCTCTCTCTCGATGGCTGGTCGTATTTGCTTAGTTAACTCTGTTATCATGAGCTCCTCCATTCACTCTATGATGATATATAGTTGGCCGATCAAATTGATAAACAAATTAGATTCGGCGGCTAGAAATTTTATTTGGTCAGGGGACATTAGTCACAAGAACGCATGTACTGTGGCCTGGAGTAGAGTTTGTTCCCCTTTAGAGGAGGGAGGGCTTGGGGTGAGGCATCTTCGTACGATGAATGAATCCTTTTTGTTTAGTTTGGCCTGGGTTATTCTGCAGGAGGATTCCTTTTGTGGAAAATTCCTTCGTCAGAGGTTTCTCAGAAGTAATTTGGATACTCGCAAGATTGTTTCTTCCTCTATATTCAGGGGGTTCATAATCATATTCCCCGTCTTCTTAACACTTCCAGTTGGGTTATTGGTAATGGTCAGAATATTAATTTTTGGTGGGACAACTGGCTAGGTTATATCATTGGTGATCGGTTGGGTATTCCTCAGCATCTCAGTACCTTCTCCGACACCATCAGCGATTTTTACTACGACGGGACCTGGCATCTTACCCTCGATTTCATGGAAAGGTGTCGTGATGTTGCTTTAGATGTCGTCTATGCCCCCTCTGACTTTGAAGGAAAAGACGAGCGGGTTTGGGCTAAATCGGTGCATGGCAATGTTACCTCTCAAATCGCTTATTGGCACCTTCGCCACAACTTTCCTAAGGTAAGTGGGGAAATGGATTGCACAGATTAATCCCGTTCGTCGTTCTCTCACGATGCGGAAGGCTATTCACAACAATTGCTGTTTTTGATCTTCTTCGTTTAAGGGTTTCATTGGTCCTTCGGTTTGCCTTTTCTGTCTCTCTGCCGTGAATCGATTGACCATATTTTCACCGAGTGTGTTGTTATCCGTGATTGGGACTATATTGAGCGGGGCTTCTTAAACTCTTTAGAATTGAATCCGGGTTCGGGCACTTCATCATTCGAGCTATGGATATCGATTTAGTCACAGATCTCTACTCTCTGGAGATTCACTATTATTAGTGCCGTCTGGGCTATCGGCATATTCATTTGTGAGGTTTTATATAATGATGCTAAATTTTCTATCATGTCTCTTCGTTCTATAGTTTGGTCTCTTCTCGAGAGAATGTAATAACTATGACATGGGCACCATGGATAACTCTATTTCGATCTGGTTCGTCTTCGGGCTCGGGTGTGGTGGCCACGCGAGACCTCCGCTTTACCCTATTTATGTGAAATGGTATCCCCCAATTGGGTGGACGAAAGTTAACACCGATGGGATGGCTAAAGGCTGCCCAGGCTTGGGTGCTATTGGCCTTGTTTATCGGAATCGTCTGGGCGGGTTTTGGCACTCTCTCTGCAGCAATTGGTTCCGTTTTGCCTTCCAAGCTGAGTTGGTCGCGGCTATTCATGCTATTGAGATTGCTTTTTATCATGGTTGGGATTATTTGTGGTGAGTCGACTCTTCTTATGTTGTGAGCATTCTCTCGGATCGTAGTTCATTTGTTCCCTGGATCTACCTTGATCATTTGAGGCGGATTTGGTGTATTATTGACGGCATGCACTTCGGGGTCTCTCATATCTATAGAGAAGGGAATGCGGTGGCAGATCGGCTTTCTAAAAGATTGGTTTCTTACGAGTGGTCTAGCGAAGCACCAGAGCCTCTCCGAGATCTTCGTTGAGGGATATGTCTCCTATGTATTTTAGCCGACATTAGTTTTCTCATGACATAACGCTCGGTACTCTTTTCCCTATCGTAGGTTTTTCCCATTGGGTTTTCTACGATAGGGTTTTAACGAGGCCTGCGGTTGCAACCCCATACATCTGGTATGGGGGTTTAGGTCCTTTTATTCTATTTTCATAGATTGCTTTTGCATTTGTGTTTTTCTCTCTATTTCTCTTGACTACCCGCCTGTGGGATTAGCTTGAGATTTTATTTTGTTGTCTAGGATGGCCCTCTCTTTGTAACTCTTTTCTATTTCTCGTTTTTTTTTAATAATATTGACCTTGATGAGTCAAAAAAAGTGTCAAGGATTCGGCCATTACCAAAATGCATGTCCGAACAAACGGGTGGTGACACTAAGAGAAGCTCTTGCGGTCGAGACGAACTTTTGGTCGAGGACGAGAAGGAAGGCCTTGGTGACGTATTTAACATGGAGGCCGAGGAAGAGAATGAGGATTGCGAGACTTATGACGCTCCGGAATATGATACTACTCTAGTGCTTCGAGCACTACATACCAAAATCGTTCCAAGTGATACGGAGCAAAGAGACCAAATCTTTCATTCCAAATGCAAAGTCGGAGAAAAGTGGTGTAGCTTGATAATAGACGGAGGGAGTTGCACGAATGTAGCATCAAACGAGATGGTCACCAAGCTCGGGCTAACTACTACGGCTCACCCGAGACCGTATGCTTTACATTGGCTCGATGATGGAAGCAAAGTGAAGGTGACGAGACAAGTACGGGTCAACTTAACCATGGGATCATATGGAGACGATGTGTTATGTGACGTACTCCCGATGGACGCATGCCACGTACTTTTGGGACGACCATGGATGTTCGACCGAGATGTTTTGCATCGAGGAAGGAGTAACGAATATGAATTACGAGATAAAGGCAAGAAGATTGTGCTTAAACCGATGGCACCCCAAGCCATTCGATCGATGAGTTCTAATCAAATGGAGAAACCAAAGCTTAACATGTTTGCTAGTGAGAAAGAGGTGAGACACGCTATTGACGATGGCGAGCGTGTGTATTTATTGATGATTAAAGAAACACGAGATGTTGACGTGATTGTGCAAGGCAAGAGAGATATCGATACCTTGCTACAAGAATTTGCGGATGTCTTCCCGGAAGACTTACCGCCGGGTTTGCCACCCTTACGTGGGATTGAACACCAAGTCGACCTTGTACCGGGTGCATCACTCCCTAACAAGGCCACCTATCGATGTAACCCCGAGGAGACAAAGGAGTTGTGATACGATATCTAATATTCCAGTCGAAGAAGCTCCAATAAAAATCGACATCCATGATGATGCAAATTCGCATGGCCATGCATCGTTATACTTAGGAGAAAATGTTAATCGGATTGGAGTTACGTTGTTAATCGGAATCGGAATAACGTAAAACTCGACGACGGAATCGGTCCGAAAGCATGAAAAATCGGCCATATCATGCTTGAAAGGGACTCATGATTGTCAAGATACATGACATCAACAAATCGGCCCTACTAGATATTGAGAAAGACTTTCATCACCTAATAACACCAAAATTCACCATGATCTCCTTCCCCACAAAATCGGCCATATCATGAGATTGAGGAAGACTTTCTTCAAGCATGTTCTTCATGTCACCATCAAGATATCTTCATCTAATCTACACCAAATCCTCCTAATAAGTTCGGCCGAATTGATGCATGGAAGGAAGGATATTTGGTCTTCTTCATGTCCCCATCACTTAATAAGTCCAAGATGTCTTCATCAACAAAAATCCTCACTTAATAAAGTCCAAGATGTCTTCATCAACTTGGTATCTACTTGGAGACTTTCGGCCGAAATGAAAGTTGCTAGGAAGTTCGTTTTCTCGTTTTGTTGTATTTACTTACGGTTGGAAACTACTATATATAGTAGTGCTCGTTGTACTTGTAAAATATCTTGAATCATAATAAACCTTGTATTTCCTTTGAAATATACGTTGAACGAGTTCAACAAACTTTAGTTATTGTTTCGACGCGTCTCGAGATTTTAACTTGATCAATTCTCAAAAGGTCTTGGGAAGAGATTACCTTTTATCAAGTTATAGGTCTAGTTCGATAAAACACATCAAACTCCGTACATCATACTACATCACGGCCGAACACCATCAAATTTCGGCCACCCTTAGTAAAATTCAAGTGATACTTTGATACTTGTTAATCTTCCGTTGCATTTCATACGTATTACTTACATAATTCGTATCATAAGTGGTACCAGAGCCATTTGTCTCACAGTTCTCGACGTTACTCAAGAAGATGGCATTCACCGATGAAGAAGTAGCACAACTACGTGACGTTCTTCGTGGCTTACCGGAGCCCAGAATCCAAGCACGACGAGGATACGACACCATGCATGCACCACGACATGCTGATGAATACAAGACAAACGAACTCCCGGAGTTCGTAGGCGGCACCGATCCCGAGGTTTATTTGGAGTGGGAAAGAAAAATTGAACGAATGTTTGAGTTCAAGGATCTCAATTACGAGGTACGTTGCAAGTATGCGATCCTCAAACTTGGAAAGGGAGCTTCCCTTTGGTTTGAGCGAATGAAGACACAAAGAGTTCGTGCCGGAAAAGAGAAAATACGTTCGTGGGATTCTCTAAAAAAGAAACTACGAAAGAGATATGTCCCGACTACACACAAGTTAAGCTTGTATCGAAAAATTTCTGAACTCACGCAAGGAAAGCTAAGTGTCGAGGAGTACATCGAGGAGTTTGAAAACTTATCCTTGATGGGAGAACTTGAAGAAAGCGAAGAATTGCGGATGTCCCGTTTCCTACGAGGTTTGAACAAAAATATTGCTAATTCCGTGGAACTCTACCCCTATTCCGACTTTTATACTTTATGCGGACTTTGCATAAAGTTGGAAAATCAAAACAAAACAAAACTCTCTAAACCCGAATTCCCACCTAAATACGGAAATACCAACTTTGGCGCGAGTTCTAGCTCGTTTCCAAAAACTGTCACCACAAACCAACCCGTTACTACCATTCCAAAAACTCCTATCACACCAAAAGAAACAAGCCTATCTAAAGTCCGGTGTTTCAAATGTCAAGGATTTGGACACTATCAAAGTGCTTGTCCAAATCGGAGGATTGTGACGTTACGAGAAGCCATAGCCGCCCGAGAGGAATTGCTAGCCGAAGAAGAAAGAGTTGGAGACATTTTTAACTTAGAAGCTGACGAAGAAGAAGAAGAATGCGAGGCATACGATGCCCCGAACTATGACACGAACCTCGTCCTTCGCATGTTACAAACGAAGGCCGCCCCAAGTGACGAAGAACAACGAGACCAAATCTTCCACACGAAGTGTCGTGTCGGAGATAAATGGTGTAGCTTGATCATTGACGGTGGAAGTTGTACAAACGTGGCATCAAGCGAGATGGTCTCAAAACTCGGTTTAATCACCACGGCCCATCCTAAACCGTATGCACTCCATTGGCTCGATGATGGAAACAAGGTGAAAGTATCAAGGCAAGTGAAGGTCGGACTCACCATGGGTTCGTATGGCGATGATATTACATGCGATGTACTACCGATGGACGCATGTCACGTGTTATTGGGAAGACCTTGGTTATTTGATCGGGACGTACTACATCGAGGGAGGAGTAACGAGTATGAGTTACGTGACAAAGGTAAAAAAATCGTTCTTAAACCTATGTCACCTCAAGCTATCCGGACGATGAGTTCGAAAAAAGTCGAAGGACCGAAACTTACGATGTTTGCAAACGAGAAAGAAGTCGAACACGCCATTGACGTTGGCGAACGTGTTTATTTGATGATGATCAAAGAGGTCCGAAATCCTGCCACCAAATCGCACCATGAGGAAGAGATAGATGCTCTATTACACGAGTTTTCGGACGTATTCCCCGAAGACTTGCCGGTAGGATTACCACCTATCCGCAGAATTGAACACCAGATTGATCTTATACCGGGAGCTCCATTACCGAACAAAGCGGTGTATCGTTGTAATCCCGAAGAAACCAAAGAACTACAACGTCAAATTGATGAACTCATGAATCACGGATATGTCCGAGAAAGTTTAAGTCCGTGTGCGGTTCCAGTTCTACTTGTACCAAAAAAAGACGGAACATGGCGAATGTGTATTGTGATGAGCCGTGAATAACATCACCGTCAAGTATCGGTTTCCCATCCCGAGACTAGACGACATCTTTGGACGAGTTACATGGCTCGGTTATATTTTCCAAAGTTGATTTACGGAGCGGATACCATCAAATCCGCATGCGAGAGACGAATGGAAAACGGCGTTTAAAACAAAGAATGGACTTTACGAATGGGTTGTGATGCCATTCGGCCTCACCAACGCCCCGAGCACCTTTATGAGGTTGATGAACGAGGTTCTTAAACCTTTCTTGGGAAAGTTTGTTGTCGTGTACTTAGACGACATTTTGATCTACAGTCGGTCCGTAGAAGAACATCTCGAACATTTGCGGTACGTATTTGAGACGCTAAGGGAACAAAAACTTTATGGAAAAAGGGAGAAGTGTACTTTCCTAGTCGAGAGTCTTGTCTTTCTCGGCTATGTTGTTTCGAAAGACGGAGTTTCGGTCGACCAAGAGAAGATCGCGGCAATCAAGTCGTGGCCGACCCCAAAGACAATCACGGAGGTACGGTCATTTCATGGCCTCGCTTCTTTTTACCGACGATTCATACGGGACTTTAGCACCATCTCCAGTCCGATCACGGAGTGTCTAAAAAAAGGAACCTTTGCATGGAACGAGGCAGCCCAAAAGGCTTTTGAAAATTTAAAAGGAAAATTATGTGAAGCGCCGATTTTGACGTTACCCGATTTTTCACAACCGTTTGAGGTGGAATGCGACGCTAGCGGAGTTGGAATCGGGGCAGTGCTTATTCAAAAAGGCCGTCCCATCGCCTATTTTTCGGAGAAGTTAAGTGGTGCCCGAGTGAATTATTGTACATACGACAAGGAGTTCTATGCTATCGTAAGAGCACTCGATCATTGGAGTCATTATCTACGTTCGAAACATTTTGTGCTGCACTCGGATCACGAGTCGTTAAAATACATCAACGGACAAAGTAAGCTAAGCCCGATGCATGCAAAATGGGTGGAATTTTTACAATCTTTTCACTTTTCATCCAAGTACAAAGACGGGAAGAGTAATATAGTGGCGGATGCACTATCGAGACGGTATGCCTTACTTTCGATGCTAGATGTTCGTTTGTTGGGGTTCGAGACTTTGAAAGATCATTACAGCGACGATTTGGACTTCGGGGAAATTTTTAACCGTTGTAAAACAGCCCCGTACGAGGAATTTGTGTTACAGGATGGCTTTCTCTTCAAGGGGAATAAATTATGTGTGCCGAGACATACAATTCGGGAATTGCTAGTTCGGGAGGCGCACGGAGGAGGGCTAGCCGGTCACTTCGGCTCGACCAAGACTGTAGAAGTGCTAAAAGAACACTTCTTTTGGCCGAAGATGTATGGTGACGTAAGCACAATCGTGAGCAAATGCGTAACTTGTCACATGATGAAAAGTTCGTTCAAGTCGAGTACATTCATGCCGTTGCCAATCTGAATTACGGCCAGTGGGAGGATGTCTCGATGGATTTTATTGTGGCTTTACCTCGTACTCAACGAGGCAAAGACTCGATCATGGTGGTCGTCGACCGTTTTTCGAAAACGGCTCACTTTATCGCATGCCACAAAACCGATGATACAAGCAATGTGGCGGACTTGTACTTCCGGGAAGTAGTTCGTTTACACGGAGTTCCAAAAACTATCGTGTCGGATCGAGATTCCAAATTTCTGAGTTACTTCTGGAATACTTTATGGAGGAAAGTCGGTACTAAACTCCTATTCAGTACTTCACATCACCCACAAACCGACGGACAGACCGAGGTAACAAATCGAACCTTAGGAGCATTATTGCGAGGGTTGGTAAATAAAACACAGAAGGATTGGGACATTAAACTTGCTCATGCGGAATGATACGATATCTAATATTCCAGTCGGAGAATCTCCAATAAAAATCGACATCCATGATGATGCAAATTCGCATGGCCATACATCATTATATTTGGGAGAAAAGAATACGCGGCTTGGAGTTACGTTGTTAATCGGAATCGGAGTAACGTAGAATTCGACGACGGAATCGGTCCGAAAGCATGAGAAAATCGGCCATATCATGCTTGAAAGGGACATATTTTGACTTCATATCTTTACAATCTTTACAAAATAAAAAAAGTGATTCCCTCCTTACAAAACAAAGTCACAAACGGCCGAAATGCATATGGATGGAGTGAAGACTTTCTTCATCATGTCACTATCACAAATCTACACCAAATAAGGAGGGATCGGCCGAAATACATGCATGGGAAGAAGGGTGTTTTGTTCTACTTCATGTCACCATCAAAGACCAAAATAACTTCATGTCTCTTTCACCTAATAACACCAAGAGATTTGATATCTCAATCCTTGGATTTTCGGCCGAAATGATGTTGCTAGGAAGTTCGTTTTTTCGTTTTGTTGTATTTTCTTTCGGTTGTAAACTACTATATATAGTAGTGTTCGTTGTACTTGTAATTCATCAAGAATCATAATAAACATTGTATTTCCTTTGAAATATACGTTGAACGAGTTCGACAAACTTTAAGTTATTATTTCGACGAGTCTCGAGATTTTAACTTGATCAATTCTCAAAAGGTCTTGGGAAGAGATTACCCTTTTATCGAGTTATAGGTCTAGTTCGATAAAAACACACCAAACTCCGTACATCATACTATCTCACGGCCGAACACCATCAACTTTCGGCCACCCTTAGCAAAATTCAAGTGATACTTTGATCTTCCGTTGTGTTTTATACGTATTACTTACGTAATTCGTATCATAAGTGGTATCAGAGACATTTGTCTCACAGTTCTCGACATCACTGAAGAAGATGGCGTTCACCGATGAAGAAGTAGCACAACTACGTGACGTTCTTCGTGGCTTGCCGGAGCCCAGAATCCATGCACGACGAGGACATGACACCATGCATGCACCACGACATGCGGATGAATACAAGACGGCGAACTTAGGAGTTCGTAGGCGGCACCGATCCTGAGGTTTATTTGGAGTGGGAAAGAAAAATTGAACGAATGTTTGAGTTCAAGGAGCTCAATGACGAGGTACGTTGCAAGTACGCGATTCTCAAACTTGGAAAGGGAGCTTCCCTTTGGTTTGAGCGAATGAAGACGCAAAGAAGTCGTCTTAGGAAAAGAGAAGTTACGTTCGTGGGATTCCCTAAAAGGAAACTACGAAAAGATATGTCCGGCTACACACAAGCTAAGTCTGCAGAAAAATTTCGACCTCACGCAAGGAAAGCTAAGTGTCGAGGAGTACATCGAGGAGTTTGAAAACTTATCCTTGATGGGAGAACTTGAAGAAAGCGAAGAATTGCGCATGTCCTGTTTCCTACGAGGTTTGAACAAAAATATTGCTAATTCGGTGGAACTCTACCCCTATTCAGACTTCGATACTTTATGCGGGCTTTGCATAAAATTGGAAAATCAAAACAAAACCAAATTCTCTAAACCCGAATTCCCACCTAAATACGGAAATACCAACTTTGGCGCGAGTTCTAGCTCGTTTCCAAAACTGTCACCACAAGCCACCCGTTACTACCCTTCCAAAACTCCTATCACACCAAAAGAAACAAGCCTATCTAAAGTCGGTGTTTCAAATGTCAAGGATTTGGACACTATCAAAGTGCTTGTCCAAATCGGAGGATTGTAACGTTGCGAGAAGCCATAGCCGCCGAGAGGAATTATTAGCTTGAAGAAGAAAGAGTTGGAGACGTTTTTAACTTAGAAGGCGACGAAGAAGAAGAAGAATGCGAGGCATACGATGCCCGAACTATGACACGAACCTTGTCCTTCGCATGTTACAAACGAAGGCCGCCCAAGTGACGAAGAACAACGGGACCAAATCTTCCACACGAAGTGTCGTGTCGGAGATAAATGGTGTAGCTTGATCATTGACGGTGGAAGTTGTACAAACGTGGCATCAAGCGAGATGGTTTCAAAACTCGGTTTGATCACCACGGCCCATCCTAAACCGTATGCACTCCATTGGCTCGATGATGGAAACAAGGTGAAAGTATCAAGGCAAGTGAAGGTCGGACTCACCATGGGTTCGTATGGCGATGACATTACATGCGATGTACTACCGATGGACGCATGTCACGTGTTATTAGGAAGACCTTGGTTATTTGATCGGGACGTACTACATCGAGGAGGAGTAATGAGTATGAGCTACGTGACAAAGGTAAAAAATTGTTCTTAAACCTATGTCACCTCAAGCTATCCGGACGATGAGTTCGAAAAAGTCGAAGGACCGAAACTTACGATGTTTGCAAACGAGAAAGAAGTCGAACACGCCATTGACGATGGCGGCGTGTTTATTTGATGATGATAAAGAGGTCCAAATCTTGCCACCAAATCGCAACATGAGGAAGAGATAGACGTACTATTACACGAGTTTTGGACGTATTTCGAAGACTTGCGGTAGGATTACCACCTATCCGCGGGATTGAACACGATTGATCTTATCTGGAGCGCCATTACCGAACAAAGCGGCGTATCGTTGTAATCCGAAGAAACCAAAGAGCTACAACGTCAAATTGATGAACTCATGAATCACGGATATGTCCGAGAAAGTTTAAGTCCGTGTGCGGTTCAGTTCTACTCGTACCAAAAAAGACGGAACATGGCGAATGTGTATTGTGATGAAGCGTGAATAACATCACCGTCAAGTATCGGTTTCCCATCCCGAGACTAGACGACATCCGGACGAGTTACATGGCTCGGTTATATTTTCCAAAGTTGATTTACGGAGCGGATACCATCAAATCCGCATGCGAGAGGGAGACGAATGGAAACGGCGTTTAAGACGAAGAATGGACTTTACGAATGGGTTGTGATGCCATTCGGCCTCACCAACGCCCGAGCACCTTTATGAGGTTGATGAACGAGGTTCTTAAACCTTTCTTGGGAAAGTTTGTTGTCGTGTACTTAGACGACATTTTGATCTGATCGGTCCGTAGAAGAACATCTCGAACATTTGCGGTACGTGTTTGAGACGCTAAGGGAACAAAAACTTTATGGAAAGCGGGAGAAGTGTACTTTCTTAGTCGAGAGTCTTGTCTTTCTCGGCTATGTTGTTTCGAAAGACGGAGTTTCGGTCGACCAAGAGAAGATCGCGGCAATCAAGTCGTGGCCGACCCCAAAGACAATCACGGAGGTACGGTCATTTCATGGCCTCGCTTCGTTTTACCGACGATTCATACGGGACTTTAGCACTATATCGGCCCGATCACGGAGTGTCCGAAAAAGGAACCTTTGCTTGGAGCAAACGGCCCAAAAGGCTTTTGAAAACTTAAAGGGAAAATTATGTGAAGCGCCGATTTTGACGTTACCCGATTTTTCACAACCGTTTGAGGTAGAATGCGACGCTAGCGGAGTTGGAATCGGGCGATTTATTCAAAGAGGCCGTCCCATTGCCTATTTTTGGAGAAGTTAAGTGGCGCCGAGTGAATTATTGTACTTACGACAAGGAGTTCTATGCTATCGTAAGAGCACTCGACCATTGGAGTCATTATCTACGTTCGAAACATTTCGTCCGCATTCGGATCATGAGTCGTTGAAATACATCAACGGACAAAGTAAGCTAAGCCCGAGGCATGCAAAATGGGTGGAATTTTTACAATCTTTTCACTTTTCATCCAAGTACAAAGACGGAAGAGTAATGTAGTGGCGGATGCACTATCGAGACAGTATGCTTTCTTGTCGATGCTAGATGTTCGTTTGTTGGGGTTCGAGACTTTGAAAGATCATTACAACGACGATTTGGACTTCGGGAAATTTTTAACCGTTGTAAAACGGCCCGTCTGAGGAATTTGTTTCTGAGGATGGCTTTCTTTTCAAGGAAATAAATTATGTGTCGAGACATACGATTCGGGAATTCTTGGTTCGGAGGCGCACGGAGGAGGACTAGCCGGCCACTTCGGCTCGACCAAGGCGTAGAAGTGCTAAAAGAACATTTCTTTTGGCCGAAGATGTATGGTGACGTCAGCACAATCGTGAGCAAATGCGTAACTTGTCATATGATGAAAAGTTCGTTCAAGTCGAGTACATACATGCCGTTGCCGATACCGTTACGACCGTGGGAGGATGTCTCGATGGATTTTATTGTGGCTTTACCTCGTACTCAACGAGGCAAGGACTCGATCATGGTAGTCGTCGACCGTTTTTCGAAAATGGCTCATTTTGTCGCGTGCCACAAAACCGATGATGCAAGCAATGTGGCGGACTTGTATTTCCGGGAAATAGTTCGTTTACACGGAGTTCCAAAAACTATCGTGTCGGATCGAGATTCCAAATTTCTGAGTTACTTCTGGAATACTTTATGGAGGAAAGTCGGTACTAAACTCCTATTCAGTACTTCACATCACCCGCAAACCAACGTACAGACCGAGGTAACTAATCGAACCTTGGGAGCATTATTACGAGGGTTGGTAAATAAAACTCAGAAAGATTGGGACGTTAAACTTGCTCATGCTGAATTCGCATACAACCGATCACCCGGCTATGCCACGGCCCATTCACCTTTTGAAGTGGTATACGGATTAAATCCGCACTTGCCATTGGACTTGATTCCCTTACCGAGCAACGAGTTGGTTCACAAAGACGCCGAAGCAAAACTCAAATCAATGGTGAAGTTACATGAAAAGATACGGGAACGGATTAAAGAAGTAAATGAAATATACAAACGGAAGTCGAACAAAAATAAAAAGGCGAGATTATTTGATGTTGGCGACTTGGTTTGGATACATTTGAGAAAAGAAAGATTCCCAAGCAAACGGAAGAACAAATTGATGCGAGAGCCGAGTCCGTACAAAATTGTGGAAAAGGTGAACGACAACGCATACAAAGTCGAACTCCCGGGCGAATACGGAGTACACGCGACATTCAACGTAGGTGATCTCTCACCTTATCTTGACGACGATGGCATTGCACTGAGGTCAATTCCTTTCAAAGACGGAGGGAATGATACGATATCTAATATTCCAATCGGAGAATCTCGATAAAAATCGACATCCATGATGATGCAAATTCGCATGGCCATACATCATTATATTTGGGAGAAAAGAATACGGCTTGGAGTTACGTTGTTAATCGGAATCGGAGTAACGTAGAATTCGGCAGCGGAATCGGTCAAAGCATGAGAAAATCGGCCATATCATGCTTGAAAGGGACATATTTTGACTTCATATCTTTACAATCTTTACAAAATAAAAAAGTGATTCCTCCTTACAAAACAAAGTCACAAACGGCCGAAATGCATATGGATGGAGTGAAGACTTTCTTCATCATGTCACTATCACAAATCTACACCAAATAAGGAGGGATCGGCGAAATACATGCATGGGAAGAAGGGTGTTTTGTTCTACTTCATGTCACCATCAAAGACCAAAATAACTTCATGTCTCTTTCACCTAATAACACCAAGAGATTTGATATCTCAATCCTTGGATTTTCGGCCGAAATGATGTTGCTAGGAAGTTCGTTTTTTTCGTTTTGTTGTATTTTCTTTCGGTTGTAAACTACTATATATAGTAGTGTTCGTTGTACTTGTAATTCATCAAGAATCATAATAAACATTGTATTTCCTTTGAAATATACGTTGAACGAGTTCGACAAACTTTAAGTTATTATTTCGACGAGTCTCGAGATTTTAACTTGATCAATTCTCAAAAGGTCTTGGGAAGAGATTACCCTTTTATCGAGTTATAGGTCTAGTTTGATAAAAACACACCAAACTCCGTACATCATACTATCTCACGGCCGAACACCATCAACTTTCGGCCACCCTTAGCAAAATTCAAGTGATACTTTGATCTTCCGTTGTGTTTTATACGTATTACTTACGTAATTCGTATCACGGAATTCGCATACAACCGATCACCCGGTTATGCCACGGCCCATTCGCCTTTTGAAGTAGTATACGGATTAAATCCACACTTGCCATTGGACTTGATTCCCTTGCCGAGCAACGAATTGGTTCACAAAGACGCCGAAGCAAAACTCAAATCAATGATGAAGTTACATGAAAAGATACGGGAACGGATTAAAGAAGTGAATGAAATTTACAAACGGAAGTCGAACAAAAATAAAAAAGCGAGGTTATTTGAAGTTGGCGACTTAGTTTGGATACATTTGAGAAAAGAAAGATTCCCAAGCAAACGGAAGAACAAATTGATGCCGAGAGCCGAGGGTCCGTACAAAATTGTGGAAAAAGTGAACGACAACGCATACAAAGTCGAACTCCCGGGCGAATACGGAGTACACGCGACTTTCAACGTAGGTGATCTCTCGCCTTACCTTGACGACGATGGCATTACGGAATTGAGGTCAATTCCTTTCAAAGACGGAGGGAATGATACGATATCTAATATTCCAGTCGAAGAAGCTCCAATAAAAATCGACATCCATGATGATGCAAATTCGCATGGCCATGCATCGTTATACTTAGGAGAAAATGTTAATCGGATTGGAGTTACGTTGTTAATCGGAATCGGAATAACGTAAAACTCGGCAGCGGAATCGGTCCGAAAGCATGAAAAATCGGCCATATCATGCTTGAAAGGGACTCATGATTGTCAAGATACATGACATCAACAAATCGGCCCTACTAGATATTGAGAAAGACTTTCATCACCTAATAACACCAAAATTCACCATGATCTCCTTCCCCACAAAATCGGCCATATCATGAGATTGAGGAAGACTTTCTTCAAGCATGTTCTTCATGTCACCATCAAGATATCTTCATCTAATCTACACCAAATCCTCCTAATAAGTTCGGCCGAATTGATGCATGGAAGGAAGGATATTTGGTCTTCTTCATGTCCCCATCACTTAATAAGTCCAAGATGTCTTCATCAACAAAAATCCTCACTTAATAAAGTCCAAGATGTCTTCATCAACTTGGTATCTACTTGGAGACTTTCGGCCGAAATGAAAGTTGCTAGGAAGTTCGTTTTCTCGTTTTGTTGTATTTACTTACGGTTGGAAACTACTATATATAGTAGTGCTCGTTGTACTTGTAAAATATCTTGAATCATAATAAACCTTGTATTTCCTTTGAAATATACGTTGAACGAGTTCAACAAATTTAGTTATTGTTTCGACGCGTCTCGAGATTTTAACTTGATCAATTCTCAAAAGGTCTTGGGAAGAGATTAACTTTTATCGAGTTATAGGTCTAGTTCGATAAAACACATCAAACTCCGTACATCATACTACATCACGGCCGAACACCATCAAATTTCGGCCACCCTTAGTAAAATTCAAGTGATACTTTGATACTTGTTAATCTTCCGTTGCATTTCATACGTATTACTTACGTAATTCGTATCAAGTTGCAAAAGCAAATCGAGGAACTAATGAACCGCGGGTACGTTCGAGAAAGTTTGAGCCCTTGTGCGGTTCCGGTTTTACTTGTTCCAAAGAAGGATGGGTCATTGATACGATATCTAATATTCCAATCGAAGAAGCTCCAATAAAAATCGACGTCCACGACGATACGCATGGCCATGCATCATTATACTTGGGAGATAAGAATACGCGGATTGGAGTTACGTTGTTAATCGGAATCGGAGTAACGTAAAATTCGGCAGCGGAACGGTCCGAAAGCATGAAAAATCGGCCATATCATGCTTGAAAGGGACCTCACTTGACTTCATATCTTGACAAGATAATGAAGTTATTTTCTCCTTCCCCACCATGACACAAACGGCCGAAACATAAAGATGGAGTGAAGATTTTCTTCTTCATGTCATTGTCTCTCATATCTTATTCACCTTAATAAGTCCAAAGAGGTTGATATCAATCTTCACAAAATCCTCCTCACTCCTTGGTAAAGATCGGCGATTGGAAGCAAGTGCAAGGGATGATATTTTGTTCTACTTCATGTCACCATCAAAGACCAAGATTGCTTCATGTCTTATTCACCTAATAACACCAAGATACTTGGTATCTCACCTTAGATTTTCGGCCGAAATGGAAGTTGCTAGGAAGTTTCATTTCTCGTTTTGTTGTATTTTCTTACGGTTGGAGACGACTATATATAGTAGTGCTCGTTGTATTTGTAAATCATCTTGAATCATAATAAACCTTGTATTTCCTTTGAAATATACGTTGAACGAGTTCAACAAACTTTAGTTATTGTTTCGACGCGTCTCGAGATTTTAACTTGATCAATTCTCAAAAGGTCTTGGGAAGAGATTACCTTTTATCGAGTTATAGGTCTAGTTCGATAAAACAGACCAAACTCCGTACATCATACAACATCACGGCCGAATCCCATTAAATTCGTCCATCCCCTTTGTAATTTTGATCAATATTGTAAACGTGATAATCTTCCATTGTGTTTTATACGCATTACTTACGTAATTCGTATCATAAGTGGTATCAGAGCCATTTGTCTCACAGTTCTCGACGTTACTCAAGAAGATGGCATTCACCGATGAAGAAGTAGCACAACTACGTGACGTTCTTCGTGGCTTACGGAGCCCGTAATCCAAGCACGACGAGGATACGACACCATGCATGCACCACGACATGCTAATGAATACAAGACAAGCGAACTCCCGGAGTTCGTAGGCGGCACCGATCCCGAGGTTTATTTGGAGTGGGAAAGAAAAATTGAACGAATGTTTGAGTTCAAGGATCTCAATGACGAGGTACGTTGCAAGTATGCGATCCTCAAACTTGGAAAGGGAGCTTCTCTTTGGTTTGAGCGAATGAAGACACAAAGAGTTCGTGCCGGAAAAGAGAAGATACGTTCGTGGGATTCTCTAAAAAAGAAACTACGAAAGAGATATGTCCCGACTACACACAAGTTAAGCTTGTATCGAAAAATTTCTGAACTCACGCAAGGAAAGCTAAGTGTCGAGGAGTACATCGAGGAGTTTGAAAACTTATCCTTGATGAGAGAACTTGAAGAAAGCGAAGAATTGCGGATGTCCCGTTTCCTACGAGGTTTGAACAAAAATATTGCTAATTCCGTGGAACTCTACCCCTATGCCGACTTTGATACTTTATGCGGACTTTGCATAAAGTTGGAAAATCAAAACAAAACAAAACTCTCTAAACCCGAATTCCCACCTAAATACGGAAATACCAACTTTGGCGCGAGTTCTAGCTCGTTTCCAAAAACTGTCACCACAAACCAACCCGTTACTACCATTCCAAAAACTCCTATCACACCAAAAGAAACAAGCCTATCTAAAGTCCGGTGTTTCAAATGTCAAGGATTTGGACACTATCAAAGTGCTTGTCCAAATCGGAGGATTGTGACGTTACGAGAAGCCATAGCCGCCCGAGAGGAATTGCTAGCCGAAGAAGAAAGAGTTGGAGACGTTTTTAACTTAGAAGCTGACGAAGAAGAAGAAGAATGCGAGGCATACGATGCCCCGAACTATGACACGAACCTCGTCCTTCGCATGTTACAAACGAAGGCCGCCCCAAGTGACGAAGAACAACGAGACCAAATCTTTCACACGAAGTGTCGTGTCGGAGATAAATGGTGTAGCTTGATCATTGACGGTGGAAGTTGTACAAACGTGGCATCAAGCGAGATGGTCTCAAAACTCGGTTTGATCACCACGGCCCATCCTAAGCCGTATGCACTCCATTGGCTCGATGATGGAAACAAGGTGAAAGTATCAAGGCAAGTGAAGGTCGGACTCACCATGGGTTCGTATGGCGATGATATTACATGCGATGTACTACCGATGGACGCATGTCACGTGTTATTGGGAAGACCTTGGTTATTTGATCGGGACGTACTACATCGAGGGAGGAGTAACGAGTATGAGTTACGTGACAAAGGTAAAAATCGTTCTTAAACCTATGTCACCTCAAGCTATCCGGACGATGAGTTCGAAAAAGTCGAAGGACCGAAACTTACGATGTTTGCAAACGAGAAAGAAGTCGAACACGCCATTGACGATGGCGAACGTGTTTATTTGATGATGATCAAAGAGGTCCGAAATCTTGCCACCAAATCGCACCATGAGGAAGAGATAGATGCTCTATTACACGAGTTTTGGACGTATTCCCGAAGACTTGCCGGTAGGATTACCACCTATCCGCGGAATTGAACACCAGATTGATCTTATACCGGGAGCTCCATTACCGAACAAAGCGGCATATCGTTGTAATCCTGAAGAAACCAAAGAACTACAACGCCAAATTGATGAACTCATGAATCACGGATATGTCCGAGAAAGTTTAAGTCCGTGTGCGGTTCCAGTTCTACTTGTACCAAAAAAAGACGGAACTTGGCGAATGTGTATTGACAGTAGAGCCATAAATAACATCACCGTCAAGTATCGGTTCCCCATCCCGAGACTAGATGACATGCTGGACGAGTTACATGGCTCGGTTATATTTTCCAAAGTTGATTTATGGAGCGGATACCATCAAATCCGCATGCGAGAGGGAGACGAATGGAAGACGGCGTTTAAAACAAAGAATGGACTTTACGAATGGGTTGTGATGCCATTCGGCCTCACGAACGCCCCGAGCACTTTTATGAGGTTAATGAACGAGATTCTTAAACCTTTCTTGGGAAAGTTTGTTGTCGTATATTTAGACGACATTTTGATCTACAGTCGATCCGTAGAGGAGCATCTCAAACATTTGCGGTACGTATTTGAGACGCTAAGGGAACAAAAACTTTATGGAAAACGGGAGAAGTGTACTTTCCTAGTCGAGAGTCTTGTCTTTCTCGGCTATGTTGTTTCGAAAGACGGAGTTTGGTCGACCAAGAAAAGATCGCGGCAATCAAGTCGTGGCCGACCCCAAAGACAATCACGGAGGTACGATCATTTCATGGCCTCGCTTCTTTTACCGACGATTCATACGGGACTTTAGCACCATCTCCAGTCCGATCACGGAGTGTCTAAAAAAAGGAACCTTTGCATGGAACGAGGCGGCCCAAAAGGCTTTTGAAAATTTAAAGGGAAAATTATGTGAAGCGCCGATTTTGACGTTACCCGATTTTTCACAACCGTTTGAGGTGGAATGCGACGCTAGCGGAGTTGGAATCGGGGCAGTGCTTATCCAAACAGGCCGTCCCATCGCCTATTTTTCGGAGAAACTAAGTGGCGCCCGAGTGAATTATTGTACTTACGACAAGGAGTTCTATGCTATCGTGAGAGCACTCGATCATTGGAGTCATTATCTACGTTCGAAACACTTCGTCCGCACTCGGATCACGAGTCGTTAAAATACATCAACGGACAAAGTAAGCTAAGCCCGAGGCATGCAAAATGGGTGGAATTTTTACAATCTTTTCACTTTTCATCCAAGTACAAAGACGGGAAGAGTAATATAGTGGCGGATGCACTATCGAGACGGTATGCCTTACTGTCAATGCTAGATGTTCGTTTGTTGGGGTTCGAGACTTTGAAAGATCATTACAGCGACGATTTGGACTTCGGGGAAATTTTTAACCGTTGTAAAACAGCCCGTCACGAGGAATTTGTGTTACAGGATGGCTTTCTCTTCAAGGGAATAAATTATGTGTGCGAGACATACAATTCGGGAATTGCTAGTTCGGAGGCGCACGGAGGAGGGCTAGCCGGTCACTTGGCTCGACCAAGGCGTAGAAGTGCTAAAGAACAATTATTTTGGCAAAAGATGTATGGTGACGTAAGCACAATCGTGAGTAAATGAGTAACTTGTCACATGATGAAAAGTTCGTTAAAGTCGAGTACATATATGCCGTTGCCGCATCGTTGCACGACCGTGGGAGGATGTCTCGATGGATTTTATTGTGGCTTTACCTCGTACTCAACGAGGCAAAGACTCGATCATGGTGGTCGTCGACCGTTTTTCGAAAATGGCTCACTTTATCGCATGCCACAAAACCGATGATGCAAGCAATGTGGCGGACTTGTACTTCCGGGAAGTAGTTCGTTTACACGGAGTTCCAAAAACTATCGTGTCGGATCGAGATTCCAAATTTCTGAGTTACTTCTGGAATACTTTATGGAGGAAAGTCGGTACTAAACTCCTATTCAGTACTTCACATCACCCACATACCGACGGACAGACCGAGGTAACAAATCGAACCTTAGGAGCATTATTGCGAGGGTTGGTAAATAAAACACAGAAGGATTGGGACGTTAAACTTGCTCATGCGGAATTCCCATACAACCGATCACCCGGTTATGCCACGGCCCATTCGCCTTTTGAAGTAGTATACGGATTAAATCCGCACTTGCCATTGGACTTGATTCCCTTGCCGAACAACGAATTGGTTCACAAAGACGCCGAAGCAAAACTCAAATCAATGATGAAGTTACATGAAAAGATACGGGAACGGATTAAAGAAGTGAATGAAATTTACAAACGGAAGTCGAACAAAAATAAAAAAGCGAGGTTATTTGAAGTTGGCGACTTAGTTTGGATACATTTGAGAAAAGAAAGATTCCCAAGCAAACGGAAGAACAAATTGATGCCGAGAGCCGAGGGTCCGTACAAAATTGTGGAAAAAGTGAACGACAACGCATACAAAGTCGAACTTCCGGGCGAATACGGAGTACACGCGACTTTCAACGTAGGTGATCTCTCGCCTTACCTTGACGACGATGGCATTACGGAATTGAGGTCAATTCCTTTCAAAGAAGGAGGGAATGATACGATATCTAATATTCCAATCGAAGAAGCTCCAATAAAAATCGACGTCCACGACGATACGCATGGCCATGCATCATTATACTTGGGAGAGAAGAATACGCGGATTGGAGTTACGTTGTTAATCGGAATCGGAGTAACGTAAAATTCGACGACGGAACCGGTCCGAAAGCATGAAAAATCGGCCATATCATGCTTGAAAGGGACCTCACTTGACTTCATATCTTGACAAGATAATGAAGTTATTTTCTCCTTCCCCACCATGACACAAACGGCCGAAACATAAAGATGGAGTGAAGATTTTCTTCTTCATGTCATTGTCACTCATATCTTATTCACCTTAATAAGTCCAAAGAGGTTGATATCAATCTTCACAAAATCCTCCTCACTCCTTGGTAAAGATCGGCCGATTGGAAGCAAGTGCAGGGGATGATATTTTGTTCTACTTCATGTCACCATCAAAGACCAAGATTGCTTCATGTCTTATTCACCTAATAACACCAAGATACTTGGTATCTCACCTTAGATTTTCGGCCGAAATGGAAGTTGCTAGGAAGTTTCATTTCTCGTTTTGTTGTATTTTCTTACGGTTGGAGACGACTATATATAGTAGTGCTCGTTGTATTTGTAAATCATCTTGAATCATAATAAACCTTGTATTTCCTTTGAAATATACGTTGAACGAGTTCAACAAACTTTAGTTATTGTTTCGACGCGTCTCGAGATTTTAACTTGATCAATTCTCAAAAGGTCTTGGGAAGAGATTACCTTTTATCGAGTTATAGGTCTAGTTCGATAAAACACACCAAACTCCGTACATCATTCTACATCACGGCCGAATCCCATTTAATTCGTCCATCCCCTTTGTAATTTTGATCAATATTGTAAACGTGATAATCTTCCGCTGTGTTTTATACGCATTACTTACGTAATTCGTATCAGTCATGGCGGATGTGTATAGATAGTAGAGCCGTGAACAACATAACCATCAAATATCGGTTCCCAATTCCGAGACTTGATGATATGTTGGACGAGTTGCATGGTTCGGTGATTTTTTCGAAGGTTGATTTGAGGAGCGGCTATCATCAAATTCGCATGCGGGAAGGAGATGAATGGAAAACGGCTTTCAAGACAAAACATGGATTATATGAATGGCTCGTCATGCCCTTTGGCCTTACAAATGCGCCAAGTACTTTCATGCGATTAATGAATGAGGTACTTAAGCCATTTTTGGGAAAATTTGTCGTCGTATACTTGGACGACATCTTAATTTATAGTCGATTATTGCAAGAGCATACCGGGCACTTGAGGAACGTCTTTGAGATCCTTAGGGATCAAAAACTTTATGGGAAAAAGGAGAAGTGTTCGTTTCTAGTCGAGAGTGTAGCCTTTCTTGGCTACATCGTTTCTAAAGAAGGAGTGTCGGTTGATCAAACCAAGATCGAGGCGATTAAATCTTGGCCTACGCCTAAAACCATCACGGAAGTCCGATCCTTTCACGGACTTGCTTCATTTTATCGGAGGTTCATACGAGACTTTAGTACCATTTCTAGTCCGATAACGGAATGCTTGAAAAAGGGACCGTTTATGTGGAACGGGCTGCCCAAGGGCGTTTGAAAATTGAAGGCGAAAATGTGTGAAGCACCTATCTTGGCTTTACCCGACTTTTCACAACCTTTCGTGGTAGAATGTGACGCAAGTGGAGTGGGTAGTGGGGCGGTCCTCGTCCTAGGGCGGCGCCCAATTGCCTACGGTTCGGAGACATGGGTGGGGCTCGACTCAACTATTGTACTTATGACAAGGAGTTCTATGCCATTGTGAGAGCTCTTGATCATTGGAGCCATTACCTTCGGCCAAACATTTCATCCTACATTCGGATCATGAGTCCTTGAAATATATCAACGGCCAACTAAAGTTGAGTCCGAGACATGCTAAATGGGTGGAATTCTTGCAATCATTCCACTTTTCATCGAAGTACAAAGATGGCAAGAGCAATGTTGTGGCGGATGCTTTGTCTAGACGGTATGCCTTGCTCTCTACTCTTGACATTCGGTTGCTTGGGTTCGAAGCATTGAAGGAGTATTATGATGGGGATGTGGATTTTGGTGAGGTTTTCATTCGGTGTAAATCCGGTCCATTTGGAGAGTTTACGTTGCAAGAAGGATTCCTTTTCAAAGGGAATCGCCTATGTTTACCCAAACACCCGATTCGGGAATTATTAGTTCGGGAAGCTCACGGTGGAGGCTTGGCCGGTCATTTTGGTTCGGCCAAAACGTTGGAGGTCCTTAAAGAGCATTTTCATTGGCCGAAGATGCAAGTGAATGTACACGACATAATTAATAAGTGTGTGACATGCCATATTGCTAAAAGCTCATTCAAACCGGGAGCATACATGCCTTTGCCGATTCCGGAAAGACCGTGGGAAGATGTCTCAATGGATTTTATTGTTGCTTTGCCTCATACTCAACGAGGGAGAGATGCTATTATGGTTGTCGTAGACCGATTTTCGAAGATGGCTCACTTTGTGGCTTGCCACAAGACAGACGACGCGAGTAACGTCGCCGATTTGTATTCAGAAATCGTGCGATTGCATGGGGTTCCAAAACGATTGTTTCGGATCGGGACTCAAAATTCCTTAGTTATTTTTGGAACACCTTGTGGAGAAAGGTGGGAACCAAACTACTATTTAGCACGTCACATCATCCACAAACGGACGGTCAAACCAAGTGACCAATCGAACGTTGGGCACATTACTACGTGGTCTTGTGAGCAAGACCCGAAGGATTGGGACTTAAAACTTGCACATGCGGAGTTCGCTTATAATCGTTCTCCTACTCATGCCACGGCACACTCTCCGCTCAAGTAGTTTACGGACTAAACCCGTACATGCCGTTAGATCTAATTCCATTGCCAAGTGACGAGTTAGTGCACAAGGATGCGGAATCAAAATTGAAATCGATGATGAAATTACACGAGCAAGTACGTAATCGAATCAAGGAAATAAACGAGGCTTACAAAAGAAAGTCGAACAAACAAAGAAGGCCGAGAGTGTTTGAAGTTGGTGATTTGGTTTGGTTGCATTTAAGAAAAGAGCGATTTCCAAATAAACGTAAGAACAAATTAATGCCACGAGCGGAGGGACCGTTTAAAGTAATCGCGAAAGTGAACGACAACGCTTACAAATTAGAACTTCCGGGAGATTATGGGATTCATGCAACCTTTAATGTTGGGGACCTCTCACCTTACATCGATGATGACGGAATTTCGGAATTGAGGACAATTCCTTTTAAAGGAGGAGGAGATGATACGGAATCATTTGATATGAACGAAGGAGACGAAGTAAGGATCGATATAAATGACCTTACTACACGCCATGCACGGGCTACTACGTATTTAGGCGAGAAAACGGACATAAGACGTGGAGTCTCGGTCTCAGCCGTGTCATATAACACGGCCCGTGTCATGCTATGCCGGAAGGTCGACAATCGGCCGGAAAATGGACGAATCCGGAAAAATCACCACCGCCGGAAAATTCACCACAACCGGAATCGCCGATCGCTGCCGTCCCACCACTGCCGGAATCGGCCGATCATTACTGAATCTGGGCCGATCACGCTGAGCGAATCCGGCGTGTCATCCGACACGGCCCGTGCAGGTGTCTGGATAATGAAATCTCGCCGCCGATCAACCCGACCGTGTCGTCCGACACGCCCGTGCCGACACAACCCGACCGTGCCGGCGACACGGCCGAGTCACACTCTTCCTGGATAATGCAATTCCATTGCTCGACCAACCCAACCGTGCGGGCGACACGGTCGAGTCCTGCCGCCGGATGCGCGCGGCTGCGTGCCGATCGGCACGGCCGTGTCCGGCAGAAGAAAATGCCATTATTGTCGCTTTTTTTTATTTTTTGTTGTTTTTCTTCCCCTCACATGTCATGATTAGACTTGCATGTTATGTGGGGTGTCTTATATTCATTTTGTTGTGTGATTCCCCCTCCCTTTGATTTCATTCCCTTGTATTTTATCTTGTGTTTTGTTTTTCATTTCAAGATCATGTGATCTTGTTTGATTCCTTAGTTGCTAAGAAGACTACCATGCTATAAGTAGTCTTGTTGATGCTTTCATTTTGGATATTGTATGTTGAAGAAATAAGAATACACTTGTGTTTTCTTGGTGAATGCTTTTCATCGAAACCTTGGTTATAATTCGACGCTTTTTCGAGTTTTAATCGAATCGATTCTCAATAGGTCTTGAGAAAAGATTATCTTATCAAACTATAGGTCTAGTTTGATAAATCATTCATATTGTTCTTGTTTATGTAAGCCGAATTGCCCTACTTTCGGTTATATCTTACGAGTGTTACACATATACGAGTGTTGTGAGGTAACAAAATATATCCGCTGCATTTTCCGGCGAATTTACGTTCATCTTATTACGTAATTCGTATCAGCCCCTATGCTGGGACGATTCGTCAGACTTGATCGGAACAGAACCAGAGTTGATCGTGCAGACTCGAGAGAAGATAGCCTTGATTCGTGAAAGGTTGTTGACCGCCCAGAGTCGCCAAAAATCCTATGCGGACGTATGCCGCCGCCCATTGGAGTTCAGTACAGGAGATCACGTACTTCTGAAGGTTTCTTCTACTCGGGGAATCTTTCGTTTCGGAAGGAAAGGAAAGCTGAGTCCGAGATATATCGGACCATTTGAGATCCTCGAGAGAGTTGGGGAGTTGGCATACAGATTGGCATTGCCGCCGTCATTGTGCCATGTTCATAACGTGTTCCACGTATCCCAGTTACGGAGGTATATACCGATCCCACCATATCATTGATTTCGGCGAGATCGAAGTCGCACAGGATGGGACGTTTGAAGAAAGACCAGTCAAGATACTCGAGAGTCGAGTTAAGCAACTGAGAAACAAACCGATCGTTTTGGTCAAAGTTCAGTGGTCACGTCACGGAATGGAAGAAGCCACCTGGGAAACGGAAACTGATATGAAGTCTAGATATCCCGAGTTATTTTCGTCTTGAGTTTCGGGACGAAACTCCTTTTTAGTAGGAGAGTATGTAATATCCGGATTTATTACAGTGTATTTCATCTGTATTCAAACCATGTATTATTCGGATTGGTGATTTTGATTATTGGAGTATGATATTTCGTGCATTGATATCATTGTACATAAGTATAGAAACATGCAAAATTGCTCATGCAACCTCGTGATAGCGCACGCTAAGAATGTATCTTAACAGGCGCTATCGGGCTATTATTAGCGCACGCTATGCAGGTAGGAGTTGCGTGCGCTAAGGACTCAATTATTGAGCGGTATAGCTAGCACATGCGCCAGCCGGGACATGGGTCCGGATAAGATTCCCGCGGACGCACCCGGACAATTCTGAAGTCAACCATTATTAGCGCACGCTAAGGAATGCTTAGTAGCGTGCGCTAACTTGCTAAATTGCAGAATATTATAAATGGGACAACAACCGTTTTGGCTTTCATTTCTTTCGCCCATTCTTCATCCTTGAGAGTTCAGAGAGCTGTAATAATACTCCTATACACTTAGAACACATCTTGTTGGTGTTTGTATATTGGTTATCACTTGGGAATATTCATTGAAGTGGAATAGCACCTTGAAGTGGCATACAACCAACCGGAGTTGGATTCTACCTTACGGTTCAGTGATTTTCATCATATTAAGGTATGTTCAATCTATCTCAAGACTTAGAGTTGGATTCTAACGATTTGGATGATCATGTTAACAAGATAGGGATTTTCATAGATGAATTATCCAAGTATATCATGTTTGGAATAGTGAGATGAATAAGCCTTAAGTACCTTGATTATAATCATCATAATTCAAATCTTATTACACTGAATATGTAAAGAGAAGCTTCTATCAATGGTAAACCGAATCTAGTAGATGATTTCATAGTAATCTTGGACTAGACTTTAACATCATTATTGTTAGATAAATCTAAAGGATTGATCATGGAAGGATTTATCTAGTATAGATGGAACGTTTAACAACTTCAGTATGATGATATTGATTGATATAAGGTGTTGATATCAACCGTTAATCTCTTCGAATCGTCATATGAAGAATTGTAGTCGAAATGGAATATGGTTTATATGGTATGCATATCCTTGAATCCGAAGTTGTTGTTATCCGTAAGATCATTCAGAATTGTATATACATGATATTCATGGAGGTAACATGAAGTGTCACGGAAGATTTCATTGTTTCGATCATGGCAAGAACAGTTCACTGCTCAGCAGTAAACTGCCATGCACAGATAGCGCACGCTATCCTATGAATATTAACGTGCGCTATCGAGCACGAGTTAGCGTACGCTACATTTGGTATGTAACGTACGCTAAGCTATCAGACAAATCAGTCGCCTGATCAGTGAAGTACTGACCATGCATAGTTAGCGTACGCTAGGCTTTGTTGTTTGCGTGCACTATCAAGCAGACTTAACGCATGCTACACAGAGTACTTAGCGTGCGCTAAGCAGTTCAGTCAGATTGCATTTTATGAACTTTTGGCCGTAAATCGAATTGTTAAACATCCGTACGACGTGAGACAAATTCTATATCATTTCTTTTGTTAAGGTTTGATCTTGTTGCGTGATTGATCGAGAGGGGCGACCTTCGAGTGTCTCGTTTTCGTGGAAGTATTGTTCTGTCTTCTAATCGAGGCAAGTACTCTAATTAGAATTGTTTATATTATGACAATTATGATATGATTGTATCGTGTAAATATGTTGTGAATATATTGATACGAATTACGTAAGTAATGCGTATAAAACACAGCGGGAGATTATCACGTTTACAATATTGATCAAAATTACAAAGGGGATGGACGAATTTAATGGGATTCGGCCGTGATGTAGAATGATGTACGGAGTTTGGTGTGTTTTATCGAACTAGACCTATAACTCGATAAAAGGTATTCTCTTCCCAAGACCTTTTGAGAATTGATCAAGTTAAAATCTCGAGACGCGTCGAAACAATAACTAAAGTTTGTTGAACTCGTTCAACGTATATTTCAAAGGAAATACAAGGTTTATTATGATTCAAGATGATTTACAAATACAACGAGCACTACTATATATAGTCGTCTCCAACCGTAAGAAAATACAACAAAACGAGAAATGAAACTTCCTAGCAACTTCCATTTCCGAAAATCTAAGGTGAGATACCAAGTATCTTGGTGTTATTAGGTGAATAAGACATGAAGCAATCTTGGTCTTTGATGGTGACATGAAGTAGAACAAAATATCATCCCTTGCACTTGCTTCCAATCGGCCGATCTTTACCAAGGAGTGAGGACGATTTTGTGAAGATTGATATCAACCTCTTTGGACTTATTAAGGTGAAAAAGATATGAGAGACAATGACATGAAGAAGAAAATCTTCACTCCATCTTTATGTTTCGGCCGTTTGTGTCATGGTGGGGAAGGAGAAAATAACTTCATTATCTTGTCAAGATATGAAGTCAAGTGAGGTCCCTTTCAAGCATGATATGGCCGATTTTTCATGCTTTCGGACCGGTTCCGCTGCCGAATTTTACGTTACTCCGATTCCGATTAACAATGTAACTCCAATCCGCGTATTCTTTTCTCCCAAGTATAATGATGCATGGCCATGCGTATCGTCGTGGACGTCGATTTTTATTGGAGCTTCTTCGATTGGAATATTAGATATCGTATCATTCCCTCCTTCTTTGAAAGGAATTGACCTCAATTCCGTAATGCCATCGTCGTCAAGGTAAGGCGAGAGATCACCTACGTTGAAAGTCGCGTGTACTCCGTATTCGCCCGGAAGTTCGACTTTGTATGCGTTGTCGTTCACTTTTTCCACAATTTTGTACGGACCCTCGGCTCTCGGCATTAATTTGTTCTTCCGTTTGCTTGGGAATCTTTCTTTTCTCAAATGTATCCAAACTAAGTCGCCAACTTCAAATAACCTTGCTTTTTTATTTTTGTTCGACTTCCGTTTGTAAATTTCATTCACTTCTTTAATCCGTTCCCGTATCTTTTCATGTAACTTCATCATTGATTTGAGTTTTGCTTCGGCGTCTTTGTGAACCAATTCGTTGCTTGGCAAGGGAATCAAGTCCAATGGCAAGTGCGGATTTAATCCGTATACTACTTCAAAAGGCGAATGGGCCGTGGCATAACCGGGTGATCGGTTGTATGCGAATTCCGCATGAGCAAGTTTAACGTCCCAATCCTTCTGTGTTTTATTTACCAACCCTCGCAATAATGCTCCTAAGGTTCGATTTGTTACCTCGGTCTGTCGGTTTGTGGGTGATGTGAAGTCGAATAGGAGTTTAGTATCGACTTTCCTCCATAAAGTATTCCGAAGTAACTCGAAATTTGGAATCTCGATCCGACACGATAGTTTTGGAACTCCGTGTAAACGAACTACTTCCTAAGTACAAGTCCGCCACATTGCTTGCATCATCGGTTTTGTGGCATGCGATAAAGTGAGCCATTTTGAAAAACGGTCGACGACCACCATGATCGAGTCTTTGCCTCGTTGAGTACGAGGTAAAGCCACAATAAAATCCATCGAGACATCCTCCCACGGTCGTAGCAGTGCAACGGCATGTATGTACTCGACTTGAACGAACTTTTCATCATGTGACAAGTGACGCATTTACTCACGATTGTGCTTACGTCACCATACATCTTTGGCCAAAAGAAGTGTTCTTTTAGCACTTCTACGGTCTTGGTCGAGCCGAAGTGACCGGCTAGCCCTCCTCCGTGCGCCTCCCGAACTAGCAATTCCAATCATTGTATGTCTCGACACATAATTTATTCCCCTTGAAGAGAAAGCCATCCTGTAACACAAATTCCTCGTGACGGGGCTGTTTTACAACGGTTAAAAATTTCCCGAAGTCCAAATCGTCTTGTAATGATCTTTCAAAGTCTCGAACCCCAACAAACGAACATCTAGCATCGACAGTAAGGCATACCGTCTCGATAGTGCATCCGCCACGATATTACTCTTCCCGTCTTTGTACTTGGATGAAAAGTGAAAAGATTGTAAAAATTCCACCCATTTTGCATGCCTCGGGCTTAGCTTACTTTGTCCGTTGATGTATTTTAACGACTCGTGATCCGAGTGCAAAGACGAAGTGTTTCAACGTAGATAATGACTCTAATGATCGAGTGCTCTCACGATAGCATAGAACTCCTTGTCGTAAGTACAATAATTCACTCGGCGCCACTTAGTTTCTCCGAAAATAGGCGATGGGACGGCCTCTTTGATAAGCACTCGCCCGATTCCAACTCCGCTAGCGTCGCATTCCACCTCAAACGGTTGTGAAAAATCGGGTAACGTCAAAATCGGCGCTTCACATAATTTCCCTTTAAATTTTCAAAAGCCTTTTGGGCCGCCTGTTCCATGCAAAGGTTCCTTTTTTAGACACTCCGTGATCGACCGGAGATGGTGCTAAAGTCCCATATGAATCGTCGGTAAAAGAAGCGAGGCCATGAAATGATCGTACCTCCGTGATTGTCTTTGGGGTCGGCCACGACTTGATTGTCGCGATCTTTTCTTGGTCGACAAACTCCGTCTTCGAAACAACATAGCCGAGAAAGACAAGACTCTCGACTAGGAAAGTACACTTCTCCCGCTTTCCATAAAGTTTTTGTTCCCTTAGCGTCTCAAATACGTACCGCAAATGTTTGAGATGCTCCTCTACGGATCGACTGCAGATCAAAATGTCGTCTAAGTATACGACAACAAACTTTCCCAAGAAAGGTTTAAGAATCTCGTTCATTAACCTCATAAAAGTGCTCGGGCGTTCGTGAGGCCGAATGGCATCACAACCCATTCGTAAAGTCCATTCTTTGTTTTAAACGCCGTCTTCCATTCGTCTCCTCTCGCATGCGGATTTGATGGTATCCGCTCCGTAAATCAACTTTGGAAAATATAACCGAGCCATGTAACTCGTCCAAAGATGTCGTCTAGTCTCGGGATGGGGAACCGATACTTGACGGTGATGTTATTTACGGCTCTCATCAATACACATTCGCCAAGTTCCGTCTTTTTTTGGTACAAGTAGAACTGGAACCGCACACGGACTTAAACTTTCTCGGACATATCCGTGATTCATGAGTTCATCAATTTGGCGTTGTAGTTCTTTGGTTTCTTCAGGATTACAACGATACGCCGCTTTGTTCGGTAATGGAGCTCCCGGTATAAGATCAATCTGGTGTTCAATTCCGCGGATAGGTGGTAATCCTACCGGCAAGTCTTCGGGGAATACGTCCGAAAACTTGTGTAATAGAGCATCTATCTCTTCCTCATGGTGCGATTTGGTGGCAAGATTTCGGACCTCTTTGATCATCATAAAATAAACACGTTCGCCATCGTCAATGGCGTGTTCGACTTCTTTCTCGTTTGCAAACATCGTAAGTTTCGGTCCTTCGACTTTTTTCGAACTCATCGTCCGGATAGCTTGAGGTGACATAGGTTTAAGAACGATTTTTTTACCTTTGTCACGTAACTCATACTCGTTACTCCTCCCTCGATGTAGTACGTCCCGATCAAATAACCAAGGTCTTCGCAATAACACGTGACATGCGTCCATCGGTAGTACATCGCATGTAATATCATCGCCATACGAACCCATGGTGAGTCCGACCTTCACTTGCCTTGATACTTTCACCTTGTTTCCATCATCGAGCCAATGGAGTGCATACGGTTTAGGATGGGCCGTGGTGATCAAACCGAGTTTTGAGACCATTTCGCTTGATGCCACGTTTGTACAACTTCCCCCGTCAATGATCAAGCTACACCATTTATCTCCGACACGACACTTCGTGTGGAAGATTTGGTCTCGTTGTTCTTCGTCACTTGGGGCGGCCTTCGTTTGTAACATGCGAAGGACGAGGTTCGTGTCATAGTTCGGGGCATCGTATGCCTCGCATTCTTCTTCTTCTTCGTCGCCTTCTAAGTTAAAAACGTCTCCAACTCTTTCTTCTTGGCAGCAATTCCTCTCGGGCGGCTATGGCTTCTCGTAACGTCACAATCCTCCGATTTGGACAAGCACTTTGATAGTGTCCAAATCCTTGACATTTGAAACACCGGACTTTAGATAGGCTTGTGTCGGGTGGGGTGATAGGAGGGTTTGGAATGGTAGTAACGGGTTGGTTTGTGGTGACAGCTTTTGGAAACGAGCTAGAACTCGCGCCAAAGTTGGTATTTCCGTATTTAGGTGGGAATTCGGGTTTAGAGAGTTTTGTTTTGTTTTGATTTTCCAACTTTATGCAAAGTCCGCATAAAGTATCAAAGTCGGAATAGGGGTAGAGTTCCACGGAATTAGCAATATTTTTGTTCAAACCTCGTAGGAAACGGGACATCCGCAATTCTTTGCTTTCTTCAAGTTCTCCCATCAAGGATAAGTTTTCAAACTCCTCGATGTACTCCTCGACACTTAGCTTTCCTTGCGTGAGTTCAAATTTTTCGATACAAGCTTAACTTGTGTGTAGTCGGGACATATCTCTTTCGTAGTTTCTTTTTAGAGAATCCCACGAACGTATCTTCTCTTCCTACACGAACTCTTTGTGTCTTCATTCGCTCAAACCAAAGGGAAGCTCCTTTCCAAGTTTGAGGATCGCATACTTGCAACGTACCTCGTCATTGAGATCCTTGAACTCAAACATTCGTTCAATTTTTCTTTCCCACTCCAAATAAACCTCGGGATCGGTGCCGCCTACGAACTCCGGGAGTTCGCTTGTCTTGTATTCATCAGCATGTCGTGGTGCATGCATGGTGTCGTATCCTCGTCGTGCTTGGATTATGTGCTCCGGTAAGCCACGAAGAACGTCACGTAGTTGTGCTACTTCTTCATCGGTGAATGCCATCTTCTTGAGTAACGTCGAGAACCTGTGAGACAAATGGCTCGTACCACTTATGATACGAATTACGTAAGTAAAGCGTATAAAACACAATGGGAGATTATCACGTTTACAATATTGATCAAAATTACAAAGGGGATGGACGAATTTAATGGGATTCGGCCGTGATGTAGAATGATGTACGGAGTTTGGTGTGTTTTATCGAACTAGACCTATAACTCGATAAAAGGTAATCTCTTCCCAAGACCTTTTGAGAATTGATCAAGTTAAAATCTCGAGACGCGTCGAAACAATAACTAAAGTTTGTTGAACTCGTTCAACGTATATTTCAAAGGAAATACAAGGTTTATTATGATTCAAGATGATTTACAAATACAACGAGCACTACTATATATAGTCTCCAACCGTAAGAAAATACAACAAAACGAGAAATGAAACTTCCTAGCAACTTCCATTTCGCCGAAAATCTAAGGTGAGATACCAAGTATCTTGGTGTTATTAGGTGAATAAGACATGAAGCAATCTTGGTCTTTGATGGTGACATGAAGTAGAACAAAATATCATCCCTTGCACTTGCTTCCAATCGGCCGATCTTTACCAAGGAGTGAGGACGATTTTGTGAAGATTGATATCAACCTCTTTGGACTTATTAAGGTGAAAAAGATATGAGAGACAATGACATGAAGAAGAAAATCTTCACTCCATCTTTATGTTTCGGCCGATTGTGTCATGGTGGGGAAGGAGAAAATAACTTCATTATCTTGTCAAGATATGAAGTCAAGTGAGGTCCCTTTCAAGCATGATATGGCCGATTTTTCATGCTTTCGGACCGGTTCCGTCGTCGAATTTTACGTTACTCCGATTCCGATTAACAACGTAACTCCAATCCGCGTATTCTTTTCTCCAAAGTATAATGATGCATGGCCATGCGTATCGTCGTGGACGTCGATTTTTATTGGAGCTTCTTCGATTGGAATATTAGATATCGTATCATATATGTCCACCATGCGTTGATCCGACGGGAATCATCATGGGAATCTATAGCTGTGTGCGCTGGATCGTTGGACAGGTAGTTCCACCATGTGTTGGTCCGACGGGATCATCATGGGAATCTATAGTTGTGTGCGCTGGATCATTGGAATACCACCAGTATGTTGAAACTGATATGATATGATATGTGTTGTGGATATTCTCGTTGGAGAAACTTGTTATGATATAATTGTTGATTATATCACTGTTGTATGATTATTGTACTTGTACTAGCATCGTTGTGCTAACCCCTTCGGGGGTGAACATTGTGTTTGTTCAGGATCCAGGAGAGCGGGGAAACAACCACTGGAGATGCATGACGACGAGGGTGCAAAGTGATGTTCCGGCCGGGTTTACTGTATGTTATTTGTTGGATATTTCAATAAGTACTCGAGTACGTCGTCCGTTTATAATGTTTGGATTTTAGTGATGTAATAATAACTCTTCATTGGATATTTGTATTTCGGTTTTTGAACCAGACGGTTGTATTTTACCTCAGCAATTTCATAAACTGGTATCTGTTATTGTCATTTCCTTTATTTAGCCTTGTAAATTCTTATGTAAAGGATTTACGGCGCTGTAGTATTCCTGAATATGTCGGGGGTGTTACACTCCGGAAGTTCGTTTACTTTGAACTCATCCGCATGGTGCGGTAATGTGCGTCGTCTCTGCGTCTTGCTTGCATACATTGCTCCGGTAAACCGTTTAGTGCGTCATAGAGTTTCATCAAGAAATCGGGATTGGAGAAATCCATAACAAGAGAGTACGAGATAGTTTTAACAAGAATCACCAAGGAAATAACCTTGGGCTTCGATGCCACTAATGATATAAATTCGCTCGGAATGTGAATATGTATCAGTTAAAAAATGTACAAGTGTGAAAGTATATCATAGCGGAAGTATATGATACGAATTACGTATGTAAGTGTACGTAAAGCGTATAAAATACAACGGAAGATTATTATGTCTTGACAAGTATCAAAGTCTCACTCAAAATTACAAGGTGGTGACCGAATTTAAATGGATTTCGGCCGTGAAGTAGTATGGTATATGGATTTGGATGTGTTTTATCGAATTAGACCTATAACTCGATAAAGGTAATCTCTCCTCAAGACCTATTGAGAATTGATCAAGTTAAAATTCGAGACGCGTCGAAATGATAACTAAGGTTTTGTTGAACTCGTTCAACGTATATTTCAAAGAAATACAAGGTTTATTAATATTCAAGATGCTTTACAAATACAACAAGTACTACTATATATAGTAGTTTCCAACCATAGAAAATACAACAAAAACAAGAAAATGAAACTTCCTAGCAATCTTCAAATCGGCCGAATCATCAAGGAGGGATGAGGATTTTGTGAAGATATGATATCAAGCCTTTTGGAATTATTATGGTGACTATGACATGAAGGACTATGACATGAAGAAAATATTTGATGAAAGTCTTCATCAAATATTATGTTTTTTGTTCAAATCGGCCGAATCATCATCAAGGAGGGATTGAAGATTTTGTGAAGATATGATATCAAGCCTTTTGGAATTATTATGGTGACTATGACATGAAGGACTATGACATGAAGGAAATATTTGATGAAAGTCTTCATCAATTATTATGTTTTAGTCGATTTGTAGTAAGGTGGGGAAGGAGGATATCTTCACTATCTTGTGAAAGATATGAAGACAAGTAAGGGTCCCTTTCAAGCATGATGTGGCCGAATTTCCATGCTTTTGGACCTATTTCGTCGTTAAGTTTTACGTTACTCCGGTTCCGATTAACAACGTAACTCCAATCCGCGTGTTCTTTTCTCCCAAGTATAATGATGCATGGCCATGCGAATTTGTATCGTCGTGGATGTCGATTTTTATTGGAGCTTCTTCGATTGGAATATTTGATATCGTATCATTCCCTCCCTCTTTGAAAGGAATTGACCTCAATTCCGTAATGCCATCGTCGTCAAGGTAAGGCGAGAGATCACCTACGTTGAAAGTCGCGTGTACTCCGTAATCGCCCGGAAGTTCTACTTTGTAGGCGTTGTCGTTCACTTTTCCCACAATTTTGTACGGACCTTCGGCTCTCAGCATTAATTTGTTCTTGCGTTTGCTTGGGAATCGTTCTTTCCTCAAATGTATCCAAACTAAGTCGCCAACATCAAATAATCTCGCTTTTTTATTTTTGTTCGACTTCTGTTTGTAAATTTCATTCACTTCTTTAATCCGCTCTCGTACCTTTTCATGTAACTTCATCATTGACTTGAGTTTTGATTCTGCGTCTTTGTGGACCAATTCGTCGCTCGGCAACGGAATCAAATCCAATGGCATGTGCGGATTTATTCCGTATACTACTTCAAAAGGTGAATGGGCCGTGGCGAAGCCGGGTGATCGGTTGTATGCGAATTCCGCATGTGCAAGTTTAACGTCCCAATCCTTTTGTGTTTTATTCACCAATCCTCGCAATAATGCTCCCAAGGTTCGATTAGTCACTTCGGTTTGTCCATCGGTTTGTGGGTGATGTGAAGTGCTGAATAGGAGTTTAGTACCCACTTTTCTCCATAAAGTATTCTAGAAGTTGATACGATATCTAATATTCCAGTCGAAGAAACTCCGATAAAAATCGACATCCATGATGATGCAAATTCGCATGGCCATGCATCATTATACTTAGGAGAAAATGTTAAACGGATTGGAGTTACGTTGTTAATCGGAATCGGAGTAACGTAGAATTCGACGACGGGATCGGTCCGAAAGCATGATGGATCGGCCATATCATGCTTGAAAGGGACATGTTTTGACTTCATATCTTGACAAGATAATGAAGTTATCTTCTCCTTCCCCACCATGTACACATACGGCCGAAGCATGAAGATAGAGGGAAGACTTTCTTCTTCATGTCATTATCTCCCATATCTTGTAGGGATCGGCCGAATTGGAAGCTTGCAAAAAGCAAAGATTTGTGAAGATTTTCATCAAGAATATCTCATGTCACCATCATGAAATAAAGACCAAGATTGCTTGGTATCTCTTTGTGATTTTCGGCCGATTAGGTGTTGTTAGGAAGTTTCCTTTTTCGTTTTGTTGTATTTTCGTTCGGTTGTAAACTACTATATATAGTAGTGTTCGTTGTACTTGAAAATCATCGAGAATCATAATAAACTTTGTATTTCCTTTGAAATATACGTTGAACGAGTTCGACAAACCTTAAGTTATTGTTTCGACGAGTTTCGAGATTTTAACTTTGATCAATTCTCAAAAGGTCTTGGGAAGAGATTACCCTTTTATCGAGTTATAGGTCTAGTTCGATAAAACACGCCAAACTCCGTACATCACACTACTTCACGGCCGAAACACCAACAACTTACGCCACCCTTAACAAAATTCGAGTGATACTTTGTTACTTGTTAACCTTCCGTTGTGTTTTATACGTATTACTTACGTAATTCGTATCATAAGTGGTATCAGAGACACTTGTCTCACAGTTCATCGACATCACTGAAGAAGATGGCATTCACCGATGAAGAAGTAGCACAACTACGTGACGTTCTTCGTGGCTTGCCGAGCCTTAATCCATGCACGACGAGGACATGACACCATGCATGCACCACGACATGCGGATGAATACAAGACCGTGAACTTCCGGAGTTCGTAGGCGGCACCGATCCCGAGGTTTATTTGGAGTGGGAAAGAAAAATTGAACGAATGTTTGAGTTCAAGGAGCTCAATGACGAGGTACGTTGCAAGTACGCGATTCTCAAACTTGGAAAGGGAGCTTCCTTTGGTTTGAGCGAATGAAGACGCAAAGAAGTCGTGGCGGAAAAGAGAAGATACGTTCGTGGGATTCCCTAAAAGGAAACTACGAAAAGATATGTTCCGCTACACACAAGCTAAGTCTCAGATCAAAAATTTCGACCTCACGCAAGGAAAGTTAAGTGTCGAGGAGTACATCGAGGAGTTTGAAAACTTATCCTTGATGGGAGAACTTGAAGAAAGCGAAGAATTGCGCATGTCCCGTTTCCTACGAGGTTTGAACAGAAACATTGCTAATTCCGTGGAACTCTACCCCTATTCTGACTTCGATACTTTATGCGGACTTTGCATAAAGTTAGAAAATCAAAACAAAACCAAACTCTCTAAACCCGAATTCCCACCTAAATACGGAAATACCAACTTTGGCGCGAGTTCTAGCTCGTTTCCAAAACCTGTCACCACAAGCCAGTCCGTTACTACCATTCCAAAAACCCCTACCACACCAAAAGAAACGAGCCTATCTAAAGTCCGATGTTTCAAATGTCAAGGATTTGGACACTATCAAAGTGCTTGTCCGAATCGGAGGATTGTGACGTTACGAGAAGCCATAGCCGCCCGAGAGGAATTATTAGCCGAAGAAGAAAGAGTTGGAGACGTTTTTAACTTAGAAGCTGACGAAGAAGAAGAATGCGAGGCATACGATGCCCCGAACTATGACACGAACCTTGTCCTTCGCATGTTGCAAACGAAGGCCGCCCCAAGTGACGAAGAACAACGGGACCAAATCTTCCACACGAAGTGTCGTGTCGGAGATAAATGGTGTAGCTTGATCATTGACGGTGGAAGTTGTACAAACGTGGCATCAAGCGAGATGGTTTCAAAACTCGGTTTGATCACCACGGCCCATCCCAAGCCGTATGCACTCCATTGGCTCGATGATGGGAACAAAGTGAAGGTTTCAAGACAAGTGAAGGTCGGACTCACCATGGGTTCGTATGGCGATGATATTACATGCGATGTATTACCGATGGACGCATGTCACGTGTTATTAGGAAGACCTTGGTTATTTGATCGGGACGTACTACACCGAGGGAGGAGTAATGAGTATGAGCTACGTGACAAAGGTAAAAAATTGTCCTTAAACCTATGTCACCTCAAGCTATCCGGACGATGAGTTCGAAAAAAGTCGAAGGGCCGAAACTTACGATGTTTGCAAACGAGAAAGAAGTCGAACACGCCATTGACGATGGCGAACGTGTTTATTTGATGATGATCAAGGAGGTCCGAAATCTTGCCACCAAATCGCAAAATGAGGAGGAGATAGATGCACTATTACACGAGTTTTCGGACGTATTTCAAGACTTGCGGTAGGATTACCACCTATCCGCTGGATTGAACACCGATTGATCTTATACCGAGCTCCATTACCAAACAAAGCAACAGACGTTGTAATCCCGAAGAAACAAAAGAACTACAACGTCAAATTGATGAACTCATGAATCACGGATATGTCCGAGAAAGTTTAAGTCCGTGTGCGATTACTGCTCGTACCAAAAAAGACGGAACATGGCGGATGTGTATTGATGAGAGCCGTGAATAACATCACCGTCAAGTATCGGTTTCCCATCCCGAGACTAGACGACATGCCGGACGAGTTACATGGCTCGGTTATATTTTCCAAAGTTGATTTACGAGCGGATACCATCAAATCCGCATGCGAGAGGGAGACGAATGGAAAACGGCGTTTAAGACGAAGAATGGACTTTACGAATGGGTTGTGATGCCATTCGGCCTCACCAACGCCCGAGCACCTTTATGAGGTTGATGAACGAGGTTCTTAAACCTTTCTTGGGAAAGTTTGTTGTCGTGTACTTAGACGACATTTTGATCTACAAATCGGTCCGTAGAAGAACATCTCGAACATTTGCGTACGTGTTTGAGACATTAAGGGAACAAAAGCTTTATGGAAAACGGGAAAAGTGTACTTTCCTAGTCGAGAGTCTTGTCTTTCTCGGCTATGTTGTTTGAAAGACGGAGTTTGGTCGACCAAGAGAAGATTGCGGCAATCAAGTCGTGGCCGACCCCAAAGACAATCACGAGGTACGGTCATTTCATGGCCTCGCTTCTTTTACCGACGATTCATACGGACTTTAGCACTATATCCATCCGATCACGGAGTGTCCGAAAAGGGGAACCTTTGCTTGGAACGAAACGCCCAAAAGGCTTTTGAAAACTTAAAGGGAAAATTATGTGAAGCGCCGATTTTGACGTTACCCGATTTTTCACAACCGTTTGAGGTAGAGTGCGACGCTAGCGGAGTTGGAATCGGGCGATGCTTATTCAAAGAGGCCGTCCCATTGCCTATTTTTCGGAGAAGTTAAGTGGCGCCCGAGTGAATTATTGTACTTACGACAAGGAGTTCTATGCTATCGTAAGAGCACTCGATCATTGGAGTCATTATCTGCGTTCGAAACATTTCGTGCTGCATTCGGATCACGAGTCGTTGAAATACATCAACGGACAGAGTAAGCTAAGCCCGAGGCATGCAAAATGGGTGGAATTTTTACAATCTTTTCACTTTTCATCCAAGTACAAAGACGGGAAGAGTAATGTAGTGGCGGATGCACTATCGAGACGGTATGCCTTACTGTCGATGCTAGATGTTCGTTTGTTGGGGTTCGAGACTTTGAAAGATCACTACAACGACGATTTGGACTTCGGGGAAATTTTTAACCGTTGTAAAACGGCCCCGTACGAGGAATTTGTTTTACAGGATGACTTTCTCTTCAAGGGGAATAAATTATGTGTGCCGAGACATACAATTCGGGAATTGCTGGTTCGGGAGGCGCACGGAGGAGGACTAGCCGGTCACTTCGGCTCGACCAAGACTGTAGAGGTGCTAAAAGAACATTTCTTTTGGCCGAAGATGTATGGTGACGTCAGCACAATCGTGAGCAAATGCGTAACTTGTCATATGATGAAAAGTTCGTTCAAGTCGAGTACATACATGCCGTTGCCGATACCGTTACGACCGTGGGAGGATGTCTCGATGGATTTTATTGTGGCTTTACCTCGTACTCAACGAGGCAAGGACTCGATCATGGTGGTCGTCGACCGTTTTTCGAAAATGGCTCACTTTGTCGCGTGCCACAAAACCGATGATGCAAGCAACGTGGCGGACTTGTACTTCCGGGAGATAGTTCGTTTACACGGAGTTCCAAAAACTATCGTGTCGGATCGAGATTCCAAATTTCGAGTTACTCGAATACTTTATGGAGGAAAGTAGGTACTAAACTCCTATTCAAGATTTCACATCACCCGCAAACCGACGATGCACCGAGGTAACTAATCGAACCTTGGGAGCATTATTACGAGGGTTGGTAAATAAAACTCGTAAAGATTGGGACGTTAAACTTGCATGCGGAATTCGCTTACAATCGATCACCCGGTTATGCCACGGCCCATTCACCTTTCGAAGTGGTATACGGATTAAATCCGCACTTGCCATTGGACTTGATTCCCTTGCCGAGCAACGAATTGGTTCACAAAGACGCCGAAGCAAAACTCAAATCAATGATGAAGTTACACGAAAAGATACGGGAACGGATTAAAGAAGTGAATGAAATGTACAAACGGAAGTCGAACAAAAATAAAAAAGCGAGATTATTCGATGTTGGCGACTTAGTTTGGATACATTTGAGAAAAGAAAGATTCAGAGCAAACGGAAGAACAAATTGATGCCGAGAGCCGAAGGTCCGTACAAGATTGTGGAAAAAGTGAACGACAACGCATACAAAGTCGAACTTCCGGGCGAATACGGAGTACACGCGACATTCAACGTAGGTGATCTCTCACCTTATCTTGACGACGATGGCATTGCGGAATTGAGGTCAATTCCTTTCAAAGACGGAGGGAATGATACGATATCTAATATTCCAGTCGAAGAAACTCCGATAAAAATCGACATCCATGATGATGCAAATTCGCATGGCCATGCATCATTATACTTAGGAGAAAATGTTAAACGGATTGGAGTTACGTTGTTAATCGGAATCGGAGTAACGTAGAATTCGACGACGGGATCGGTCCGAAAGCATGATGGATCGGCCATATCATGCTTGAAAGGGACATGTTTTGACTTCATATCTTGACAAGATAATGAAGTTATCTTCTCCTTCCCCACCATGTACACATACGGCCGAAGCATGAAGATAGAGGGAAGACTTTCTTCTTCATGTCATTATCTCCCATATCTTGTAGGGATCGGCCGAATTGGAAGCTTGCAAAAAGGAAAGATTTGTGAAGATTTTCATCAAGAATATCTCATGTCACCATCATGAAATAAAGACCAAGATTGCTTGGTATCTCTTTGTGATTTTCGCCGATTAGGTGTTGTTAGGAAGTTTCCTTTTTTCGCTTTGTTGTATTTTCGTTGTAAACTACTATATATAGTAGTGTTCGTTGTACTTGAAAATCATCGAGAATCATAATAAACTTTGTATTTCCTTTGAAATATACGTTGAACGAGTTCGACAAACCTTAAGTTATTGTTTCGACGAGTTTCGAGATTTTAACTTTGATCAATTCTCAAAAGGTCTTGGGAAGAGATTACCCTTTTATCGAGTTATAGGTCTAGTTCGATAAAACACGCCAAACTCCGTACATCACACTACTTCACGGCCGAAACACCATCAACTTTCGGCCACCCTTAACAAAATTCGAGTGATACTTTGTTACTTGTTAACCTTCCGTTGTGTTTTATACGTATTACTTACGTAATTCGTATCATAAGTAACTCAGAAATTTAGAATCTCGACTCGACACGATAGTTTTTGGAACTCCGTGTAAACGAACTATTTCCCGGAAGTATAAGTCCGCCACATTGCTTGCATCATCGGTTTTGTGGCATGCTATAAAGTGAGCCATTTTTGAAAAACGGTCGACGACTACCATGATCGAGTCTTTGCCCCGTTGAGTACGAGGTAAAGCAACAATAAAATCCATCGAGACATCCTCCCATGGTCGTAAAGGTATTGGCAACGGCATGTATGTACTTGGCTTGAACGAACTTTTCATCATGTGACAAGTGACGCATTTACTCACGATTGTGCTCACGTCACCATACATCTTTGGCCAAAAGAAATGCTCTTTTAGCACCTCTGCGGTCTTGGTCGAGCCGAAATGACCGGCTAGTCCTCCTCCGTGCGCCTCCCGAACTAGTAATTCCCGAATTGTATGTCTCGGCACGCATAATTTATTTCCTTTGAAAAGAAAGCCATCCTGTAAAACAAATTCTTCGTACGGGCCCGTTTTACAACGGGTAAAAATTTCTCCGAAGTCCAAATCGTCCCTGTAATGATCTTTCAAAGTCTCGAACCCCAACAAACGAACATCTAGAATCGACAGTAAGGCATACCGCCTTGATAGTGCATCCGCCACTATATTACTCTTACCGTCTTTGTACTTGGATGAAAAGTGAAAAGATTGTAAAAATTCCACCCATTTTGCATGTCTCGGACTTAGCTTGCTTTGCCCGTTGATGTATTTCAACGACTCGTGATCCGAATGTAACACGAAATGTTTCGAACGTAAATAGTGACTCCAATGATCGAGTGCTCTCACGATAGCATAGAACTCCTTGTCGTAAGTACAATAATTAACTCGGGCGCCACTTAATTTCTCCGAAAAATAGGCGATGGGGCGGCCTCCTTGAATAAGTACTGCCCCGATTCCAACTCCACTAGCGTCGCATTCAACCTCAAATGGTTGCGAAAAATCGGGTAACGTTAAAATTGGTGCTTCACATAACTTTCCTTTTAATTTTTCAAAAGCCTTTTGGGCCGCCTCGTTCCATGCAAAGGTTCCTTTTTTTAGACACTCCGTGATCGGACTGGAGATGGTGCTAAAGTCCCGTATGAATCGTCGGTAAAAAGAAGCGAGGCCATGAAATGATCGTACCTCCGTGATTGTTTTTGGGGTCGGCCAAGACTTGATTGCTCGGGGCCTCCGTGAAACGATCTTTTCTTGGTCTACCGAAACTCCTTCTTTAGAAACGACATAGCCGAGAAAGACAAGACTCTCGACTAGGAAAGTACACTTCTCCCGCTTTCCGTAAAGTTTCTGTTTCCTTAGAGTTTCAAACACGTGCCACAAATGTTCGAGATGCTCCTCTAAGGATCGGCTGTAGATCAAAATGTCGTCTAAGTATACGACAACAAACTTTCCCAAGAAAGGTTTGAGAACCTCGTTCATCAATCTCATAAAAGTGCTCGGGGCATTAGTGAGGCCGAATGGCATCACAACCCATTCGTAAAGTCCATTTTTTGTTTTAAATGCCGTCTTCCATTTGTCTCCCTCTCGCATGCGAATTTGATGGTATCCGCTCCGTAAATCAACTTTTGAAAATATAACCGAGCCATGCAACTCGTCTAACATGTCGTCTAGTCTCGGAATGGGGAACCGATACTTGACGGTAATGTTATTCACGGCTCTACTATCAATACACATTCGCCATGATCCGTCCTTTTTTGGTACAAGTAGGACTGGAACCGCACACGGACTTAAACTTTCTCGGACATATCCGTGACTCATGAGCTCATCAATTTGACGTTGTAGTTCTTTGGTTTCTTCGGGATTACAACGATACGCTGCTTTGTTCGGTAATGGAGCTCCTGGTACAAGATCAATTTGGTGTTCGATTCCGCGGATAGGTGGTAATCCCACCGGCAAATCTTCGGGAAATACATCCGCGAACTCGTGTAACAGTGTATCTATCTCTCCTTCGTGGTGTGATTTGGTAGCAAGGTTTCGGAATTCTTTGATCATCATCAAATAAATACGTTCGCCATCGTCAATGGCGTGTTCGACTTCTTTCTCGTTTGCAAGCATCGTAAGTTTCGGACCTTCGATTTTTTTTGAACTCATTGTTCGGATAGCTTGAGGTGACATAGGTTTAAGAACAATTTTTTTACCTTTGTCACGTAACTCATACTCGTTACTCCTCCCTCGATGTAGTACGTCCCGATCAAATAACCAAGGTCTTCCAAATAATACGTGACATGCGTCCATCGGTAGTACATCGCATGTAATATCATCACCATAAGAACCCATGGTGAGCCCGACCTTCACTTGTCTTGATACTTTCACCTTATTTCCATCATCGAGCCAATGGAGTGCATACGACTTTGGATGAGCCGTGGTGATTAGTCCGAGCTTTGAGACCATCTCGCTTGATGCCACGTTTGTACAACTTCCGCCGTCAATGATCAAGCTACACCATTTTTCTCCGACACGACACTTCGTGTGAAAGATTTGGTCTCGTTGTTCTATGTCACTCGGGGCCGCCTTCGTTTGTAACATGCGAAGGACGAGGTTCGTGTCATAGTTCGGGGCATCGTATGCCTCGCAATCTTCTTCTTCTTCGTCGGCTTCCAAGTTAAAGACGTCTCCAATTCTTTCTTCTTCGGCTAGTAATTCTTCTCGGACGGTTATGGCTTCTCGTAACGTCACTATTCTCCGATTTGGACAAGCACTTTGTGATACGATATCTAATATTCCAATCGAAGAAGCTCCAATAAAAATCGACATCCACGACGATACGCATGGCCATGCATCATTATACCTGGGAGAAAAGAATACGCGGATTGGAGTTACGTTGTTAATCGGAACAGGAGTAACGTAAAACTCAACGACGGAATCGGTCCGAAAGCATGTAAATTCGGCCAAGACATGCTTGAAAGGGACCTCACTTGACTTCATATCTTTAACAAGATAATGAAGTTATTCTCCTTCCCCACCATGATAACAAACGGCCGAAAAGAAGAGATTTGAAGAAGACTTTCATCCTTCATGTCACTTTCCCTCAAGTCATAATCACCTATATAATTCCAAAGGAGTGATATCATATCTTCACAAAAATCTTCCTAAATCACTACTTGAGGAATCGGCCGAAGTGAAGATTACATGTGGTGAAGATCTTCTTCATGTCACCATCACAAGTCCAAGATTGCTTCATGTCTTAATCACCTAATAAAACCAAGATACTTGGTATCTCATCCTTAGATATTTCGGCCGAAATGGAAGTTGCTAGGAAGTTTCATTTCTCGTTTTGTTGTATTTTCTTACGGTTGGAAACTACTATATATAGTAGTGCTCGTTGTATTTGTAAATCATCTTGAAAGTAATAAACCTTGTATTTCTTTGAAATATACGTTGAACGAGTTCAACAAACTTTAGTTATTGTTTCGACGCGTCTCGAGATTTTAACTTAATCAATTCTCAATAGGTCTTGAGGAGAGATTACTTTTATCAAGTTATAGGTCTAGTTCGATAAAACACATCCAAATCCGTATACACTACTACCTCACGGCCGAACTCCATTAAAATTCGGTCACCCTTAGTAAATTTCAAGTGATACTTTGATACTTGTTAATCTTCCGTTGTATTTTATACGTATTACTTACGTAATTCGTATCATAAGTGGTATCAGAGACATTTGTCTCACAGTTCTCGACGTTACTCAAGAAGATGGCATTCACCAATGAAGAAGTAGCACAACTACGTGACGTTCTTCGTGTCTTACCGGAGCCCAGAATCCAAGCACGATGAGGATACGACACCATGCATGCACCACGACATGCTGATGAATACAAGACAAGCGAACTTCCAGAGTTCGTAGGCGGCACCGATCCCGAGGTTTATTTGGAGTGGGAAAGAAAAATTGAACGAATGTTTGAGTTCAAGGATCTCAATGACGAGGTACGTTGCAAGTATGCGATTCTCAAACTTGGAAAGGGAGCTTCCCTTTGGTTTGAACGAATGAAGACACAAAGAGTTCGTGCCGGAAAAGAGAAGATACGTTCGTGGGATTCTCTAAAAAGGAAACTACGAAAAAGATATGTCCCGACTACACACAAGTTAAGCTTGTATCGAAAAATTTCTGACCTCACGCAAGGAAAGCTAAGTGTCGAGGAGTACATCGAGGAGTTTGAAAACTTATCCTTGATGGGAGAACTTGAAGAAAGCGAAGAATTGCGGATGTCCCGTTTCCTACGAGGTTTGAACAAAAATATTGCTAATTCCGTGGAACTCTACCCCTATGCCGACTTTGATACTTTATGCGGACTTTGCATAAAGTTGGAAAATCAAAACAAAGCAAAACTTTCTAAACCCGAATTCCCATCTAAATACGGAAATACCAACTTTGGCGCGAGTTCTAGCTCGTTTCCAAAAACTGTCACCACAAACCAACCCGTTACTACCATTCAAAAAACTCCTATCACCCCAAAAGAAACAAGCCTATCTAAAGTCCGGTGTTTCAAATGTCAAGGATTTGGACACTATCAAAGTGCTTGTCCAAATCGGAGAATTGTGACGTTACGAGAAGCCATAGCCGTCCGAGAAGAATTACTAGCCGAAGAAGAAAGAATTGGAGAAGTTTTTAACTTAGAAGCTGGCGAAGAAGAAGAATGCGAGGCATACGATGCCCCGAACTATGACACGAACCTCGTCCTTCGCATGTTACAAACGAAGGCAGCCCCGAGTGACGAAGAACAACGAGACCAAATCTTTCACACGAAGTGTCGTGTCGAAGAGAAATGGTGTAGCTTGATCATTGACGGTGGAAGTTGTACAAACGTGGCATCAAGCGAGATGGTCTCAAAACTCGGTTTGATCACCACGGCCCATCCTAAGCCGTATGCACTCCATTGGCTCGATGATGGAAACAAGGTGAAGGTATCAAGGCAAGTGAAGGTCGGACTCACCATGGGTTCGTATGGTGATGATATTACATGCGATGTACTACCGATGGACGCATGTCACGTGTTATTAGGAAGACCTTGGTTATTTGATCGGGACGTACTACATCGAGGGAGGAGTAACGAGTATGAGTTACGTGACAAAGGTAAAAAAATTGTTCTTAAACCTATGTCACCTCAAGCTATCCGGACGATGAGTTCGAAAAAAGTCGAAGGACCGAAACTTACGATGTTTGCAAACGAGAAAGAAGTCGAACACGCCATTGACGATGGCGAACGTGTTTATTTGATGATGATCAAAGAGGTCCGAAATCTTGCCACCAAATCACACCACGAAGAAGAGATAGATGCACTATTACACGAGTTCTCGGATGTATTTCCCGAAGATTTGCCGGTAGGATTACCACCTATCCGCGGAATTGAACACCAGATTGATCTTATACCGGGAGCTCCATTACCGAACAAAGCGGCGTATCGTTGTAATCCCGAAGAAACCAAAGAACTACAACGCCAAATTGATGAACTCATGAATCACGGATATGTCCGAGAAAGTTTAAGTCCGTGTGCGGTTCCAGTTCTACTTGTACCAAAAAAAGACGGATCATGGCGGATGTGTATTGACAGTATGGCCGTAAATAACATCACCGTCAAGTATCGGTTCCCCATCCCGAGACTAGACGACATGCTGGATGAGTTACATGGCTCGGTTATATTTTCCAAAGTTGATTTACGGAGCGGATACCATCAAATCCGCATGCGAGAGGGAGACGAATGGAAAACGGCGTTTAAAACAAAGAATGGACTTTACGAATGGGTTGTGATGCCATTCGGCCTCACCAACGCCCCGAGCACTTTTATGAGGTTGATGAACGAGGTTCTCAAACCTTTCTTGGGAAAGTTTGTTGTCGTATACTTAGACGACATCTTGATCTACAGTCGATCCTTAGAGGAACATCTCGAACATTTGCGGCACGTATTTGAAACGCTAAGGGAACAGAAACTTTACGGAAAGCGGGAGAAGTGTACTTTCCTAGTCGAGAGTCTTGTCTTTCTCGGCTATGTTGTTTCGAAAGAAGGAGTTTCGGTCGACCAAGAAAAGATCGCGGCAATCAAGTCGTGGCCGACCCCAAAGACAATCACGGAGGTACGATCATTTCATGGCCTCGCTTCTTTTTACCGACGATTCATACGGGACTTTAGCACCATCTCCAGCCCGATCATGGAGTGTCTAAAAAAAGGAACCTTTGCATGGAACGAGGCGGCCCAAAAGGCTTTTGAAAATTTAAAGGGAAAATTATGTGAAGCGCCGATTTTGACGTTACCCGATTTTTCACAACCATTTGAGGTGGAATGCGACGCTAGCGGAGTTGGAATCGGGGCAGTGCTTATCCAAAGAGGCCGTCCCATCGCCTATTTTTCGGAGAAATTAAGTGGCGCCCGAGTGAATTATTGTACTTATGACAAGGATTTCTATGCTATCGTGAGAGCACTCGATCATTGGAGTCATTATCTACGTTCGAAACATTTCGTGCTGCACTCGGATCACGAGTCGTTAAAATACATCAACGGACAAAGTAAGCTAAGCCCGAGGCATGCAAAATGGGTGGAATTTTTACAATCTTTTCACTTTTCATCCAAGTACAAAGACGGGAAGAGTAATATAGTGGCGGATGCACTATCGAGACGGTATGCCTTACTGTCGATGCTAGATGTTCGTTTGTTGGGGTTCGAGACTTTGAAAGATCATTACAGCGATGATTTGGACTTCGAGGAAATTTTTAACCGTTGTAAAACGGCCCCGTACGAGGAATTTGTTTTACAAGATGGCTTTCTTTTCAAGGGAAATAAATTATGTGTGCCGAGACATACACCGGGAATTGCCGGGTTCGGGAGGCGCACGAGGAGGACTAGCCGGTCACTTGGCTCGACCAAGATCAGAGAAGTGCTAAAAGAACATTTCTTTTGGCCAAAGATGTATGGTGACGTAAGCACAATCGTGAGTAAATGCGTCACTTGTCACATGATGAAAAGTTCGTTCAAGTCGAGTACATACATGCCGTTGCCAATACCGTTACGACCATGGGAGGATGTCTCGATGGATTTTATTGTGGCTTTACCTCGTACTCAACGAGGCAAAGACTCGATCATGGTGGTCGTCGACCGTTTTTCGAAAATGGCTCACTTTATAGCATGCCACAAAACCGATGATGCAAGCAATGTGGCGGACTTGTACTTCCGGGAAGTAGTTCGTTTACACGGAGTTCCAAAAACTATCGTGTCGGATCGAGATTCCAAATTTCTGAGTTACTTCTGGAATACTTTATGGATAAAAGTGGGTACTAAACTCCTATTTAGTACTTCACATCACCCACAAACCGATGGATGCATCGAGGTGACTAATCGAACCTTGGGAGCATTATTGCGAGGATTGGTGAATAAAACACGTATGATTGTGACGTTAAACTTGCTCATGAATTCGCATACAACCGATCACCCGGTTATGCCACGGCCCATTCACCTTTTGAAGTAGTATACGGATTAAATCCGCACTTGCCATTGGACTTGATTCCCTTGCCGAGCAACGAATTGGTTCACAAAGACGCCGAAGCAAAACTCAAATCAATGATGAAGTTACATGAAAAGATACGGGAACGGATTAAAGAAGTGAATGAAATTTACAAACGGAAGTCGAACAAAAATAAAAAAGCGAGTTATTTGAGGTTGGCGACTTAGTTTGGATACATTTGAGAAAAGAAAGATTCCCAAGCAAACGGAAGAACAAATTGATGCCGAGAGCCGAGGGTCCGTACAAAATTGTGGAAAAAGTGAACGACAACGCATACAAAGTCGAACTTCCGGGCGAATATGGAGTACACGCGACTTTCAACGTAGGTGATCTCTCACCTTACCTTGACGACGATGGCATTACGGAATTGAGGTCAATTCCTTTCAAAGAAGGAGGGAATGATACGATATCTAATATTCCAATCGAAGAAGCTCCAATAAAAATCGACATCCACGACGATACGCATGGCCATGCATCATTATACCTGGGAGAAAAGAATACGCGGATTGGAGTTACGTTGTTAATCGGAACAGGAGTAACGTAAAACTCAACGACGGAATCGGTCCGAAAGCATGTAAATTCGGCCAAGACATGCTTGAAAGGGACCTCACTTGACTTCATATCTTTAACAAGATAATGAAGTTATTCTCCTTCCCCACCATGATAACAAACGGCCGAAAAGAAGAGATTTGAAGAAGACTTTCATCCTTCATGTCACTTTCCCTCAAGTCATAATCACCTATATAATTCCAAAGGAGTGATATCATATCTTCACAAAAATCTTCCTAAATCACTACTTGAGGAATCGGCCGAAGTGAAGATTACATGTGGTGAAGATCTTCTTCATGTCACCATCACAAGTCCAAGATTGCTTCATGTCTTAATCACCTAATAAAACCAAGATACTTGGTATCTCATCCTTAGATATTTCGGCCGAAATGGAAGTTGCTAGGAAGTTTCATTTCTCGTTTTGTTGTATTTTCTTACGGTTGGAAACTACTATATATAGTAGTGCTCGTTGTATTTGTAAATCATCTTGAAAGTAATAAACCTTGTATTTCTTTGAAATATACGTTGAACGAGTTCAACAAACTTTAGTTATTGTTTCGACGCGTCTCGAGATTTTAACTTAATCAATTCTCAATATGATACGAATCGGTCAACATCATCAAATACAAAAAAGAAGATTATCCGACCAAGCTCGGTTGAGTCGCAGGCATACATAAAATCCTCATACAAAATACATGAACAAATTACCAATTCTCGCGCGCACGACGACTTCGTAGCAGTTTTAGTATTTTGTCCATAACTTTCTCGTCCGAAATCCGATTCAGGTGATTCAAGTGGCCATGGAAAGCTAAGAAAGAGAGCTACAAATCTTATGAGACCATAGGACCAAATTCGAACTCATTGGATCCCAGAAATGACAAAACCGACAACATCATATTTGGTCCAAGATCATGAAGATTTTTGTCTCTTCTAGTTTCAAGACTTGATACGATATCTAAATCGAAGAAGCTCCAATAAAAATCGACATCCACGATGATACAAATTCGCATGGTCATGCATCATTATACTTGGGAAAAAAGAATACGCAGATTGGAGTTACGTTGTTAATCGGAATCGGAGTAACGTAAAACTCGACGACGGAATCGGTCCGAAAGCATGAAATTCGGCCATATCATGCTTGAAAGGGACTCATGATTTGTCAAGATGCATGAAGATATTTTCTCTTCCCCACCATAATAAAAATCGGCCATAGCATAAAGATTTGATGAAGAGTTTCATCAAATATCTCCTTCATGTCACTTTCCTTCATGTCATGATCACCATAGTAATTCCAAAATACTTGATACCATATCACCACATAAATCCTCACAATCTCTCCACAAAATCGGCCATATTATACCTTGAGAAAGACTTTCATCAAGTCACCATCACCTTAGACCTTCAACAAGTCACCATCACCTAATAAAACCAAGATTCACCATATTTTCTCCTTCCCCACAAAATCGATCCAAAGCATGAGATTTGAGGAAGATTTTCATCAAGTATTTCGGCCGATTGGTGTGTTGCTAGGAAGCTTCGTTTTCTCGTTTTGTTGTATTTTCTTATGGTTGGAGACTACTATATATAGTAGTGCTCGTTGTATTGTAAAGTATCTTGAATCTTGAAAGTAATAAACCTTGTATTTCTTTGAAATATACGTTGAACGAGTTCAACAAAACTTTAGTTATTATTTCGACGCGTCTCGAGATTTTGTCTTCTTCACTTGGAGTAGTCGGTTTCGTATCATTCCCTCCTTCTTTAAAAGGAATTGTCCTCAATTCCGCAATCCCATTATCGTCGAGATAAGGAGATAGATCACCTAAGTTGAAAGTAGCATGCACTCCATAATCACCCGGAAGTTCTAACTTGTTAGCATTGTCGTTCACCTTCGCAACTATTTTAAATGGTCCCTCAGCTCGTGGCATTAACTTATTCTTACGCTTACTCGGGAATCGTTCTTTCCTCAAATGCACCCAAACTAAATCCCCAACCTCGAATACTCTTGGTTTTCTTTGTTTGTTCGATTATCTTTTGTACGTCTCATTTATCTCCTGATTCGGTAACGCACCTGTTCGTGTAATTTCATCATCGATTTTAGTTTTGACTCCGCGTCCTTATGCACCAACTCGTCATTCGGTAATGGAATTAAGTCTAGCGGTATGTAATAATTCAAGCCCTAACCTACTTCGAATGGAGAACACACCGTGGCATGAGTAGGAGAACGGTTATAAGCAAACTCCGTATGTGCCAGTTTTAGATCCCAGTCCTTTTGTGTCTTGCCTACCAGGCCTTGCAACAGTGTTCCCAGGGTTCGATTAGTCACTTCAGTTTGCCCGTTGGTTTGAGGGTGGTGTGAACTGCTAAACAAGAGTTTTGTTCCCACCTTCCTCCATAGGGTGTTCCAAAAGTAGCTGAGAAATTTGGAGTCTCGATCGGAAACAATAGTCTTCGGAACCCCATGTAAACGTACCACCTCTTGAAAATATAAGTCGGCCACATTACTTGCATCGTCTATCTTGTGGCACGCTACAAAATGAGCCATTTTCGAAAAACGATCTACGACTACCATAATCGCATCCCTCCTTCGTTGAGTACGAGGTAAAGCCACAATAAAATCCATCGAGACATCTTCCCAAGGCCTCTCTGGGATCGGTAAAGGTGTGTATATTATTGGTTTGAATGAACTCTTCACAACATGGCATGTCACACACTTACTGATACGAATTACGTATAAAAATGGACGTAAACTCGCATGTAATGCAGCGGAAATATTGTTGATCCTCACAACACTCGAATATGTGTACCACTCGTAAGAAATAACTGAAAGTAGGGCAATTAGGTCGTGTAAGTAAGAACAATGTGATGATGATTATCAAACTAGACCTATAGTTTGATAAGGTGATTTCTTCTCAAGACCTATTGAGAATCAATCGGATTAATACTCGAAAACGCGTCGAATAATTATCAAAGGTTTGATGAAAAGCATTCAACAATGGTGAAAACACAAAGTGTATTCTTTTTCTTCAACATACAATACCTGCTACAAAGGTACTCAAAGGCTACTTATAGGAGATGTATCCTTCTAACCAACCAAGGAATCAAAGATTACAAGATCTTGACATGACAACCAAACATGAAAATAAAAATAAGGATGGAATCAAACAAATGGGAGGAAATCACAAAATAAACATAGTTATAAGTCACCCCACATAACATGTAAGTCTAATCATGACATGTGAGGGAAGAGAAAACAACAAAACACACAAAAATCAGCAATAAAATAAGTTGGCCGGCTGCAGGACACGGGCCTTGTCGCTTGACACGGCCGCGGCGCGCGCGTCCTGGTCGGCAGTGACTCGACCGTGTCGCCTGGAACACGGTCGGGTGTCTGGGCAGTCATCATCCTGGTCGGAAGTGACTCGACCGTGTCGCCTGGAACACGGTCGGGTGTCTGGGCAGTCATTTTCGGCGTTCTGGGTGAGTAGGACTCGACCGTGTTCGTATGACACGGTCGGGCTGGTCGACAGACTTTCGACGGTTTTCGAAAGGGTGTGACACGACCGTGTCGAGGGACATGGTCGGGTATGACCGACAGTGACTTTGGAATTTCCGGACGAGTACGGCACTGGCCGTGTCGGACGACACGGCCGAGTTCGGTCGGCAGTGCTTCGGCAGGCACAGCGTGACACGGGCCGTGTCATATGACACAGCCGAGACCTGGCACCTAGTTCCTTCTCGTTTTGTATCCGTTTTCTCGCCTAAAAATGTAGTCGCATGTGCATGGCGCGTTGTAAGGCCGTTGACGTCGATCCTTGCTTCGTCTTCTTTATTCGGACTATTCAATTTCATATCATTCCCTCCCCCTTTAAAGGGAATTGTCCTCAATTCTGAAATACCTTCAAGATATTTAACTAAAGCCTCTAAGTACTTGATCTCGAAAATATCCGCAGTGCGTACATGGCCCAAAATCTTGAGACGATAGGTAGTGGGGGGTCCTCGAGAATCACCAACAAAATAACTATCATTATTAATAAAATAATAATAATTGCTCCGCCAGGTAATACCGATATCATGACATGAGTGGACATCTGATATGGGAAGTACGGGGGTGGTAACAGGCCGCTCTTCATCAACTGGTTCCTCATCAAATACTGGCGGTCCGTCATAATCCGATCCACTCTTCATTTTAATATTATTGGACTCCCCAAATAATGGTCCATCGAAAATTAATTCATTAAGCCCAATCCGGTAATTATTCAGGACAATAGGTCCATCACAAGAACCTGAGTCGCTATAGAAATTAGACCCAAAGCTGTTGTTTTCTTTTAGCCGGCCAATCTCAATACCAAGCTCAATTTCACTCTCACTAGCAAACATGGTTAGATTCAGTTTCTCACCTCGGTTAGGGATCATAGATTGAAGTGACATTGGTTTCAACACGATCCTCTTATCTTTATCCCGCAACTTGTACTCGTTACTTCTTCCTCGATGTAAAACATCTCTATCGAATAGCCATGGTCGTCCCAAGAGTACATGGCATGCATCCATCGGGAGTACATCGCATAATATGTTGTCAACGTACGAACCCATGGTTAAGCCGACCCGTACTTGTTTCGAGACTTTCACTTTACTCCCGTCATCGAGCCAATGTAATGCGTATGGTTTTGGGTGAGTAGTAGTGATGAGTCCGAGCTTCGTCACACCATCTCCCTTGACACTACGTTGGTACAACTTCCTCCATCGATGATCAAACTACACCATTTGTTTCCGACTTGACACTTGGTGTGAAAAATTTGATCCCATTGTTTCGAATTATTACGGGTTTGACTTGTAAAGCACGAAGAACTAAGGTTGTATCATAGTTTGGAGCCTCGTAAGTTTCACATTCTTCTCCCTCGTCTTCCTCCACATTGAAATTAAATACATCACCTAGTCTTTCTCCTTCGTCCTCGACTAGCAACTCGTCTCGGACCGTGATGGCTTCTCTTAGCGTCACCACTCATTTGTTAGGACAAGTATTTTGATAGTGACCGAACCCTTGACATTTAAAACATCTTAATTTAGTTAGGCTCGTTTCCTTTGGTACGCCCGGGGTCTTACAAACCATGGTAGGGATAGGAGTCGGTATCGTTGTGGTAATTGAACTCGAATCAGTACTTGGATCCTCGAACTTTGATGGAAATTTGGTTTTGGCAAACTAACTTTGTTTTGAGCTTCTATCTTTATGCATAGACCGCATAAAGTGTCAAAATCTCTGTAGGGGTATAATTCCACCGTATTCACAATGTTTCGGTTTAGGCCACGTAAGAAACGTGACATTTTTTGTTCTTCATTTTCTTCGAGTTCTCCCATTAAGGCCAAGCCTTCAAATTCTTCAATATATTCTCCCACGCTTAGTTTCACTTGCGGGAATTCGGCAATCCTTCTGTACAAGGTTAACCGATGTGATGTCGGGGCATACCTTTTATGTTGTTTCTTCTTTAAAGAATCCCAAGAACGGATCTTTTTCTTCACCGCACGAGCTCGTTGTGTTTTCACACCCTCGTACCACAGGGAAGCACCTTTCCCTAACTTTAGAATCGCATATTTGCAACGTTTCTCATTGTTAAGGTTTTTGAACTCGAACATGCATTCAATCTTTCTCTCCCACTCCAAGTAGACTTCGGGATCGGTACCTCCGACAAATTCCGGAAGTTCATTTAATTTAAATTCATCTGCATGACGCAGTGAATGTGCGTCATATCCTCCTCTTCTAGCTTGAAAACATGGCTCTTGTAAGTTGTGTAGTGCCTAATGATACGAATTACATATAAAAATGGACGTAAACTCGCATGTAATGCAGCAGAAATATTGTTGATCCTCACAACACTCGAATATGTGTAACACTCGTAAGAAATAACCGAAAGTAGGGCAATTCGGTCGTGTAAGTAAGAACAATGTGATGATGATTATCAAACTAGACCTATAGTTTGATAAGGTGATTTCTTCTCAAGACCTATTGAGAATCAATCGGATTAATACTCGAAAACGCGTCGAATAAAAATCAAGTTTCGATGAAAAGCATTCACCAAGGAAAACACAAAGTGTATTCTTTCAACATTCAAATTCATCTAATGATACGAATTATGTATAAAGATGGACGTAAACTCGCATGTAATGCAGCGGAAATATTGTTGATCCTCACAACACTCGAATATGTGTAACACTCGTAAGAAATAACCGAAAGTAGGGCAATTCGGCCATGTAAGTAAGAACAATGTGATGATGATTATCAAACTAGACCTATAGTTTGATAAGGTGATTTCTTCTCAAGATGATACGGAATCAATCGTGTCAAATGCAGAAGACAAAGTAAGGATCGACGTAAATGACCTTACAACACGCCATCCACAGATTACTCCGTATTTAGGCGGGAAAACGGACATAAGACGTGGAGTCTCGTTCTCAGCCGTGTCATATAACACGGCCCGTGTCATGCTATGCCGGAAGGTCGACAATCGGCCGGAAAATGGACGAACTGCCGGAAAAATCACCACCGGCCGGAAAATTCACCACCTGCCGGAACTGGCCGATCGCCGCCGACCACCACTGCCGGAATCGCCGATCATCGCCTGCTGGAATCGGCCGATCACGCTGAGCGAATCCGGCCGTGTCATCCGACACGGCCCGTGCCGAGGTGTCTGGATAATGAAGTCTCGCCGCCGACCGAACCCGACCGTGTCGCCCGACACGGCCCGTGCCGACACAACCCGACCGTGTGCAAAGCGACATGCCCGAGTCACACTCTTCCGGATAGTACAATTCCCGCTGTCCGACCAACCCGACCGTGCCAGGCGACACGGTCGAGTCCCTGCCGGCCAGATGCGCGCCGCGACCATGCCGATCGGCACGGGCCGTGTCCGGCAGACCAGCAAATGCCATTATTGCTGATTTTTTTTATTTTTTGTTGTTTTTCGTCCCCTCACATGTCATGATTAGACTTGCATGTTATGTGGGGTGTCTTATATTCATTTTGTTGTGTGATTCCCCCTC